>BDMV01000005.1:2605944-3140657 GCA_008326285.1 Oryza officinalis
CGAGCCGCACCTGCCGTCGCGCCGCGCTTGGCCGCTGGCCGCCGGTGCCCTCCCTCCCGCTCGGGCTCTCTCTCTCTCTCTCTCTCCCGGGATGAAGCAAAGGCAAGAAAGAGAAAGGAGAGAAAGAAAGAAGGAGAGAGAAGGAAAGGATAAGGAGAGAGGAAAAGAAGAAAAGGAAAGTAAAAGAAGTGGGACCCGTCGGTGGGCCCCACTATTTTGACTCTCTGTGTGGGCCCCGAAGACTTTGAAAAGTCTATATCACCTCCCTCTCGTTGTTGGGCCAAACCATAAAGTCCTCCACAAGAAGTCTACCAAACCTCCCCCGCATTCATTGGGCCAACCGGCCTGATAATCTATCCAAAAGTCCACAAAACCTCCCTCATTTCCTCGAGCTGAGCCCAAGAAAATCCATTTTTGCAAAAAGTCTATATCATGTCCTCCAGGCCGAAGTCCACCAACAAGCCATCCTACTCACCAAAGTCTAACATATATCCCTCTACTCACCCAACCCCCTCTATTGAAGTCCATCTTGCCTCCCCAAGCCATTCATTCCTGTTGGGTTGGTAATAAAAAGAAAAAATCTAATGCTCCTCCCCGGTATTGCTTTTGGCGACGACGTCGCCGCGCGCCGCGCCGTCATCTGAACCCCGAGAACGACTAACTTATTGAACGGCTAACCTCTAACATTTGACCCATTGACTCACTAACCTGCTGACACTCTAACTTACTGACTCACTGACCTCTAACTCGCTAACCCCTAACCCCTAACTTGCACTAACCCGCTAACATTTACTCCTTAACGCTGTGTGTTCGTTTGTTACCACCAATCGAACACGTGGTGTGCGAGGGCAATCCGCGGGCCGACCGTCCCCAGGCTGTACATCGACGACCATAGTTTTGTGTGAGGACCCCTGCTCGGTGTGCCACTACCCGGCTGCCGCAAGCTGAGCTCCTCTCCTGCTCTTCCTCTTGCTTTTGTTTCCTTACCGCCATTGTTGCCGTGGCACGGTGACGTCATGAGGCACAACACCATACCCGTTCCCTACGCGGTTGCCCTCCGCAGCGATCGCCGCTGTGCCACCGGTCATGCATGCGCCATACAGCTAGCTGGCTGTACGTGTGCATGCATGCAAGCAGCTCACATGCATGCAGCTAGCTAACCGTGTGTATGCATATGCATGCATGCTTGTAGCTCACCCAAGCCCTTCACCTCACCATGCACACACCCATTTAAAAATAAAACCTGTACGTGAGGAGCTAAGGGCGGTCCCACCCGTCAGACCTTTTTTCCTTTTCTTTGTTTTAAAACTTTTCCAATCTTTTGAATTCTGTATCTCCCTCGTTTTAAGTCGGATTTGAACGAAACTTTCGTCAAAATCTTTTTAAAATCAAGATCTACGCAATGGCACTAGTTTGGTTATTATTTTTGTTTTATTCTTTCCGGAATTTTTGGCTCTTTTTTTGTGTTAGCGAGTAGTTTGTGACGTTAGTATTCAACCGGACAGGGTACATCTGCGAGGAGGAAACTGAGCTAATTGAGAACGAACCCCAAATTGAGCAAGGCAAGTCAATACGCCCCCTTCCTCGAACATGTTGATCCTATCTTTATAAATGTGTTGATTACAAATAGAATTGCATATTAATTATAAAATGCGTACCTACATTTGCTTAAGCCTTACCTTTGATATTGTTTATCCTTATGTATTTACACATCTTTGTTACCTGAGTATATTACTTTACGCGTGATTATTTATTCACTGCTTAGCCTTGCTTACATAGACGTTATACACTCCATATGTGTGATATGTGGATGTGGTTATACCGATCACTCGATGGGAGTGATTGTTAGAGATCGGGTGAAGACATAGGCGCCACCCACAGCATGAAAACATTTGCGAAAACCCAAAAACTTAATTAAACAAAAGTGATTTCGACTGGGGCGGCACGGATAGAATATGGGTGGTTCTGGGAACGGTAAGCTGCCGACCCTGGTCAGTTAAGGACTGAGTCAAGAAGCTAAGCAGGAAACGAACCGAGTACGACCACACTTCTTGAGTAAGGTTAGACCCGGTGGACTAGGTTATTCTCGTGGGGTGACACCCCAGACATGGTAGGTTCTGGATATCGGTATGGAAATGTGGAAGTGTGTGGTTTAATGACGTCAAGCTTTATATATGTATAATGTAACCTTCAATCTCGGGAGCGTTAGGACTCCCCTCACAACAGGCTCGAGGTAGGAATGTGGCGCCGGGGGTGCAATGGGGATTCATAGTCCTTGGAGCGGGTGCCGCCATGCGAGGGTAACTGAAAAACCGAGCCGTGACAAGTCTCATGTGTTGGGTGCGTCACGGAGTGTGGGATTAAAAGCGTACATCCGCTGCAGTGTGAGTAAATTAAACTATTCGAATAGCCGTGCTCGCGGTTAATGAGCGTCGGGACTTGTATTACTCTTGACTAGCCTCGTCAATTTGTAATATTGCTTAAAATATGATGGGTATGGAAGGTGTGACCTTGCCTGATGTGCAAAAAGGTCGTAGTGGTTAAAACTGTGGAAATCGGATGCGAGGGTAAACCGGACCAAGCAAGGCTTGGGGAAGGTGGATGAACCCTCGCAGGTTAATGACAACTTCAACTTAACGTGGTTTTCAGTTAAAACTGTTATGGCATAGGTTTGTGAAATAATTTGTGAAAACTAGCTTTATGCAAATAAACCAAGCCATCCTTGAACCCCTATGAACATTATATGCATTCTGTAGTAGTGGCTTGCTGAGTACGGTTGGTACTCACTCTTGCTTATTTAAATTTTTTTTAGAAAAAGGTGTTGGTGTCGATCTGTGCATGTGCTATGCTGGCAAGGAATTACCAAGGACGGCGGAATATGGACCTAGGTTCACCAGTCGATGCGTGTGGGATAAAATGGACCGCCGCTGCTTCGCTTCTGCTACCTCATTTATTTGTGTTGGTATTTTGTGTTGTTGCCGATCATGCTTGGTCTATTCGGATCCCATTTGAGCTATCCTTGTATTATTAATAGATTGTAAGACCTGTATGATGATGTCAGCTTGTGATATACAACTGTGCCATGTGTGTACCATCTACTGATGCAGGGAATGGTATTGTAATACACATGGGGTTTTCGGTATACAAAACCGGGGGCTCACAGCCTATATGGGTTCCATTTGTCACGTTAGCTAAAACCGGTCACTATACTGTCGAGAGACCAAAATTGACATAGTATTGTGAGTTGGGGATCGACTATACCTGGTGTTTCGGTTTAGGGACGAATGTCAGACTCGATGACAAATTGAAGAACCTAAAGTGAACTTATTTCGGCCTGAAATAAACGAAGTTTGTGATGGGCCAAAAAGTATTGTCTCGAGCCCGTTAGGCTTCAATTTTGCCCAATTGTACAAGAGCGTCTTGAAAGACGTGCGGCAATGTTGGTAAATGGCTCACTGCGGAAGTGCAGAACTAGCACAATCTGATCAGACTCAATCCAAACATTTTTCACTTTCTGTATAACTGCTGGATCCATCTCGATCGATCGTGCCACGGCCATGCAATGGCATCATTTATAAATATAAACAATAATAATAAATTGAGGCAGAAGCTGGCATTGGATCTGAATTAAGTCACCAAGATAGCGAAGACAGTGATGCTGAAAAAACTGACGAAATCGATCCAAGATCACTCTTCAATTAATATTAGTGACTGCATGCGTGCTAGATATCTCTTCCTTTATACACATGCCCTGCCAAATTGACTGACCGCATCCTCGTCGTCGTTATCATCAGATGCTGTGTGTTCTTTCATCAGCAATTCAGAGATGACATGTTCATCCGGTGTCCGAAATGTGCAAGAAAGTTCAGACATCTTCGGTCTAGATCCATCCATCCCATCGCCGCCGCCGCCGACGACGACGACGAACACTGCTGCAGGTCAGCATCCGTGGTGCCTTGCAATTAACAAGATCACAATTACCATAGCTAACATGCACGCTGCAGCAAGCTGCTCCTAAACTAATCGTCGCTAATTAATTTAATTAGTCACCTAAACCATGCACTACACTTGAACAGACACTGTCAATGTCAGTGTGATCGATCAGACTCGCTCACTCTGCAGAGGCCGGTCAACTTGTGACCCCATGTTCGTGTCTCCTCATGACACACTGGCCATGTTCCCAGTAGCATCAACACTTGCATGCAGTTGCTACCTAGCTTAGCTTAGCTACTAATTACTATCAGCTTATACTAATTCCCTCTTGGATCGATCATGGCAGCTGACACATATAAATTGGATGGCCATGGCCTCTTCTTCTTCCTAGTCACCTTCACTTGCTTCACTTCACTGGACTAGTAACTAGCTAGTCAGTTAGACTCCTCGTCTAGCTGAGCTAGCTTAGCTAGCTCAGTGTGCTACTTGGATCATCAGCTTGTTAATTAGCTAGCTAGAAGAGACAGTGTGCTCGATGGCCGCCGGTAGCAGAGACGGCGGTGCTCGCCGCCGATCGTGTACTGTGCTCGTCGCTGCTGCGGTGATCTTGTTCGGTTACGCGGCGTCGGCGGCGGGGCTGCAGGTGGGGTACTACAACAGTTCATGCCCCGGGGCTGAGGACCTGATCCAGACGATCGTCCATGGCGCCGTCCGCAACGACGCCGGCAATGGCCCCGGCCTCATCCGCCTCTTCTTCCACGACTGCTTCGTCAGGGCAAGTGATATCGCATTGCAAATTTGGTTGAATTCGTTTGCGATTTGGTTGAACTGATGAGAGTTGTTTGATGCAATGCGAATGCAATGCAGGGGTGCGACGCGTCGGTGCTGCTCGACGCCGACCCGGCGAGCAACGGCACGGTGGAGAAGATGGCGCCGCCGAATTTCCCCAGCCTACGCGGCTTCGGCGTCATTGACCGCGCCAAGCGCGTCGTGGAGCGCCGCTGCCCGGGAGTGGTCTCCTGCGCCGACATCGTCGCGTTCGCGGCGCGCGACGCGGCGCGCATCATGGGCGGGATCAAGTTCGCCATGCCCGCCGGCCGCCTCGACGGCCGCGTCTCAAGCGCATCCGAGGCTCTCGCCAACCTTCCCCCAGGGTCGTTCAACCTCACCCAGCTCGTCGCCCGCTTCGCCACCAAGAACCTCACCGCCGACGACATGGTCACCCTCTCCGGCGCCCACTCCATCGGCCGCTCACACTGCTCCTCCTTCTCCTCCCGCCTCTACCCGCAGATCGACCCCGCCATGAACGCCACGCTCGGCGTTCGCTCGCGCGCCAAGTGCCCCGCGGCGACGGGGCGCCATGACCGCGTCGTGCAGCTCGACTTCAAGACGCCGTTGCAGCTGGACAACCAGTATTACATGAACGTGCAGACGCACGAGGTGCTCTTCACGTCGGACCAGTCGCTGATCGACCGCGCCGACACGGCGGCGCTGGTGGCGCAGTACGCCGGCAGCCGGAAGCTCTGGTCGCAGAAGTTCGCCGCCGCCATGGTCAAGATGGGCAACGTCGACGTGCTCACCGGGCCACCCGGCGAGATCCGGCAATACTGCAACAAAGTGAACTAATTATAAAATCAGTTGATTCAGCCATGCACGCACTTCGAAACTCGATTGATTACTGTACATGACATGATCAGCAGAATTTTCATCAAAAAAATTCTACATCACCTTCGACGTCTAGTTCAATTTCATGCTTCTTCCCACAATGATCATGTGTACTCGATGACATTGTTGTAAGTTGTAACATAAGAGAGGGTAGAATTATCGGCATTTGTTCAGATGTTGATAGCTTTCAATTTTCAATTCACAGCAAGCAAGATCGATCCTTTTTTTGTTTCCTCCAATTCTGAATTTTCAATTCAAATATTCACTAATCAACTATATCAAATTGGGAACAGGGACATTATTCATGACCTTTTGGTCTGAGTTTTCTTGCTACATGAATTATTATGCTGTAATAAGTCTGTAACTGAATTACTGAATTCAAATATTCGATCGATCCCTGAGATCGGCTGTAGAAGAGAAGGATGAACTAGTCGAGCACGCATGGTGGTGCAGCTAGCTAAGCCAGCTGTTGGCCAATGGAAGCGACACATGGTATATATCTTGATGCACATGTGGCATGTTGTAACACAAACCAACGTGTTGCATGTTTTGTTTCCTTCTCTCTCTCTTCTACATCTCTCTCTCTCTCTCTCTCTCTCTCTCTCTCTCTCTCTCTCTCTCTCTCTCTCTCTCTCTCTACACATTTCTTTCTCCTTTACACATATTGATCAAGCTAAGGCTAACATGAGTGCATGTGCAATAATATGGGCACCAGCTGCTCACCATTTCTGGCTTAAAATACAAGTGCAGTTCATATACATTTAGAGTCAGAGCAAGCTGGGACAGCAATGGGCTACAGGTTGGAGAACAAACTGTCTGTCCGAAACTCTTACTCTCTTTATTCATTTTCATAGATAAAAGCATTCCAAACGTTTAAAATTTATTCACATATATAAAAAATTTTAAAGTATTACTTGTCTTATTAATCACCTTTATTTTTTTCATTTCTTACTCCTGCCACCCTTCCATTCGCACTTACCTCTAGCATAACAGAGACACCAAATTTTTTCTTGTCAATATTAATTTTAGTTAAATAACCTCGAGATCCTTGTTAATATATCTGTACATTGCAAGTTCATATATTAATATATTATATATATTGTAAAAAAATTTCCTGTATTGATTTTTCTAAAAAAAACTAGAAATCGTTATATTGGTGGACGGGGACAAGTGATTGCTATGGAAACTTCGACTAAACAGTAACAAAAACTGCAACTGCAGACTGCAAGAACAGCACTAGTTAATTAATGGCATGCATCGGGATCTGCACGCAGCAAGGAAGTGAGACAAAAATAGTGTCACTGGATGCAATTGACCAGCTCAATTAGATTAATAATCTACTACTCCCCTACTCTACTAGGAGTACTTAGTCGCACATAGCCTCCAATGGATTAAGTTTTCAGCTTTTCAACTCTGTAGTCTGAAGCAAGACACAGTGGATCGACCACAGCTCTTTCAGTATATTGGCCCCAAAATTTTCTACGCGAATCTTTTCACCCCAACTTGATCGACGGTGGATCAACTTAGAACACGAGATAATATGATAGTAAATTCACAAGAGTGATCATCACTTGCTGTTTTAAATTAAATATTGGTAGCTCAGCTCACTGCATGTGTTCTGATTGGAACAAACTCTCTGACTTATATTATTGTTCCTCTGAAACTCTGACTAGATTATTGTTCTTGTGAAAGGACAGCAT
Source organism: Oryza officinalis (assembly GCA_008326285.1). Taxonomy (NCBI): domain Eukaryota; kingdom Viridiplantae; phylum Streptophyta; class Magnoliopsida; order Poales; family Poaceae; genus Oryza; species Oryza officinalis. The sequence goes on from BDMV01000005.1 coordinate 2,613,243, forward strand.
GCGAAGCTTCTCTGACAGTAGCTTTACTACGAGATGGGTAGAAGAAGATGATCAGATAACAAAACAAAAGTTGCTGGTGATGGTGGCTGGGGAATCTTCTCCTGTTAACTTTCTGAATCGTCAGAGCAGCAGTGTTGCCATCTTTGGATTCTTGTGTTGTTGTAGCCACTAATCGCTGCAGAGGCGCATGCGATTGAGTGCCAAATAATGTAGTGACACTTTGGATTCTTGTGGCCCGACATAGCACGCTCATCTCATCAGTTCAATCATTCAAGAACATGTATGTAAGTTTATGCATTTTTGTGTATCTGCATAGCGTATTTATGTGTGTATCTCTCTGTAGACTGTACTTGAGTGATTCACTTTCTTCAGAATAATGCAGGATGCTTTACACTGTGTATGTCGTTCCTGTGGACTGTGTTCTTCCTCATGGCTGTTCTTTGTCTTGATAAGAGAACTCATCTGTGTCCCTTTTTTTTGTATGTTTGCTAACAAGTAGTACCAACTATTTAATAATTGTCAGTTTGTCACTCTGAAGATTGGGATATGATGAATGACAGTGGGAAACTGGACTGGCAAATCCTCGTGTGCCTCTGTTTGGCGCCAAACCATCGAACTGCCCGGGGTTTCTTTGTTTGAGGTGCCTTAAAACATTATGTAAAGAGTGATAATACGGCCCTTCTAATGTAAAATTTGATGTGGTATCAGAGATATTAAGCTTAAAAAAATTATTGCCTTTTGATATCTCTGAGAAAAGGTAAAATTTCTATGTTAAATTAGCAGAATAAACTTAATGGAATTGGATTCTAATCTCGCGAGCAAATGTTTGATGTAGACTTCCCATTCATAAATGGAATACAAGTAGTTAAGAGAACGCCTTTATTAAAAAAAGTATATATGTTTCACTGAAAATAACATCTCTGGTAGTCAACCGCTCAGTTGTGGTAGTGCTAACTACTTCCTCCATTCCAAAATATAGCAACATTTGAACCGATGAGACATGTACTACGTATCTGGACAAGGGTTTGTTTAGATACGTAATATTAAGATGTGTCACATCCGTTCAAAAGTTATTATATTTTAGGATGGAGGTACTACATCTGTCTCAAAATTTAGCTATTTCTAGCATAATAATTTATCCTAAAATAAAGCTATTTCTTTACCTATCCTCTCCTCTCAACCAATCACACCTATTCTCTTCACTTATTTTTTTCTTCACCAATCACAACTTTCATCCAATAATCCAATCAATCTCTACCTATTTTTTTTAATATCCGTGCCTACCTAAGAAATGTTTTACATTGTGGGACAGTGGAAGTAGTATCCACGAGTGCAAAGGCATACGAGCAGATCCACCCTAATTGGGCCTTATTAGACTAAGCTTTTCCTCCTGTTGGGCCAAGCGACTAAAATCATCAGCCCGCCTAGGGCCTCGTTTGGATAGGCCGAAAGTGTGGCCCATCCACATGTACGGGCTGGCACGTTCAATTTCGTAGCCCATTCAAAATAAAACCCTGACTGCTAGGTCTAATGGACTTCTAAATGCTCTAGCCCAACAAGCTAATTTATGAGTTGTTTCGCCTTGAAAACCGTATTACTACTTTTTTTTTAAAAAAAATACAGTATAAACGCAAACGCTCACAACGCGCGCACACTCACCTCTATGAATACACACACGCACACCCTATCCCTATGAGCACCTCCAAAAGACTGAGCTGGTATATGTTGAGATTGATGAAGTTATCGCGGGTGTCTCGCTGTCGACGAATACGTCGCCTACCACTGAAAGAATAATTAGCTGTAAATACAAGCACCCATGTTAAATCTAGAATTTGAACTCAGATGGATTGGTTCCACCACAAGGAACTTAACTAGTTGAGCTACGCTCACTTCGTAAGTATTAAGACAACTTGACCATGCAAGACAATGAAGATGAAAGTTCAACACGGAAAAAATCACAAACAAGAACATTCATCATGCAGATGGGACCAGGGTTCATCAAACCTTTTTGGGTGGGGCTAGGCGGTTATCGCGATAACCGCGCGGTTACCGTGAGGTATACCGTGGTTTCAAAAACTGAGAATGTTACCACACATGATAATCGCGATAACCGCATAATAACCGCACGGGTTTGTAAACCCTGGATGGGACATAACAATATAATGTAAGCAAGTTGTATAAATTATCATGTCACATTTGTGCTTATATGGAGGAGAGATGAGAAAGAAGAAAAACGGGCTACAGCAAATTCGTAGCCAGCTACAACACAGGTTTCAATAAACCATGTGAGAGATATTGGTGGATTAGGTATTAATGATGCACTATATATCTACAACTAGCTATTGTATGAGTAGACTATTAGATCGACTATAGATAATATTTTAATTTTTTAAGCTAGTAGTTGGCTATATTAGGTACATGTTTTGACTTCTACACCTACCCCAAAAAAAATCTATGCAAATGATGCAACAGCTGCAAAAGTAAACGGTCCCTGTAAATTAATTGCGCATTCATTTACTCATAATTGTCTTACATTTAATTTCTTTCTATCATACTTATATAAGAAACTAAATGTTTTGCAAATCAGTGTATTTTCATACATGCAGTAATTCAGCTACTACTTTACATGACATGTTCATGATAATCACCCAAACATACATTGCCTACATATATGTTTTGAAATGAAATTATATGTAGGTTATAGGACAAGTAGTTTGCTTACCCTAGAGTTAGAGACAGACCATTTTCACTAGTATTGTTTAAAGTTTACTTTTGGTGTGTATATTTGTGCTAAGATATAGTCAAAAGGGAGCCTCAAATTAATTCAGAACTTCATCAAAGTGTGCAACAATAATCTCATATATCACCTCGTGAACTAACTGACTATATATTGCAGAGAGCATGCATACACACTACTAAAATACTTTTCCAGCTGCATTTGCAGACTATCATGGATGCATGTTGTCATGGTCCCATGCATCTAATTTCTTACATATATATCTGCAGCTACTTGGTAGACTAAGCTAGCTAGATGATCATGATATCATTTGACCAGGTAATTAATTAACTTCAGGGACAAAAGGTAAACTTAGGAAAACGAAATGTATACCTATAAACATATGTATCATGCGTCATCCTCCAAACTCACACGACTTTGTCCCGGTCACCCCATCGACCATGTCAAATTTTATTACATATATGATATTGATCTCAAACCAAAAGCTATATATTCACGTCGTTTAAGAATGTTTTACAAGTAACCTCCAAACATCTTTGTCCATTTCTAAAAGCTGTTTTACGCAAATGATTGTGTGTAGATCGATCTGTTACTACAAACTCTGAGCAACATTAGGTAGATGGTGACACACAATTACAATATTTGTACTTATTGTCGGCCTAATTGATGTCCAGCTATCTATTACCAGTTCTTCCTTCGATTCCAAGCATATATATAGTAGTATATGATGCAATTTGCGTACATACTTATATCCCTTTCTCACTGCAGCCGACCCAAAGTTGGAAATTTTCTTGATCCATAGACCTGCATGGAAATATTTTTTAATCTTCAAAAGAAGTTAGTGAAGGTGACACTGAATCTGTTACCACATCTATTTCTATTATTTTTTTGCAAATTACCCCTTAAACTTTTTAACATTAAAAAACAAACAAATCGAATAACCACATATAAAATCGAATTAAGATAAATATTCTTCATAAAAAAAATATGTAACACACAACATTATAATAAAAAAAATCATAGCAAAGTACGTGCATTCAGCTAGTATGGACATATATACCATCCATCAAGACCGAGCCGTTCATCGCTCCTCGAGATTTGCGAAACTGTGGAGTTTCTCCCAAGTCAATGGATAGGTTCATGCACGCGTCTGACACGCTTTCTTAACAACAAATCAAGTTTGTTATCTTGGCTAATTAATGGAGATTAGCTCGTGCAAAGATTTAGTCGTGTTGTTGACTCGGTGCAGCTCAAAGACGCATGCAAAGTTGCAAACGCGCCAACTCCCAACTGCTACGTTCTTTAGCCTCCCTATATATACCATTCCACTCCAAACCATCGTCTTCCATCTCCAAATCCATCCATCACCTAATTAACCATTAATCGATTAATATCTTCAAGAGAGAAGTAATTAATTGAGCTAGCTAGCCAGATAGTGAGATAAGTAGCTAGCTTCGATCGATCGATCGATTATGATGAGGTCGCCGTGGTTGGTGTTTGCATGGGCGGCGGCGATGGTGGCCGTCGTCGCCGTGGTGGCGGCGTCGCCGGCGCCGAAGCTGAAGGTGGGGTTCTACCAGCACAGTTGCCCCCAGGCGGAGGAGATCGTCCGCAACGCCGTCCGCCGCGCCGTCGCCCGTGACCCCGGCCTCGCCGCCGGCCTCATCCGCATGCATTTCCACGACTGCTTCGTCAGAGTAAGTAAACACACATCACGTGCCATTCTTGAAGACGTTGTCAATGGCGTGTAATTAATTAATTAAGGTCTCTAATCATGATTAGATGATACTCACTTCGTTTTATATTATAACTTTTTTCTAATTAAACTTATTTAAATTTGAATTAGTTTATAAAAAAATTCAACAATATCTATAACACCAAATTAGTTTTATTACATATAACATTGAATATATTGTGATGATATGTTTGTGTTGTTTTGAAAATGTTATTATATTTTTTAACTTAATTAAATTAAAAATATTTGACTACGTAAAAAAATTAAAAACGACTCCATAATTAATTAGGTTTAATTTATTATTTCAGGGGTGTGACGGGTCGATACTGATAAACTCGACGCCGGGACACGTGGCGGAGAAGGATTCGGTGGCGAACAACCCTAGCATGCGAGGCTTCGAGGTGGTCGACGACGCCAAGGCCATCGTCGAGGCGCACTGCCCGCGCACCGTCTCCTGCGCCGACATCCTCGCCTTCGCCGCGCGCGACTCCGCCCACCTCGCCGGCGGCATCGACTACCCGGTCCCCTCCGGCCGCCGCGACGGCCGCGTCTCCATCTCCGACGAGGTGCTCGACAACAACGTCCCCGGCCCGACCTTCAACGTCGGCGAGCTCATCGACAGCTTCAAGCGCAAGGGCCTCACCGCCGACGACATGGTCACCCTCTCCGGCGCCCACACCATCGGCCGCTCACACTGCTCCTCCTTCACCCAGCGCCTCTACAACTTCAGCGGCGAGGCCGGCAGGACGGACCCGGCCATCGACCCGGCGTACGCGGCGGAGCTCAAGCACCGGTGCCCGCCGGCGACCGACGACCAGAACGACCCCACCACGGTGGCGCTCGACCCGGTGACGCCGGCGAGCTTCGACAACCAGTACTACAAGAACGTGCTCAAGCACAGGGTGGTGCTCAACTCCGACCAGACGCTGCTCGAGAACCCGTGGACGGCCGGGGTCGTGAAGCTCCACTCCGCCGTGGAGAAAGTGTTCCAGGTCAAGTTCGCCGCGGCCATGGTGAAGATGGGCAACATCCACGTGCTCACGGGAGACGAGGGAGAGATTAGAGAGAAGTGCTTCATGGTCAACAACCACTACTAGTCAATCAATTAAGCTATATATATATATATATATAATTTCCTCTGCAGCTGGTTTATACAGGTAGAATTAGTAATAGTACGCGCCTAAATTTCATCATGTGAAATTTTTGTTGTTGTTGTTTTTTTTGTTTTGTGTGGCAAATTGTGATTAAGAAAAGATTTTATTGTTAACTCAAACAAGAGAAGATTTTATTACTCCCTCCGTTTCATATTATAAATCGCTTTGATTTTTTTGTGAATCAAATTTATTGAAAGTTTGATTAAAAAAATAGTAACACTTATAACACCAAATTAGTTTTAATATATCTAACATTGAACATATTTTGATAGTTTCGTTGTTTTGTGTTGAACATATTGTTATATTTTTTTTATAAATTTGATTAAATCTAAATAAACTTGACTTAGGGCCTGTTTGGTAGAGCTCCAACTCCTAAATTTAGCTCCAGGAATTGGGTCTGGAGTGAAGTTGTGGAGCAGCCTAAACCCAGCTCCACATCTATAGTTTATTTTGTGAAAGCGCTCCACCCAGCTCTGCTCCCAGTTTAGGTAGAGCTGAAACCATTTGGCTGAAGCTAGAGCTGGAACTGTGCCAAACAGGCCCTTAGAAAAAAATCAAAATGACTTATAATGTGAAACAGAGGTAGTATATGGTTCCAAATCAGAATGGAGAAAATATTTTAGTTTATTTTTGTCTTAAACATAAAATATTTTACTGAGAAAATGTTTTAGTTTACTGTTATGTCAAAAAATAACGTAGAAGATTTTAGTTCGCATCAGAAATGAGGAAAATGTTCTATTGTAAAGTAGAAGGGTTTTTTGATAATTAACCCTTTTTGATATATATACCCTGGCTCATCTTATGACTATGAGGCCCACATGACAATGAGTAATAAATCAATCTGGCCTAAATGAATTGTAACGCGGCCGGAAGGGCTAGCTATCTACTGGGCTATTGAAGTTCAGTGAATTGGGCTCTCTTCCATCAACTTGAACTTTTGTGACCTCACCTAATTGATAGATGTAAATCTGAACGGTATCATTTACTTATCTTGTGTTTAAATCTTCGCTATGGTAATTGCTATAAAGTTTGCAGGACAATATATTGCTTTCTTATAACATATAAAAAAGAAAACAAAGGAACAAAACACACCATAAATTGGATGAAAAGATAAAAATCAGGCAGCAAGCCTCTATTTCTAAATCTTCATCCATAATCAGCAAAGATTTGCATGACCGTTATTTGATTTAAATTAAATCGAAAGTAAATAAATTGCGCATATGGTAATTGGCCTGCAAAACTCTTGTTTCGATAGACAGATACGTATATTGCGTTGTAAACCACGACTAAAATGGCACATCATTGTTAATCTCATTAAATTAGATTGCACCCATCATGCAATTTCATATGTTACCACTAACATATTATACTTTTTTTAACAAAAAATTACAACACACTTTTATTTCGCGTCCTAGGCCAATCCCTCATGGCTTATCTGAGCGACAAGCAAGGGAAGAGTTAGCTAGCCCTATTTATGGGGTCAGCCGATCCTGATAAAATGTCAAAATCTCCCCTAGTAAATTATTGTTTCAAGGTTCACCATGCCATGTAATGGGGCTGACACTGGTGATATTTTTAGCTAGCTTCGCCCTTTGGCGACAAGCATATGCATGTCATGTTGCATCATTTGAGACCAAAGTACAAAACATATACGATTATTACATATAGATGATCCGAGATCGATGTAATAAAAACGCGTGGCTGATCGACCGAACCTCCTGGAGATGATGATGAACTGAGACCCATTTCTTGTGCGTGTAACTGACGAGCTCGATCGATCATGCACTCAACTGCAATTTGGTGATACATGATTGGTGCATTTTTAGTGCAGATCGATGTTAGCTTTATATCTCCCTAATTATAATGGATCTTGATTTTGTGGCACCAAGCATGGAAAATTCGGTCAGACGGCATCCTTCTGGAAAGGAACTCACCAGCGCAATGTATTGACCCCTGGGTGTGCTTGTGATCATCATAAGCACCAATTCAATTAATCACGGCCGTCGGATGACGGTGTGGATCGATCTGAACCGTCGGTTTCTTGCCATGTCATCGTATCTAACTTGATGTGATTTTCGCCTCTCCTTCCTGCCAAGTAAGTTTACAAAAGGGGGCACTCATTGTTATATCATAAAAAAAGAGGTCATTTTAGCAGCAGGTAGTATACATATAATACATATAAGGTGAGATAGATACATTTTTTTTCTAGCCAGCTAGCTTCCTCGAGTTCTAGTTAACCCTAGTGTCGTTGACACCCCAATGTGTCACCCCTGTTTGAGCTCGATATCTATCGTCTTTTCGTATGGTTCTATTATGTTCCAAGCTTTCATCTAGGAAAAGAACCCATCACCAGAGGCATATATATATATATATATATATATATATATATATATATATATATATATATGGCTCTTGTGGAGCATGACAGTGACCAATGACACTTGATAAAGGTAGCTATATACAGGAGGAGCCTTACAATTGCACAAGCCATGAAGAACAATTAATCGAGTAGAATCCAAAAGTATATCAGATTTTAAGTTATGGGTGGTCGAGTTGGTGTTGTCGGAGCGCGTAAAGAGAAATGGCTATGGCATGGCTTTTGTGACTAGGATGACAAGGCGTGGATGTATTTGGTGGCATTGGTCTCGATGCCACGAATCATGGACAAAAAAGATGAGACAATATCGGTACCAAAAAGGAGACGTTGAAGGATATGAATACAAAGTGTTGAAAAATAAAGTGGATGTTGAGATATATATATGTTTCTACACCATAGTTGATTTGAAAAAAAATGCAGCTAATTAAATGGTTGGATGATTTTTATCCCACAGCTATGAATAGGATTGTTTTTGTGTGTGTAATAAATGGTTTGGTATAACGTTGTGGACTCAAATTCAAAGCCAACTAGACTTGCGGCAGAGCCAGCATTTAGACATGGAAGGGGCCTAACAGTTTTGGAGGGAGCCCTAATACACTATTATTAGATTAATTATACAATTAATTAGATGATTATATGTAAGCATAATTATTGGAGGAGGCCAGGCCAATTGTAGTCCTCCCTGTCTTCGCCACTGCCAGAGACGGTCACAAGAACATGTTGTTTGTGCACGGGTGGCTCTTCCAACTTTATGCATGCTACTTACAATTAAGTTCAAGCTATCTTCTCAACAACACTGTTCCTTGATATTTGCATAGGAGTGCAATCCAAGTCAATGATGCATGTTAGTAGGACCAAGATACTATATATGCTTGTTAATTAGAACCACACTCTCTTATAATTAAGAAGAATTAGGGTTCCTTCACCATTTTAATTGACGGACTACAAATAGGCTTTCATGTTTATATTGTTTAGTCGGTCAGTCATTGACAATATTCCAAGAATATTAGGGATGCAGTCACATTCCTTCATTATTATTTTTTAAAAAAAAAAATCCAGGTTACTACAAGCAAGCTATGTGCATACTACATGTCTTCCAATTCAGTCCCTGCACTAAAGCACTATAGAGAGATTAAGCATAAAATAAATCAAGGATATGACGGACATGGAGCACCAACCAGCAGGCCAGAAATATATATAGATTAATCAAGGAGTCAATTTGATTTAAGTAAAAGCAAGTGCATGCCGTGCTGGCTCTGCTTGTTACGAAAACGAAAAGAAAATAAAAAAGCGAGAGATTTCCGGGGCAATTCTCGCAGAGAGGCTCGATCGACAAGTTGGTGCACACCTATATCCATCCATCCTGACATTCTTCAGTATTGCGCTAGTTCATACTAGATTCTACTTTTTTTAAAAAAATTCTACCTTTTATCTGCTCATGTCTTGTTGAAAGACTACTTTTGATTAACAATCCAGTTTTGTTTTTTAAGAAAAAACTACGTACCTGATTTTTAAGTTCAATAGCGAAAATTAAACCATGATAAAAAAAAATATAGCTACTTTTAGCTATCATTAATCTATACAATTTTATACAGATTTATAACTTTCTTTCGGAGAGCGAAGCAGGAGCTCGGTCATTTCAATATTAGGGGAAACAACAAATACAACTAGATTTTGTGCTTACATATTTCAGATGAAAACCAAAAACAATCAACGTTAAAGGGACGGAGAGAGTTCTATTATTGTACAGAGAGCTCTGTAGAGCTGTTTTTTTTAGAGAAATAATATTCATAGATTACAGTTGTCGATCACTTTGAAAACAATTAATTAGTTTCAGAATTCATAACAAGTTTCCTACAAAATTAATTAATAGCTTGAGAGTTCAGCTAGCTCTGGATGGCTGTTTCTCAGAACGATATGCCCAGCACACCATCCGGCGTGTGGGCCATTCATGCACATATGCATGGTCCTTTCTCCAACAACCGATATAGCGATCGATCTCGCACAAGGAAGAAACGAATTGTTCACGTGGCAGCTACCTTTCTACCAATCAATGGCGCTCCAATGCTCCATCGCCATGACGCCATGAACTATCAAATGCAAGCTAGCTAGCCATTTGTCTATATATATATATATACCTCTTGTCATTTCCAACATCTCACAGCCATTTCACTAGACAGCTAGCTAGCAGGTAGCTGATCAGAGTTCCTTCGATCTCGATCTGCACGGCGACGATAAGCAATGGCAGTCTCGTCGCCGGCGCCGTCGTCTCTGCGTGTGCCGCGGGCCGCTGCGGCACTATTAGGGCTGCTGCTGGTGATGTCGTCGTCGTCGCCGGAGACGGTGGAGGCAGCCGGCGGGCTGACCGTCGGCTTCTACGCCGACTCGTGCCCCAAGGCGGAGGCGATTGTCCGGGAGACGGTGACCAAGGCGTTCGAGAAGGCGCCCGGCACGCCGGCCGACCTCATCCGTCTCTTCTTCCACGACTGCTTTGTCCGCGTAAGTATAACGCACCCTGGCTACTTACGTGGATACATCCTGCCGTGCCACGTGTGCCCGCTAGACTGTTATGTACTTACGTGAGCGCATGCTTATATTACTAAGTTAGCTTATATGCGTTATGTATGACTCTCTCTAGGGGTGTGATGCGTCGGTGTTGTTGGAGTCGACGCCAGGGAACAAGGCGGAGAGGGACAACAAGGCAAACAACCCTAGCCTGGACGGCTTCGACGTCGTGGACGACGCCAAGGACCTCCTCGAGAAGGAGTGCCCACACACCGTCTCTTGCGCGGACATCCTCTCCCTCGTCGCCCGTGATAGCGCCTACCTTGCCGGTGGGCTCGACTTCGAGATCCCTACCGGCCGCCGTGATGGCTTCGTCTCCAGGGAGGATGAGGTCCTCTCCAACGTCCCCCACCCTGACTTCGGCGCAAAAGACCTCCTCAAAAACTTCACCGCTAAAGGTACATATTATACACTCGCGCCACATAGATACATGCATGTATCATCGGTAACATCGTATGCGCCGGCCAGTTTTTACCCAAAGTCTTGTTAACGCTCTCTCTCGTACCGATGTCCCTTCAAATCATCATAGAGCGAGTTACAAATTCAAGACGTACAAGACGATGAGAGATGTTTAGCTCTGATACCATATTAATAAAATGCGATTGTGTAGGGTTTACGGCGGAGGAGATGGTGACGCTGTCGGGGGCGCACTCCATCGGCACGTCGCACTGCTCGTCGTTCACGGACCGGCTGTACAAGTACTACGGGACGTACGGGACGGACCCGTCGATGCCGGCGGCGTACGCGGCGGACATGATGAGCAAGTGCCCGCCGGAGACGGCGGCGCAGCAGGACAAGACGATGGTGCAGCTCGACGACGTGACGCCATTCAAGATGGACAACCAGTACTACAAGAACGTGCTCACGGGGCACGTCACGTTCGCCTCCGACATGGCCCTCCTCGACACGCCGGAGATGGCGGCGCTCGTCAGGCTCTACGCCGACGACCCCTCCGCCTGGCTCGCCCGCTTCGCCGCCGCGCTGGTGAAGGTCAGCAAGCTCGACGTGCTCACCGGTGGCGAGGGGGAGATCAGGCTCAACTGCTCCAGGGTCAACTAATTAACTCCATCTCGCGTGAAGTTTGTGTTCTTGATCATACACACACACTCTCTCTACTGCCCTGTTGCCATGCATGCATGAGGCTCATTTGATTTTTTTTTCTTTATATGTTTGTGCATGATTCGATGTATACTACTACTTTTGTTTCTTTTTATTTTCTGTTCCATTTTTTTTCTTTTGACGCTGAGTGTGCCAATTGGGCAAAAAATAAATTGTGCTTCTGACCATATGGATGAATTTATTCAAGGAGTAAAATGTGTGCTATTCATGTTCTTTTGGTAAAGATTCCATGTGAATCTTTCATTGCTAGGTAGCTACCACATTTTTGTTTTTAAGCATATATCAGATTGGATGTCCATTAATCATTTGATTGAAAATTTAAAATCGGTTGAATTTTGTAACCCTTTGGATGTGGAAGCCCGAACACGTACGCTGGCTAGCTTCCACCTAATTAGTCATCAGATTCGACCTGTTGACAAAGCACTAGCCACCAAATTCCCCAATATATCAACAATTTAATGGTGGTTCTTCCTTCTTTTTCGTATTGAAAATGATACAGATTAAAAGTTGCTTGCTGCTTCTGCTCCACATTTTAAACATGGATCATCTGACATTACCCAACTGTTTGAGTGATCGATCTTGTTAATTACAACCTGAAGATCAGGTGCATTTGCTTCCTGTGGATAAATTAAAGGATTATTAATCCTCTTATCATATGAAAAAAAGGACTATCTAACATAATCCTCCTATTTATTTCTCTCTTTTCTATATATATGGTGTCATGACGAGTGCTAATTAAGACGATATTGTGAAATAAGATAAATATTGATGACCAATAAGTGAGGCCAGCTAATGGTCATCAGACTTCGACTTCGAGTAGGACCGATGACTATAGAAAAGGTAGGATGTGAGGTGATTTAGATAGTCTGATTTTGATCCAACAACCTACATACTTCAACAGATTTTACTCTTGAAAACAGTTATTAGATTTGAAAGGAAAAGGTACTCTCTCATGAGTTTGCCATGGTTATTATCTACAGGGATATATAAGAAAAATAAAAAGAGAACCTCAAAAACTACCATCTCTCTTTGACACCGATAGAAAACATAATTAACCATTCAGATGTGACTCCTTGTGTGCATGACAACAAGTTACCTCTCTGGAATTGCACTAAGTTGGTAGCTTCAGCAATACCATTTCTGAACTGCCCCATCAGCTATATATACATTCAACTATGATTTGACATAATACATACTTAATTATGTGCCAAATTTATCATGATCAGTGCTGCACTACGTGTCAAAGAAACTAAAGAAGAATCGACGATGCAATCTAATGGATGATTAATCTAGAATAACAGGTCGGATGTCTCTTTTTCTTGCAGCGTTGATCTCCATAGAAAAATCTTTTTCTCCTGTCAACGAAGAACCTTGAGCACGTACTACTACTGAAGAAAAGCTCCTGGCCACCAACCATTGCAAAGCTTGTTCTTCAGTCTAGCTTTCACCGATGAAATAATTGATTTTTTGCACAACCCGACATATATAAAATCAGATGCATCGCAATTGAAAGCTCAGACCACCGTGAAGGCTGAAGACACACTCCTCCGTTGATATCTCGATGCATCGCATTCGCTGTCGTATTTGTTAACAAATTAGCCAGAGAGAGATTATTGGCCTGAAAATTAAAGAGAGATTATTTTTGCTGTAATTTGTCATTCCTTTGGTTTATCTCTAGTACATATGAACTTCTACAGATTTGCATACAAATTTAATTACCTACACCCCGGCTAGGTCTCTGAAGAATGTAACATTGCATTTTGATCCATATACTGTTCTTACGTCAAAAAAAATCCATATACTGTTAAACAGTGTGCTTTTTAAGAAAAATTATAGAAAAGTTGTTTTTAAAAAAATCATATTAATGCATATTTTAAGTTTAAAATAATTAATACTCAATTAATCATATGCTAATGGCTCATCTCATTTTCCGTATCTTTTTAATCTTCTTCTTTCCTCTTCTCTCAAACATACCTAGGCTGTGTTTGTTTGGATGAGTTGAGAACTCATTTTCTTCGCACGAAAATCAGAACGACTCATTAGCACATAATTAATTAAGTATTTACTGATTTTTTAAAAAAATAGATTAACATGATTTTTTAAAGCAATTTTCGTATAGAAACTTTTTACAAAAAATGCACCGTTTAGCAGTTTTGAAATGCGTGCGCGCGGAACATGAGGGAGTGGAGTTGGGAACACATAGGGCCGAACACACCCCTAAGAGCCTGAAAAATTAAAGAGATTATTTGTGTTGTAATTTGTATAGTATGTAAGTTTTGAAACGTATCACAATTTCTAGTTTAAATTAACTGCACCGTACTTTGTTTCTGCTGACATTGCTTTAAATAAAATGGATTGTTCCTTATGAAAAAAGATGAAGAGACTACAAATCGGGCATCCTATTTTTTGAAAAAAAAATTAGACGTTGTTTCACCTCTAATATGAAAAAAGTTTCAACACTACGGCAAAAGATGTTTCAATATATAAAAGTGGTGAAACAAAGTTGGATCAAAACTTGAAACATCTCGTTCAAACTAATGAAACATCGAACTTCAAGCACCGAAACATCCATAGATTTGCAATAACCGGAGGCAAACTATGAAATAACATCAAAATAGCTAGTGAAACATTTTGATACTACCACAAGAAACATCGAGATACGTTAGCTGAAACATTGAAAAAATCACAAATTTTACTAGTTTAGATCCGGTTTCTTTCTCTTCTCCGGTAACTACCAGCTCCTTCGATCTCAGTTGCTGATCCATGCCACGCGTCGTGGGCCCTTTATCTCCACCGAAGTGGGAAGCCACCACTGTTTGGGGCTTCTTCACCCCGTCGTCATCACTGCTTAGACGAATGGAAGCAGCGCTACCTCTAGATCTAGGTGAGGTCCATCGTCTTCCTACAACTCCCGATGTTAAGCTGCATCGGAAGACCCCTGCTGGAGAGCCGCATGGGAGGATGCCCCACTGCTCACGGCAAGGCGACATCCGCCATGTCAACGCCACTTTGTCCATCGGCTGCCGCAAGACCTGCATGGGAGAGCAAGAGTAACGAGAGATAGAAAGGAGAGAGAGAGGAGAGAGAGAGGGGGAGGAGAGATAGAGTCACGAGTGTGGGCGGGTGGTTGGGAGAGGAGAAAATTGACATTTTGCCATTTTTGGGATGGGGTTTCGCTGGAATGCCACTCCGGAATGTGGCTTCGTTATAATGCCACCTTCAAACTAAGCCATCTTTCTACAATGCCATTTCGACCATTTGTTGTGATTTTCAAATGTTTTCCACCGTGATCTAACATATTTTCCCTTGGGCATTTCGTTGACTTACGTGAGAGAGATGGATCCCCATCCAGTCGTCATCTTCCTCCCGTCTTGCTTGTCACTGTTGCCCCTAAACCTTGCTCTAGTTGTCGCCATAGATTTAGCCGCCACCCTGCCCTCACATCTAGCCGCCGCCGCGCCGACCCCAGACGTGCCGACGGGATATGCTGGTGGTGTGAGGGAGTGACAGAGATGGTGGAGCATATGGACTGCACTTGGCATGAGCTCGTTGCCGGCTCCGTCTCTTCCTGTCGTTAGTCTTCGATGCATCGCCCCTAGGGTTAGGGTTTCCCCTCGGATGCGTTGTCGAGGAAAGCACACGGGTTGGTATGCAGCACAAAGCTATCAGCGGCAGGGCGTAGCGACGGCGGCGGCGGTGGCAGTGTCGCGTAGCGGCGGAGAAAATGGGCGGCATTGCGTGCTCTCCCTTCACCTAATCGGTGCGGCTCGATCAGCTCGAGCACACTAAAACCGACCGGCAAGGGCATTTGGGTCATAGAAAAAAGCAAAACGGTGAAAAACATTTGGAAATCACAACAAATGATCGAAATGGCATTATAGAAAGATGGCTTAGTTTGAAGGTGGCATTATAACAAAGCCAAATTTCAGAGTGGTATTCCAGCGAAACCCCATCCCGAAGATGGCAAAATGTCAATTTTCTCTTGGGAGAGGGCATGATTTTTTTCTTATCCATCAGGCGCGTGACCAAGAGCGTTCTCGGAGAAAAGAACATAGAGAGAATCAGAGGAAAAAAAAAGAAGCAGCAGCAAGAGCTTGGTTGGGCCTAGACAATCACATAAATGGGCTGGCCCATATACTAAGAACCTTTTATGCCTCTTTCTGGTATGGACCAGATCCTGACCCATTGGTATATTGAACAGATACTGGCCCATAAGTGTGGATGGCCCTGGAAAAAGCCCATGTCATTTTGAGCCCTTTTGAGGCCCATTTATAACAGGAATTCTGGCCCAATCCACGGAAACTTGCTTGGGCCGTGAGATAAGATGGGCCCTGGCGGGTGATTGATCCAGTGACACCTTTTCCACTGGACCTTAATCAAGAACAGCCATTGTTTGGGCTTCTTGTATGCAAGTGACAAATCGGAGTACCAACTACCAAGTGGTTCAGTTTTGAGTGAAATGTCAGCTTCAATGATTAAGACAGAAATGCTTATTAGACTTCTCGATTAGTTTTTGAGTGATATTGAATAACACAGGGATGATGAATATGCGGTAGGTGAGAGTGGGTTAGAGGAGGATCTCTTGGAGCTCCAGCTCCAACTCTATCAAAAACCTTTTTCTCTGAATTTTCTGAATGGTGATGTATGCTGATGCTCCGGTGGTCTTCATCACTTTATCTTCTCCTTGCTGATTTAGCCATGCATTTTTTTAGATTATGATTTAGCCATGCATGTTGTGATGGAAAGCCTTTGATTTCTTTCTTTTTTATTACCAAGCTGACATAGTTTTTGCCTGCTTGGTGGCTCTGCATGTAAGGTCGGTCCATTTTTGCCAGCTTCTCTGAATATCTGAATTGGTTTGGTTTGGTTTGGTAGGTGAACTTGCTGTTTGTTGGTTAATCAGTGTACTTTGCTGTCATGCTTACCTAACTCAGCTATGCAACACCACTCACCAGACTCGTTACCTTAGCTTGGAGACGATTTCAGAAAAAAGCATGGCCAGTTTCAAGTCTGAACGACTGAACTCTAAACCTGCATGGTGTCTATCCAATTGTAGATTTCGGACATTTTTATTTACGTGCACGGCCTGGAGCTGACACACACACACACACACACACACACACACACATAGCTGCAGTTATCATCTCTGATAGAACAGCAAAAGTTCAAGTAGCTGCTTTGCTGATTCTTTTCGAGGCGTTTTACATGTGGATCATTGCACAGAGGGGGAAAGAAAACAATGTTCAGAGAAACTGAAACTGAATATTGCCGATCAGTCATCTTGGGCTGACGCCTGCAACCTTTTTTCTTCTCCAATCATGCATTCGTTTATGGTCAATTTGCCGCCAAGATTGATGAGAGGTGGTGGTTGAGATGCACAATGACTCACTCCACATAATCTGGTGGATGCACACGTGGCATCATGTCATGTGTATATTTATGATTCCAAAACTCCAGATTATAATCAGGTGGATTCCGGGATCTTTCACCAGCATCATCAGTTCCAGTTGCTGGCCCTCCTGCTGACGTCTGAATGCATTGCCACTGCTGTTCTTTCTCTGAATTACAGTAACTAGTAACAGGTTGTGAGAAGTATTTTGCCACTGATCAGTAACCTGATGGAAATCAAGGGAATTTTCACACTGTTCGTCAGCTAGCTGCAGCATGCCAAGCTCGATCGGCAGAGATGGGTTTTAATGGAATTCATGCCTCGTGAAACACGTGTTGATCTAGATTGATCCATGACAAATTAGTTGACAGTAATGGATGAATAACAAATCATGCATGTTTGGGGTAGAAAAGGCAGATTATTTCTTCTTTGAGCCTGGATTAGCTAAACAGAGAAGATTAAAACAGGGAAACACAGATAAAGTATCAGTCCAATCGTTTCGTCTACAACACATTATAGGCCGTAACCTTTATTAGAGATAAAATAATTTATTCTTGATGACTTAAAAACCAATACAGAAAAATAAAATGTGATGAAAAATATCAAAATCAACCCTACAATTAAGCTTTGAAATTCAAATTTTGGTTACAGTGATAAGCTGAAGACCAAACGATGGGTTTATATGAGTGGGAATGTGTCAAGAAAACATTTAATTTTCATTCATGCAACACAATATGAATGAATATCAGGTCAAAAAAATTAAAGAGACAATTTGATTTGTGATAGGCTGGCATTGCAGTTCTTGTCACCAATTAAGGAGGCATCTGGAATGTAGGATCGGATGCATGTGCAAGATCTCAGTACCAATATATACTGTACGATTTATGACACTCACAGATGCGATATTTAGTGTTGCCTATGTTGCAAGCGATGAAAGGGTCTGCGTCCAATTTAAATGGAGATGTAGACCTATGTCAACATTTTCAAGCGGGCAGAATCCTCTGTCTTTATTCCCAAGCTAAATTATGCTATGAAGATTAGATTATCTCCATACTCAAACATGGCAATATTGATTCCATACACTGGTCATCTTAGGTGTTTTAAAATGCTTATGCAACTCATCCTGAAATGCAAGATTACCATCTGATGTGTACAGTCAACCTATTGACATGCACTTTGGCCATGGCAAAAGAAAATTATGTAGTCTGTGAAAATTAGGAAAGTTTAAATCTGTCTTGAAGATCCATGTTGGATCGAGTGATGGTGTGTTTTGTTATCGTGCCTTTCTTGAATTGCACTGACTTACTGTAGGAGTTTTTATTCCCTTGGAGTCCAAGATAAATCAGAATGGAAGGGAAGGTGGCCTAAAGTAAAAAAAAAAAAAGAAGGAGAGACTCGAAGGCTCTTGCGAAAGCTCCATCGACAAGAAAAAAAAAGCTTTCTCCTCCGGCCCTACTTCCTCCTCCTTGCTCCGACGGTTTGTCGCCGGTGACGGGAGGAAGAGAGGTCAGGCCTTTCCTTTTTAGTAGGTTCAGTTTAGTTTTTAGGTCGAGTCTTCTCATAGGTCGGGTTCTTCCCGTTTCAGGTTCTTCTATTCATCTTTTGGTTTGGCTCGAGGGGGTCATTGGTGTCGTCTTCCTCGTCCCGATGCCATGGTAGTCATGGTTGGAATCACTTCCGTTTTCAACGCCTACAACTAGGGGTGGTATAGATTAGTTTACAAGAGGTTGCGTCGGCCTTCTTCCACACATCCGGCGAGCTTATTTGCAAGGTTGCGCTGGTCATCTTTCACACCTCTAGTGAGCGAATCTGCAAGGACGTGGTTTTCTTCCTAGGCATCGGTGGTGAATCATCAAGGGGAAGTTGTGTTTCATTTCTACAGCCTTGGATGCTTCAAACTCCATTGCAAAAGCCCTACTTTGGGTATGTTCCTTGCCTATATCTTTTGCAGCTTACCATGTTTTCATCATCTCCATAACCATCAACTTCGGTTGGATCATCGACTTTGTGGAAGAAGCATGGAAAGGACCCGATTGCTTTTTCCTCACTCTCTAGAAGTCATTTTTTGCAAATTTCAAGGCCTTTGTCAATTTGCCCAAGTCTGAAGGGCTTTTCTGTAAACTGGTTGTACTCCTTATTATCTATCAATAATTGTATCTGAGCTTTTGCTTCAGTATGCTTAAAAAATAATAAAGTAAAAAAAATATTGGTTAAGGAATAGCCTAAATTAAAACTCAAATAAAATAGTTAGCCTGTTGTGCAATTCACTCTGTTTTTTATTTTCTATACTATTGTCATAAACAATATTATCTGTTCCAATCCGTCTCAAAATATAACAAAATATGATTGAATTAGACATATTTTAATTATACGAATATATACAGGTTGATTGTGTCTAATTCAATCATAGATTGTTACATTTTAGATATATATAGTATAGTTAAAGGTTCACTTTTAAAGATGACGGAAGGTAAAATACGACTTAATCCCTACGTCGAAAAAATACTCAACCTAAAAGAAGACAAATGGTTGGTTAGATTCATTGTATTAGAAAGGGTGTGAAGAGAGTATATCAGATTCATTGTATTAGAAAGGATATCCTAGCCATGGTAATCCATGAAGGCGATGAGGCAAGGTGGTGCGAGACTAGCAGGAAGAAAGGTCAGAGGTGTAGGAGCAAGTTGCCATGCTCCCCCTGTTTATGAGAAGTTGACTCTCTAGCTCTGACTCAAATCGTACTGCATTATCACCAGCTCTCAAACCTGCCGGTCGAGCTGCACTCTCTCTCTCTCTCTCTCTTCTTTTCTTTTTTTTTTTCTGAACCGGTAGAGAAGCACTCCTTTTTTCTCCTTTTTATTACGAACCGGTGGAGATGCATTCTCGCTTACCTAAACTATGGCCACGTTCTTTTCAATTTTCTTTTTGTTTTCATACTTTTGTTATTGATCCGCGTTTTTAAAAAATATGATTTTTAAAATGTTTGTGGAAAGTACACCACTTGTTTCAAGTTATTTCTGAATAAAATATTAATTGTTCCCGTTAATTAAGCACACCATCTGTCTCAGTAATCCGTGGAAAAAGTCTGTTTCAAACAGGGTTTAAATGAAAAAGTAAATTGAATTAAACTAGGGAAAAAGGAAAGAAAGCCATATGTTTATTTATTTCCCTGACCGAATCACGCGTGGACGAGGCCGCCGCAGTCAGTCAGCAGCACGGCCTGGGGTGGGGTGGGGCCCACCGGCGGTTGGTGGCGGGCGGGCCGGCGAGCGAGCGGCCGGAAGCACGCCGGCCCGGCGGTGGGGCCCACCTCGTCAGTGTCCGTGGGGGTGTGTGTGTTGGTGGGTGCGGGTCGCTGTCCGCCACCCAACTCCTCTCCTCGTCGCCTCCTCGCCAGCTGGCCACCGTCCGATCCGACCGAATCCCATCCAGCGGCCGCGCCCATTCGTTTCGTCGGTCTATAAATGGGCCGCCGCGAGACCAAGGCCCATCTCGCCGTGCCCGGTCGGATCTAATTTACCTCCTCACCCCTCACCCCTCGCCGTCCCCTCCTCCTCCTCCCCCCCGATCGGATCGGCCGCCGCCGCCGCCGCCTCCGCAGGTGAGCCGCCGCCTCCTTCTTCCGACTCCCTTGTCCTCGTTGCTGGTAGTGTTGCGTGTATGTGTTGCTGCTGCTCATTCTTGCGGCTTGGAGAGGGAGGAGGGTTTTAGCGTTCTTGGTAGGTAGGATCAAGCTCGGTTTGGATCTGAGCTCGTGGTTGGTTTGGTTTGGTTTGTCCAGAGATTGATTCGTTTGTGCTGGTTTTGGAGGATTACAAGGATGGTTTGCTGCTTTCGTGGGGGGAGGGTAATTAAGCTGGTGATTTTGGATGGATAATCTCGTGGTATGGTAGATTTTAGATGGGTTTCTTTGGATTTCTGTGTTGTAAGTTTTTTATTTTGTCATGCTTGCTTTATGATGGATGGAGATGGAGATGGAGAGAGAAGCAGTACGATGACTTCCTTTGAGATCTTTAATACCTTGATATGCTTATCAAATGGCTTGCTGATAAAACAACATGCTAGAGCAGTGGTTTTAGTGCTAGTATGTGTCTTTGGCTGTCAGCTCGTTTCACTGTTCTGCAGTAGATTCCAGTCATCCCCTTGGTCTTGGGAGTTGGAATTCTTATAAAATAATGGAAAATGGAAAAAAAATAGTTTTGATGCCACTTCAAAGTTAAATATGCCAAGACGAATTGATATGCTTCTGCGGTTGTTTTATGCACTTGATAGTTGCTGCACATGTTTTATGATTTATGATGTTGTCTTTATGGAAATATTTTGCGTACAGAGTATAGTAGAACCACTAAAAGCTAGCCAGCTATTTCGCTATTTTATTCCAGGTCTCCAGGATTTGTTTACCCCTAAAAGTGGTATATATGTGATAGTTACAGTACATAGTGGCACCACAATTGATTATGCGTTTATGCTGATTCCCGTAGAAACTTGGTAGATTCCTTGTGCTCTATGCCTACTTGTTGCACTTATAGAGAATATTACAAATGCCTAACACTTGTCCAAGGAACTTAGGAAATTAATCAACTCTTTATAGGGACAGTTTTTTTTAGCCCAATAGTGTGGTCTTGTCAGGTGCCAACCAAACAGCATCTTGGCATACATAAGCTATATAGAGGATTAAAGGGAAAGTTTTGTTCTTTGCTACTGTTATTTTTAACCTGTTTACTGCATGGAAGAACAGGACAAATTTTGTTGCATAAACCATTTGTTCCAGGGATCTGTATTGTCCTCTCAGTGTGTTATGTAAACATTTCCAGAAATCAATTGTCGATATCGTAGCTTCACATTAGCTATCACTAATACCCTTTTTTTTCTCATAGGCTCACCTCGTCCATTTTATTCATGTTTTTTCTTTGTCTAAAGTGTGTGACATACCATTTTATGCAGATAGGAGAAGATGGCCGCAGTTGATACCTTCCTCTTTACCTCAGAGTCCGTGAATGAGGGCCACCCTGACAAGCTCTGTGACCAAGTCTCAGATGCTGTGCTTGATGCCTGCCTCGCCGAGGACCCTGACAGCAAGGTCGCTTGTGAGACCTGCACCAAGACTAACATGGTCATGGTCTTTGGTGAGATCACCACCAAGGCCAACGTCGACTATGAGAAGATTGTCAGGGAGACATGCCGTAACATTGGTTTTGTGTCAGCTGATGTTGGTCTCGATGCTGACCACTGCAAGGTGCTTGTGAACATTGAGCAGCAGTCCCCTGACATCGCCCAGGGCGTGCATGGCCACTTCACCAAGCGCCCTGAGGAGATTGGTGCTGGTGACCAGGGACACATGTTTGGATATGCAACTGATGAGACCCCTGAGTTGATGCCCCTCAGCCATGTCCTTGCTACCAAGCTTGGTGCTCGTCTTACAGAGGTTCGCAAAAATGGGACCTGCGCATGGCTCAGGCCTGACGGGAAGACCCAAGTGACTGTTGAGTACCGCAATGAGAGCGGTGCCATGGTCCCTGTCCGTGTCCACACCGTCCTCATCTCTACCCAGCATGATGAGACAGTCACCAACGATGAGATTGCTGCTGACCTGAAGGAGCATGTCATCAAGCCTGTCATTCCTGAGCAGTACCTTGATGAGAAGACAATCTTCCATCTTAACCCATCTGGTCGCTTCGTCATTGGCGGACCTCATGGTGATGCTGGTCTCACTGGCCGGAAGATCATCATTGACACTTACGGTGGCTGGGGAGCTCACGGTGGTGGTGCCTTCTCCGGCAAGGACCCGACCAAGGTCGACCGTAGCGGAGCATACATCGCAAGACAAGCTGCCAAGAGCATTGTTGCTAGTGGTCTTGCTCGCCGCTGCATTGTCCAAGTATCATACGCCATCGGTGTCCCTGAGCCACTGTCCGTGTTCGTCGACACATACGGCACTGGCAGGATCCCCGACAAGGAGATTCTCAAGATTGTGAAGGAGAACTTCGACTTCAGGCCTGGCATGATCATCATCAACCTTGACCTCAAGAAAGGCGGCAACGGACGCTACCTCAAGACGGCGGCTTACGGTCACTTCGGAAGGGACGACCCAGACTTCACCTGGGAGGTGGTGAAGCCCCTCAAGTGGGAGAAGCCTTCTGCCTAAAAGCTCCCTTTCGGAAGCTTTTGCTCTGTCCCATTATGGTGTTTTGTTTCCTCGCCGCTCAGCATTGTGATTCTTAACCCCCCCCCCCCCCCCCCCCCCCCGCTGCCATTTATGCCCATGCACGCTACTTTCCTAATAATAAGTACTTATAAGGGTATTGTGTTTGGATATTTACCTAGAGGAGGAGGAGGATTTATTATCTGTTATTGCTTAAGCTTATGTAATGGTGAAAGAAGGAAAGATGCTACACTACTTTGGGAAGAAATGAAACCTCCTATGTTTTGGTTATCCTATCCTTGTATGGTTCCCTGGTGATCTATGAGTGCTCAGTTCATGTGTTTGCCGAAGCTGGAAGTGACCTTTGTGCCTTTTGAAGTTGTGAATGCAACATGTTTGTTGGCTGGAGCTCTTCCATGATGGTACCACACCCTTCAGGACTCTTGTTTTTGCTATCCCAACTGAGACTTGTAACTTGTTGATTGATGCTGTACACATGTTGAATGTTACTAGAAGTCTGGTGGTGGTTGGTGATCAAACTAAATAAGGAGGGTTTAGATGTCACTAGCAGCTCAGAGTGCTTCCAAGGTAAGCTGTCAATTTCACTGACAGCTCAGAATGCATCCCATAAAATCGGTTGTCCAACTCACTGGCAATCCAACTTGTCATGCTACTAGCTCGGAGTTTAAAGAAGATGCTTTTGGTTTACCAACCATGCTGAGCTATCTGAATCTGCTTAGGCCTACTTTGGCCTGTCATTTTATCTTGTCGCTCCTAATCTTTGCTCAAATATCTTAGAATATCCATGACAGTTAAGGCTGCCTTAGGGATGACACGGCATGATTATTTGCAAAAGATTTTATCAGTCGTCTGCTGCTGCTCCTCATGTTGGGCACAGCCTAATTCATGTCCATAGGCCATAGAAAGCATAAGACTGTCTTTGGGCCCAACGTGCAGTTGGATTTCAGGTTGCAATCCAGCACAATATGCTCAACTTGCAATTTAATATTATAACATTATTACAGATTTACAGATGTTAAGAAAATGGATCTAAACACAATTTCCATTTGAAACCTGTAATTTGACATAGCAGGCTCTCCTTTTGTGCGAATTAATCCAGTGATATCCTGGTTCCGAAATGCCCCATGTGAGAACATCATGAGAGATTGAGAGTTGCTGGTCTCACAAGCATACCATGAAATTGACAGCAATGATCTTACTAGCACTAGTGTAATACTACTACCACAAAAGGCAAAAGAAGCATTAACTTTATGAATGTGCAAGCAAGAATTGGGTGAAAAAAATTAAGTAGAGCTTAACTGGCAGGCTTGCATACACAAAAGGTGCAAGGACATAGGAAGAGAAGATTTTCAAGAACAAGTTCATAACAGTGATGGATGCAACTTTAAAATACATACAGATGGAGTGACATCTAGCAAAAAGCTAGCCCTAATTAGATAATGGCACAACGCATACACATAAATCATAGTCACGGGCTCACGGCACCAGCGTGATAGCGCACCACATGAACATTGAGCAAGGTAACAACGAAAATTAGCAGTCGAACAAATGTCAGAATCAAATAGGCGAGGCAGTAGGCGTCGTCACGAAGATGAGAGACGATGGATGCCTCATGCTAGGAATTAGGGATGAAAATGATTGAACACAAAATCATTTATTTAAACATAAATTTATAGGCATTTGGGAATATTCATATTTTAAAAAGTCCATTTCATTCTCCGAGACTATTTCATTGGATCACTTAACCCCTAAAATATATTTTGCTTCTTTTACCCCTAAACTATTGAAAATGGTTTGGTTTGCTGCTTAATAGCATGTCTCTTCTTTGTTTCTCTTTATACGAGTCGTATTTTAAGCACAAATTTTCTAAGCCATAAATGGTAGCATTATCAAAGTATCAATTTTTTTTCAAAATAAGTGCTTCAAAACATATGTAAATAGTGATAAAAATTATTAACAAAATGTTAAGAGGTAGGTTATAATGGATCTATCAATCCTAACAAATTTATGTGCAAATACGAGACTTATATATGACTTATATATAGAGAGATATAAAAAAGAGAAATGTTATTAGACAGTAAGGGGAACCGCTTTCAATAGTTGGGGGTATAAAACGAGATGAAAAATTATTTGGGGGCTAAGTGTTTCGCCAAAACAGTTCAGAGGAGTAAAGTGGATTTTTTTATATTTACCAATTTAATTATTTACTGTAGATTGTAATATGTGCTAAAGAAATAGAAAAAATAAATTTTTTGTATGGCTAAAATCAGAAAATATCAAAATGGCACTACTTATACAGAAATAATACTCATTCGGTCACAAATTTTCATAAATGTTTTTATCCCTACTTAAAATACTTAATTTATCTAATTATTTAATAGTAAACTGATGACTAATATGCTAGAAACAGGACTAGAAATAAGGTTTGGGTGTGTGGGGTAACACGACTGTAGCTGGACCGGTCAACCCACCTTGCCCAGTGAATGTGTCTACCACTGGTTCATAATGTGCAGGAACAACTGAAATAGTAAGTGGTTTTCTACTTTTCATCAGATATATCCTCAATAAATAATCTGATGTAGTAATAAACTTCTCACATATTGTAGACCACGTCTGATCGACAACATAGGTCCACATAACTAACTATTAAATACGTATATCTTATCAGTCTCTAAACATCCACCTCAGACTAACTACTCTCATGCTTAGCCCCAATTATCTTCTTGTTCCGGAGTTCCTCTTTCCTCTGTAGAAGATATTCTCACTCTGTCACTTGATTCAGAGCTACACAAAAAGATACTACGGAATAGTGCATTCTCAATTTGTCGGTCGCATTCATTTGGAGTATCAAACACCTGATTTTGTTCCCAGGAAACGTCCACACAACCCAAAATTCCAACAATCTACAAGAGACAGACAACCGAGAGGAGTTTGGATTTTCTGAATAATAATGCATACAAAAGATTCAATCACAATAATCGCCGTCAGCTTAAACAGAATCTGAACTGTTCATAAGACATTCTCTTCAAGCTTGTTTGCAGAGTGAAAATGAGCTTAAAAAATTCAGATCCAGGAGAGCTAACCCACATGCAAATCATGATTGGATTGGATGTGCCGTCTCCTCCAACTCATGGCTGTTTATTCCTTTCATCCCAATGAAGATGATCATTTCAGAACAGTTTCATCCTATTAGGTGTTTGTTTGTTCTACCATCCAAGCATGCAACTAACTAAACTAACACAATCTGTACTTTTTTCTCCTACAGATGTAGAGGCTGGCAAGAGTGGAAGAACTAGTTTTTGTTTGTTAAAAAATGTCAAACCTGCCAAATTCAGTCTGCAGAAAGAAAGACAATCATGTGCACGGCCAAACTATTTTAACTGTAGTTCACTAACAGTAGCTATAACCTTGAAGACGAGACATTACATATATATATATATATAATATTGTTGAAAGCACATATACATTTTTAGAATTTCGATGATATTTATTAGTTGGTGTGGACGATAAATACACCCGAAATTTATGTGCGTGGGTACTTCCCTTACATAAAAACCATAACCACAAAGATGGCTGAATATACAAATTTTCGTGTTTAGCACATCTAGGGGCATAAATTAAAGAATTGGAAGAACTTTTCGTTTTGATTGTGTTCCAAACAAAGGAAAAGAAAATAAAAAGGAGAGGAATTGGAGGGTCAGGGACAGCAAAGCAGTGGCATGTGATGTGAACCAACCAATGCAAAGCCGACCCGACCCGACGGCGCGTTTGGTCAGTCAAATAAAAACCGGGCGCCAGCGCCGGTGTGGTTACCTCCTCCCTCATCAACAGCTTAGCCTGCCACCTCACCCTCACACACCAACCCATTGCATCTCCCTCTCTGTCCTACTATTTCACAAGTTTTTTTGGTACACAACCATCAAGACCATATATTCTTTCTTCTATTAGTCTCCCTCTGTCCCCTCTCAAACTTTATTGCATCAAAATATCAAAACACCAAAAGTATTTTTAGGTTATTATTAGTACAACGATATGTTGTATAGTATTCATAATATGCTATAAACAAATTTAGGCTGAGTTCGTTTGTTGGCTTTTTCAACTCATCTATTTTGTTTTTCGTGTACACGTTTCCCAAACTGCTAAATGATGTGTTTTTTTAAAAAAGTTTTATATGAAAGTTACTTTAAAAAACTATACTGATTCATTTTTCAAAAAAATAGCTAACACTTAATTAATCACATGTTAATAAACCGTTCCGTTTTACGTGTTTGGAAGAGAGTTTTGAACTCCAAATAACAAACACAGCCTTAGTAGAGTAACGTGTATATATATCAAATCGGTATTAAAATAAAAGGTTTTGTCCAAATGTTACCTATATCATATTACTTTCAACTTTTTTATAGGTGCTATTACATGTAAATCTCCGTAATTCTTAAGCATATAACAAATATCATATCATGAAAATGTTAAAATGGCATGTAGTGGATATGGTCAATGTGTAACAGTAATACTCATGATCATTTAGTTCTAAATATCGGTTACCACAATTTAATTAAAAGGAGCATTTAGGACATCATGAGTCCATTTCAACTTTGAATATGCATGACCCTTTTTTTTGTGAAACTTCTTTCCTTTTCATTCTAGCATATGTTGGTGCACACTCTAATATACCATTATCATCTAAATATTTGACATTGACCTATCCATACAAGAAAGGCCCTAGAAATGCATAAATGATCTTTGATTACCAATATGTTCTGTTGAGGTATCGGTCTAAGCCTTGTCAGTCAACGTTGATCCCTGATGGCCCAATCTCCTATAATTTGACCAATTCAATATTGTTTTGTTTTGGTAGAAGCTAAGTCAATAGTCGGATGAATCAACCAAATGCATTGAATCTATCCATGCCACATGTATAAATCATGCCATAAGAACTGATATAATTTAAATTTATACCTCCCTGATGTTAAATTATACCCTAGAAATTTTGAACCTTCGCAACCTTCATATTGTTAGATTAAATTCATGTTTTACCTTAACATAAGCCACGTTAGAGTCACTCACAAGTAGATCTACATGAGTGGAACTACCTTTTTAGACTTGCGCAACGAGCTGCAATGATATTTATAAATATTTCTCTTTAAAAAAATGATGATGCCCATAAACTACATCAGACAAAATGTGAGATGCTAAAGAAGCAACATAATTCAGTCCAGAATTTAATTTTGAAGGTGTTGAGCAACCCAGGTTCAAACCCAGCCCACTGGTGTAGCTATGTTCTTTTCATCAACTCCAAACCATTTTCGTTAGCATGTTTTCTAAACTACTAAGGCTGTGTTAGTTTGGGAGCTTTGGGAAAATATTATCTCCGCACGAAAAACGGAACGACTCATTAGCACATGATTAATTAAGTATTTACTAATTTTTTTTAAAAAATGGATTAATATGATTTTTTAAAATAACTTTCGTATAGAAACTTTTTACAAAAAAAACACGTCGTTTAGCAGTTTGAAAAGCGTGCGCGCGAAAAAAGAGAGATGTGAGTTGGAAAAGTTGGATAAAGAACTCACCCTAAATGATACTTTTTATGAGAAAGAAATTTTATGTAAAAGTTCTTTTTTAAAAAAATCAAATAAGTTTATTTTTTAAAATTTGTAATAATTAATACCCAATTAATCATTCGCGGTTGGTCTCATTTTCACGTGCCGTCAAAAATCTACCGATAACTTCTAAAAAAACGCATCCTTACTTCTAGCATCACCCTGCCAGTCGAGCTACATAAAATCTCACCTTTACAAGCTCTCTATATATTTATATATATATATATATATATATATATATATATATATATATATATATATATATATTCCCAAACTCCGTTACTAATAATGCATTTATATAATACGAACGTAATAAATAGAATACTTTTGTAAACAAAAAAAAATCATAAAAACAATCCCTACATTCTTTCGATGAACAACACATTGGCACATGGCTTTTGCTCCACTGTCAATCAATCAATTATATAACTTACAAAAGAAAAAGCGAAAACCAGGAGAAAAGCACACGCCTTTTCCCCTCTTCTAGTTCTACCACGCGCGTTCTGACGATGATCACACGGAGAGAGAAGGAACCTGCCGCTGCGACGACCAGTTGGCTATCTATAGCAGTAGCAGCTGCTGTATTTAAGTTCACCGCGGGTCACCACAACAGCTCACACACGCTGTTGCTGCTGCTCTCTACTTCCTCCCATCCACCGTCGGCGCGATTTCCTGCTCCGCCGCCGCCGCCGCCGCCGACTTCTCCCGCGCCGCGCCACCGCCGGGGCACACAAAAGGTGCGATCTTGACGCCGGATTCGGCTCCCTCTAGCCCTCCCTCCCCGAAAGCTCGCTGCTTTTGCTCCGATCTGTGCCGGAATCTCTCGTCGATGGGCTCGTGTGATCTCTTCTTCCTCCTGGTGGTTGTTTCCTTTGCTGCTTGCTCTGCGGTGATTTGGCTGGGCGGGTGATTGGTTGGTTTTGGGTGGGTTGGGGGCTCTGAATCTGGGGGGAGCGAGGTTCCCTTTTCTTGGTGGTCAACTTTGATTTGGTTGTGGTAGCGTTTGCTGTGAGGTGTGCGAAGAACAAGCGCTCTCGTTTTAGCAGTGATTGCTTCGCGTGATTTGTTTGATTCGTTTGTTCGTGTGATTTCTCGCTGAATTCCGCGGCTTCTTGAGCTTGCCAAAGACGACGCTGTATTACCCTTCCCGTTAGTTCGAGGAAAACATGTTAGTTAATTAACAACTTCTTGCGATTAGCTAACTGCATGTATTCGAGGTTGTGGTAGCATATCATTCGGAATATGTCCAATTTTGTAGCGTCATGATTGCAATTGAAGTTTAGTGTGTTCAATCATTGGCGTAGTACCTGTAGGTATAGCAAAATGATGTTTCAGTGCTGTAGGAGTAGTGTGGATTTAGGACAGTGCTAGGGATTAAGTGGACAAGATGTGATTGATGATTGGTCGAGCTTCTTTGGCATGCATCTTGAATTGGTGTGGTGCAAGGACATGTCCGCGTGAGCTACCGGCATGAGTGAAGCAGTGTGCCCATGCAAATATTATCTGCATGCTGTTCTTCCATGCTATTCGGTTTAGTCTATCGCAGACTTTGAAGTGGTTATGAACTTGTCACATTTAATCAGTTGCCTCACAGTCTGCCCTTTCGTTCATAGGATACATGTTCATTTACAAATATGGCATCCAATTAATACTGCAATGGTCTTAACCACTGGAATGGTGGCTGGATGAATAATTTAATAAAATTCCCATCTGATTTGTATTATTGGTGTCTAGGGCTAATGTGGTATGCAACCCTGTAGGATATTTGTAATTATCAAGGATGTCAATGCAGAATGAGCTGTCTTCTGATCAGCTCTAATAGGAAAAGGTGGTTATTAGTTCTGGCCTTAAAGGCAGATTTCAATCCTACCTGGGCATCCTTTGCTTAATTAATTTGTTTCCAGCATATCAGTATATTTGGTTCCTGTGAACTTGCCGTGCTGATCAAGAACTGTAGTGATTAAGTTTGTCTAGTGAAAGAAGCAGTGTTACCTGAAAAAATGTGGCCAATTGTTTTTTGCTGAATTGGGCACCTCGAATCTAAAACGTACTCGGATTCGGCACCCTTGTCGTCTTCTGAGTAGTATCTTGCATGCCGTTTTTCTTTCAGAAATCACACACGTGAGCCAACTCGCTTGTCCGTTTCCGATAATACTGGGAAGAAGAGACACATGAGAGAACTCATATGTGGTTTTAGTAGTTCTGCACTTCCATTATACCATGTGCCATGCATTGTATACGTGGCACCTTCGAGTGGGTCATCGGACATTTATGGACCTAATTCATTAGACTGTCCTGGTTGGGTAGAGAAAATGCACAAAAAGTTAAAGAAAAAGAACAAGAAAATGGTGTGAACAAAATAGCTTGTGGAGAAATTACTGATAAATCTTTTAGCACCTCCTTTATTTATTCCACATATGTTATGTTCTTCGCTTTCCACTATCTTCAAGGTAAGTGTGGACCCTGAGTTTTCGAAGTTAATTTACTTCATTCACTTCCCTATTATCTCCACACTTTCATCTGGTCATTTGTCCATATACATAGTATTAACCAGTTCAATCATGTGTCTGTTTCAATCTTTTACACTAATTGCATTGCATTTGTGTTAGCACTTTCTGCTTATGTTTTCCAATTGAGTGCTCATTTTATTTCTTTTTGTTTGACTGACTGTATGATGCTACCTTTCTGTAAACTAAATTTATGTTGCTGGTTTCTAATAGAAATATGCATGATTCCATTCCAGGATTTGTTTCTAGAAGAATATGTCGTGCTTTGCATGCTGTGGTGATGAAGATACTCAAGGAGTACCCGACAACAGAAATCCATACCCAGGGAACCATCCAGCAAGTAATAGCACTGGGCCTTTTGTTATAATCATCTGCATTGTCCCGTTACATACTGTAGTTTACAGATGGTGCTCAAGTTTTAATGAACTGCGTCTGCAGGGAGCGATGCATATCGCACAGCTGATCCAACTCCAAGGGGTCCTCAACCTGTGAAAGTGCAACCAATTGCAGTCCCCATCCTTCCTGTTGATGAAATTAGGGAAGTGACTAAGAATTTTGGTGATGAAGCTTTGATTGGTGAAGGCTCCTTTGGCAGAGTATATTTTGGTGTTCTAAGAAATGGTAGAAGTGCAGCTGTCAAAAAGTTAGATTCTAGTAAGCAGCCAGACCAAGAATTTTTGGCACAGGTCTGTTTATCTCTTTTTAGGAATTCTACAACTCTCTTTCTCTCTTTTTTGTATTTCAGCTCACTTTAAAATGTATCTACAGGTGTCTATGGTGTCAAGGCTTAAGCATGAACATGTTGTTGAGTTGCTTGGTTATTGTGTTGATGGGAACCTTCGTGTGCTTGCTTATGAGTTTGCGACTATGGGTTCTCTTCATGATATGCTTCATGGTATGATCTTGTACATCCATGCTTTTTTCCCCTTTATTCATATCTTGAATTCTTGATAGAGTTATGGTGTTGTTTTCTTTTAACTTTGATTACCATCAAATGTTTAAATTATCTGTTTACAGGAAGGAAGGGTGTTAAAGGAGCTCAACCTGGTCCAGTCTTATCATGGGCACAACGTGTGAAGATAGCTGTTGGGGCAGCAAAAGGCCTGGAGTATCTTCATGAGAAAGCACAGCCTCATATCATACACAGGGACATCAAGTCCAGCAATGTTCTCCTTTTCGATGATGACGTTGCTAAAATAGCTGACTTTGATTTGTCAAACCAAGCTCCTGACATGGCAGCTCGGCTTCACTCTACTAGGGTTCTTGGAACCTTTGGATATCATGCACCTGAGTATGTTCTGGTTTTCTTCAATTCTCTATAAACCTTCAGAATTATATCAACTAATGTTTGGTCTAAATTCCGTGGCCAGGTATGCAATGACTGGACAGCTTAGCTCCAAGAGTGATGTGTACAGTTTTGGAGTTGTGCTTCTTGAGCTATTGACTGGGAGGAAACCTGTTGACCATACATTACCAAGGGGACAGCAGAGTCTTGTGACGTGGGTAAGTTTCAATCGCATATCCTATTTGCGGTTATTGGAATATTCTGGCTTGCATTCTATTTGGTGGACTGAATTAATGGTTTATTCAACATTGGCAGGCCACCCCAAGGCTTAGTGAAGACAAGGTTAGGCAATGTGTTGACTCAAGACTTGGAGGGGATTATCCTCCTAAAGCAGTCGCAAAGGTATCAAAGATTCAGACACAACCTCTTTTCTGTTTATCACCTTAGGTTATTTAACTAGCACTCTCCAGAAACTATCTTGACAATGTGCAAAAGGAAGCTGATGGCTAAAGATTAATTAAACAGCTAACCCTAAGATTATATGTCTGAAATTCACATCGTTCATGAAGCATGTCTGATTCAACATTAAATTTGTCGTAGATCTATTGTTTGCAGCACTTGAGATTATGTTTCGTTGTAGCCCCAGTTTTTAAACCTTTGTTCTTCTGTATGTTTCAAACAGTTTGCAGCTGTTGCGGCGTTATGTGTTCAGTATGAAGCGGACTTTCGACCAAACATGAGCATTGTCGTGAAGGCGCTGCAACCCCTGCTGAATGCTCGAGCAACTAACCCTGGAGAAAATGCCGGGTCATAAAACTTTGGTCTACCTTTTGTATGATAGATATTAAGTTAAGAATATGAGACATCGATATTGTTCCTGCGGATGTGTGGCTGGCTGGAAGTGTGTACATTTGTGATTATTCGTCCCATGTTGTAATCACCAAGGTTCTAGCAACCGAAAATATTTGATTCTTCGCATCGGGTGAGACATAACTTGTCTGAAGGTGACATGCATATCTACTTAGAACAAGTTACTCAAGAGGGAAAACAAAAATCTGCATCTTGAACTGAACTTGCCTTCTCTTGCTCTGCATTTGATTGATCTTTGTGCAGAAGAAATGCCCCCAAATTTGACCAGATTTTCTTCCCGTTACCTCAAAGAATTGCAGATTTGGACCTTGGTACGGTTCTGTTTGCATACTGAACTTCAGAAATTCGGAGTTCAGCAGCAGGAACTAGCTCAGTTAGCTAGACATGATAATGATTAGAACAAGTGAACCATGTCAGCATTAACATAGCCGCAACAACAGCTGCGACAGCTCGACTTAAATTAAGGTAGATCTGTAACTACAATACTGCTTAATTATGAGCTTACATGAGCTAGCAGCAACTGCACTACAGCACTACCGAACTACAGAACTAAACTTGTATGTCGGCAAATTCAGTTGGGGCATCTGACGACTGATCATGCAGCAATGGCCTACTTGACTGCATCTCTGGCTTCCTGAACTGTAAGACTATGAGCAAGCTGCTCACCTAACACTGGAATCTACTAGCATTCTTTACACAGGATGGGGTTCAGGATGCTGTTTCATCGCTTTGTGAGCATCACTAGGGCGAGCATTGACATTGAGGCAATGAATTTGAAGCTCTGATTCTCCCAGAAGTTGTGCTTGCCATCACGGTATGGGACACTGGGCTGCTTCATGGCCACCTGATCCTTCAGCTCCTTCAGTTGCTTGTCTCTTTTCTCACCGGCCTGAAGAAGCAAGGAGTAATTATGAGTATGAGTATGAGTATCCTTAGTTGATCATAATTTGCTCCAGGAAAGTTGTCACAAAAGTTCACAAACCAAATGACCATTTCCAAAAGTTCTCAAAAAATTTGGAGCAAAGACAGGCCTAAGGCATTGCAATTTATATTTTATTTTCAGAAAAAAAAATTGGACATGATTATTTTAGCTGGCACTGAAAACGGGTGATAATAAAAAAATGGGGCTTTGCAGAACGCGTGTATCTGTTAGTATCAGTTTGACCTGTACATTTTCCACAGATAATTATGGCACAAATGCCGTAGCAAGGATGCTTCATTCACATGGTCCAGATTTGTTAATTTTAACTGTCAGAGATCTTGTTTGATGCTCAGGGATAAGGCGTCATATTCAATCTCAAGTGCCTCAACCCGATTGAGATAACCATAAATGAGCATGGACAGCATTTACATCATGTTTGATGTGTCAACGAACAAGGATAAATATGAACATACCCTCTGAAGTTTTCTTATCTGAGACCGTGATTCCTGAAGGCAGAACTCAAGCTTTAGAATTCTCTTTTTCAGTTCCTGGTCGGTTCTCTTTTGTTTCTCCAACTGTTCAACAAATAAGAGATTTCAAGTAAATACAACAGTTTAGCACAAATAACAAGTTTCTTTGTAATAGTATTCAGCATTTCTATAGATGAAAGAAAGAGAACCGTATACCTGCGACTCTAGTTCCTTTGTTTTATTTGTCCAGTGAGCAGATAATATCCTGATTTCATCTCTCAATCTGGCAATCTCTGCATCCTTAGCGTTCAAAAGCTTGTTGAGATTATCAATGTTCCTTGGCGATACATCAGATAAGATCTTTAGAAGCTCATTGTCTTTGTTAGACCCAACTTTGGCAACTGCATCCATGATATCTGTTTCAATCCTCAAAACTTCATCTTTGAGCTGCCTCTGTGAGTATTCCCTTGCCTCAAGATCCTTCTGAAGATGATCCAGCTGCTCACCTAGCTTGTTGACTCGAAGTTCGTGTTCTTTCAGCGAGCTGTCCTTCTCATTCAGTTCTTTCAACAATGACAAGCATTGTGACTGAGCTGATTTGGCTGATGCAGCACTTGCTTCTGCTGTAGCTTGGGTAACTGACAGTTTCGATCTAAGATCGTCCAACTCGTGAAGGTACTGCACATGATTAGAACAGTTAGAATTGCATCTGAATTGCAAATAAACGGGACTTATTAGAGCTTCCAAATCAGCATCAACATTGGTAATTTGGTATGCAGAGACAATATAAAGTGGAGTCCGAAATATCTAAAATAGTAGAGTAATTTTCCTCGTTGCCATGAATCCACTACAGTTACAGATTATGAACTTACTAGGTCAAGAGGTCAAATCATAATCAGTCCAGGATAACAAATTTGATGAGAAAACAAATTAATGCCAATGATCAAGAACATAGCTTGACAATACATGCCACATAGAAATCATTTCTAGCTTGTAAGTGCAGAATCAATAAAAAACAAGGCCAAAAACTCATAACCATCAGTACATGATCCCATGGCTCCAAAATGGTTTAATTACTTGACAAATAAGAGAACTGAGGCAGTTCAGACCTGTTCTGTGCAACCTGTCGACGAACGCAGTTGCTCATCTTTATCATTCAAGCATTTCTGCAGCTTACTTATTTCTTCCTCCATGCTCCTCGCCTTTGTCTCAGCAAACTGTGATAAGTTTTCCCTTGTCAAAAACAAAATTCAACAATAATCCGGCAACGACCAACTACAAAAACAAGAAACAAACCTTTCTGGTTTGGGATTCCCGAACAAACAACTGCTCCTGTGAAGCAAGTTTGTTCCTCACATCCTTGAGCTCAGCCGCCAAAGACACCACGTTTCTCCTAAAGCTTAACTTCTTCTCTGTAAGATCCTTCAACAGCGGATCCAAATCCGACGAAGACACAGAAGATGGTACTACCACCTTCTCTGAAACTGACATAGCCAAGCCCCAAAATACTATTTCTCTTCCAATATTAGCACCAAAAACACTGCTTCTGGAATACTGTTATATTCTCTCCAAGAACAACAAACAGGACGGCTCAGGCCTCACAGCAAGTCATCAAGCACGCCCATGAAGAAAGACAAAAACAAGGGAGCTGAGCTCTTCTTTGACCAAACCAAACACCTCTGGTTGTCTCACAAGAAGCCTCCTAACAGAGGTCAGTATGGGCCAACAGGTAGCTTTCGCTGCAGAAAACAATAACAATTTTGAGAGGAGATAAAAACATGTAATGATGCTTGCTACATGCAACGTGTTCCGCTTAAATTACTGATATGAAAGCATCCGCTTTCTTCGGATCAAGGGTACGAGATTTGAGTGGAGCCTAGACATTTGGCAACTAAGTGACAGAAGTGTAGCTTTCAGTACTCATCATAATATTATTGTATTGGCAATGAGGAAAAACAAGCAAAGTGTACAAAATATTATTCACACTACAAGTGACTGGCTCATGCCGATCAAATCACGCATCTAATTAGTCAACTGCACACACCAGGCAGCAAATTTTGCATGTTCTTGGTGCTTGAAGTCAACTTGTTTAACAGGATAGATTAAGTATGGTGCAACAATTAAAAATAAAAGGTATGGTAGAACAATATAGCTTTTTTTTGTGTGTGTGTTCTAGTGTTGGAAAAAAAAACTTTTCTGGAATGCCAAAATCTTCTCTTGCGGAACGCCAGCGACTAAATAATTACTGAAAAGAAGGATTGAGACAAACCAAATGAAAAGGAATCTTTCACTGAGCTTACAAAGAGATGACGACAAAAGGAGGCTGTCCAGTGTCCATCCGAAAATTTTCAAACAAATTCAAATTTTTCGGGACAAAACCGAGAGAAGAAAACGTCGAGAATTTCCCACTCTGAAATCTAGGGCGAAAGTCATCATAAATCTCTTACCCCTTCTCACTTGTGGATTAATTAATTAGTGTGTGTGAACAGTCTAGTTTTCGTTAAGAATAGTTTGGAGGGCAAAAAAAAATCGATTTTTTCCCTGCAAGTACGAACAAATTCAAAATACTTCAAACAGCGGGGAGCACCATAACTCAATAACGCTCCAGGTTCCTTAGATTTGAGTGCAAAAGAAAAAAGCAAAGGAAAAGAACAGAGAGCAATGCAAAATCACTACCAGAATCTCCGAGCTCTCGATCTTCTCCCAAAATCAGCCAAAAATTTTTTATCATGAATCGAATCGTAGCAAGCACATTTGGAACAAAGATAAACTCAAGTGCCAAAGAATCCCCTACCTCCATCCGACGATGCAACTCAGCTCCAAGAAACAAGCACGCAGATCACAGGCGAGCCACCAAAATAGAAAAAAAAAGAGTCCTCTCTTTTCCCCTCCGCCTCAGATTTATCTTACTCCTCCACTCTCTCCTCGCAAGCAGCAGCAACTAGCACCAACTAGGGCTTTACGAGTCCTCTTCGGGAAGAGACGGCGGAAGCGCGCGGCGCCGGAATCCGCCGCGGCGGGGAAGGGAAGGCCAGGCACAAGCAGGAAGCTTTCCGCCGCAGGGAAGGATCTACGGCCGCGGAGGAGCACCACGGCGCGCGGCTGACGCGGATGAGGCGGCGGCGGCGGCGGTGAGATTGGGACGGGAGTGAAGACGAGAATGGAAGGAAACGAGGAAATGGTTGGCAGATGGGGGGATTCAAAACCGGGGGCTGACAGGTGGGGCCCACGCGGCCAGCGCGCGGCAAATTCCAAAAATTTCGTGGGGGTTGTGCGCCACGTGGGCGTACGCGTAGGCGTACGCGGCGTGTATTTAATTTGTATTGTACCGTCAACCGTAGAGGTCATGTGATCTAGGTACAGGTACTCCACGGATCGTCACGAGTCTCGCTGGATTTAATTGTCTGCATTTCACACGGTAATAAAGTTTCAGATAAATCATTGCAGTAACTCCGCACTACTGTCTACTCCCTTATTCCAAAATATTACAATCTAAAATGGTTTCATCTTAGCTTTCAAAATATTATAACATAAGATAAAAATATTTTGGAGCGACAGTAATAGGTTAGTAATATTATGACTTAGGATGTTACCTGAATAATATTTTGAGATGAAGGTAATAGGATGATAATATTTCAGAATATAATGGGTGCACAGGAGGAGTAAACAACAAAGAAGCGCTAGCCTGTTAGTAGCACGTTTTTTTCTACCTTGTTCTATTGCTTTTCTTTTAAAATATCACATGTTTTGTTATTTTACTTTAAATTCCGGCAAACAATTTGAGAACTTATATTATAATATTAATCATAATTTAGCTCAATAGCTACAAATTTTGCAACTTTTTTTATAACTTGGAAGGACCACGCGCATTTGCCTTAATTTAAAAACAATAATAATATTTAGTTTAATAATAATAAGTTTGCATCATTTTAGTCTTAATTTAAAAATAAAATGGATTAAAAATACACTTGAACTTTCAAAAGAAAATTAAAAATCATTTTTTTAACTTGGAAGGACCAAATTTGACTACTTCGATTATATAATATTTACATTAATTTAAAAATAATAATGATTAGTTTGATAATAATAAATTTGCATCTTTTCAGTCTTAATTTAAAAATAAAACGAATTTAAAATACACTTGAACTTTCAAAAGAAAATTAAATTTTGCATTTTTTTAACTTGGAAGGACCAAATTTGACTACTTCAATCATATAACATTTGCCTTAATTTACTAAGTCACTATATTTTGAAACGGAGGTAATAAGTTTCTAGAACATTGTAGATATCAAAATTAATATTACTCCCCACCAATTTTTACCAAATCATTTGTTCTAAAATACCACTACATTTTTCATTAGTAAAATCCGATGAAAGAGTGATGGAGTCACGAGTAGCTGGCTTCATTCACCAAGTTCTGATCTTGATGTCCATAAATAGCGTTACAGAAATGGAGATGTTCTTAATAGGAATATAATTAGGTGGGGATTTACTACGGGGGTATGTGCCCCCTTAGCGTACATCAAGAGGGAACATTAACGGGTTTTTCATGCTTAATTGACATGTACGGCAAGTGCATCTCTCATGTAATTGAAAAAAAATTGTGCAGTGGCTCTTGACGCTCCAACCATTAGTACCTCAGATTGTGTAGAGTTGGACTAATGCGAGGAGGAATTGTTTTTTATTTGCTCACAGTCTTCCATGTTTAGTGAGGAATCGATGGTGTGACAGTGACCCCCTGCCCGAACGCCATCAACGCGTCCCAGTCGGCTCCCTTGGCGTCGTCAGCTCGTTCAGTGGAACGAGAAAATGCCTATTGTGAAGTCGTGGCATGCCAAAGTGAAGACCAGCAGCTTGGAGGCACTCTGGCCCGAGACATCGCAACACTTTTAGGACATAGGTGAAGATCAGGAGGAGGAAAAACAGATAACCCAAAAAAGTATCACCGATATCAAAGCGGGCTTGCCATCTCGGTCGACACGGGGGAATGGTAGTGGTAATGCACTTCAGTTTTGTTGAGGTAGGTGTTGTTGGTCTTGAATATCTTGTGAACGTGAATGGTCACGTTATTGTTAACAACTAAATTGGTTAGGTTAAGATATACAACTTTTGGAGGTAGTGCCATACTGTTGATTTGGTGTGGGTGGGTGAGGGGGGGTCACATGCTCTCTTCTTCCCTGTTTAGTGAGGAATCGATGATGTGACGGTGAGCCCCAGCCCGAACATCATCAACGCGCCCCGATCGACACCCTCGATGTCGTCAGGTCGTTCAGTGGAACGAGAAAATGCATATTGTGAAGTCATGGCATGCTGAAGCAATGACCAGCAACTTGGAGGCACTCTAACCCCGTACATCGCAAACACTTTCAGGACAGAAGTGAAATCACGAGGAGGAAAAACAGATAACCCAAAAAGTACCAGCGATATCGAACCGAGCCTGCCATCCCGGTCGGCACGGGGCATGGTAGTGGTAATGCACTTCAGTTTTGTTGAGTTAGGTGTTGTTGGTCTTGAATATCTAGTGAACATGAACGATCACGTTATTGTGTAACAGCTAACTCGGTGAGGTTCATATATACAACTTTTGGAAGTGGCGCCATACTATTGATTTGGTGTGTGTCTGTGGGTGGGGGGCACATGCTCTCTTCTTCCCTGATTAGTGAGGAATCGATGGTGTGGCATTGGTGAGGTAGCTACACAGATTAGGAGTTAGCTTGAAACCTAATAATCGAAAAAAGTAAAGAGTTGCACCGTTTGCGTACGTGGGAATGCGCGGACCCCCGTCGGTGACAAGTTCGCTTCGTATCTTTAGCAAGCGATGTAGCGTGCCGGTTTGCATGTCTGGGGCAGCAAACTCATGGCATGGCTGCGACGTCAGATTAGGGACGCGAAAATACCGTGTTCGTACTTTACAGGTACACGAAGAAGTCGAGCCTTGTGCATGTATGCATGTGTGGCCGCCAAGCTGCGGCATCAGATTAGGGATGCTTGATTGGTGCCACCATATTTTAATCAAGCATACATGCATATGTCGCGCCATGTTCCTTACCTACATTTATGTGCAATACTCTATAAATATTTATATTTTACTCAAGTTTTTATCCTGATATCCATAAATAATGCTCCACAAATGGAGATCCACTCCATAGGAATTTAATTAGGTCTGGGATTTACCGCGGGGCATTTGTCCCCTTAGCGTATGTTAAGGGGGAACACTCATGAGTTTTTCATGCATAATTGAAAAAAAAATTTATGTGGTGGTTCTTGATGCTTCAACCATGGTAACTCAAATTGTGAAGATTTAGACTAATACGAAGACGAAGATGTAATCATGATACTATAGGTACGTGGACTCACTGAACATATAGAGCTAGGGTAACGTGTATAAGTGAGCTCAGAAGGACTGTTTAGATGCCATGCTAACATTTCCACAATTTGCCATATTTCTTTACCACACTTGCCTAAGTCGTGTCTAACAAAAACTAAGCCACACTTTAGCTAGCAAAAGAAGACCTTTTTGAGTTGATGACATGCGAGGCCATGAGCAATGAGAGAGAATTTTGTCATAAGTGTGACCATAAACCAAACAAGAAGATAGCCTGGTTAAACTTGTCTAACATAAGATGTGACAACATTTGCCAATGTTTGGCAATGAACAAAACATAAATGTATAGTCATATAGAGTAGTGGCTAATGCATTTATTAGAGCTAGGGTGTAGGGTAACTATATTAATTGTCCCGCTACAATGGTAATTAATAGGGGTCTCTTGCTTTGTTAATTAGGAATCTTTGCTGACGTGAAAGAGAGAAAGACAAAATATCATTACTATGGTTGAACGGTTCAACAACGACTTTTGACCTCTATAAAACGAAAAATTGGTTGTATGAGGGTGGAGAAAAAAAGAAACAACGGTAATAAAATAGTATTTTTAAAAAATTAATGATTAGAGTCTTTGCTGTCTTAACTATGTTAGGGGTATAGTATTTAAATAAACATGTATTATCTAAGAGCCCGGACTCTACCTTTGAAAAAGATAGTAATTTTATTAAGAAGTCTACTCTTCCATTATCCACTCATTCATAGTAGATATGTAAGTTATAAATAGGGTTACTAACGTGGTTATTTCAAACAACTTTTATTTAGATAATAGCAACAATTGAAAGGAAGATATAAATGAAAGGCTTGTTGACTACTCCTTCCGTTTCATATTATAAGTCGTTTGACTTTTTTTATTATTATTAAAACTTTTTTAAGTTTGACCAAGTTTATAAAAAAAACATAATAGTATTTTCAACACAAAGCAAATATATTATCAAAATATATTCAATGTTAGATTTAATGAAACTAATTTAATATTTTAAATGTTGCTAAACTTTTCTATAAATTTGATCAAACTTAACAAAATTTGACTAGGAGAAAATTCAAATGACTTATAATATGAAACGAAGGAAGTACATTGTAAAAAAAAACTTACCAAACATATTGATAATATCAAATTTTAGTAAGGTAATGTTTGCATGGGTGGTATTTAATTTGAAAACTTACCAAATTTTGTTAGAAGTTTTAAGGTAGAAAGTTTTGGAATACTATTTTTTGGTAGAATTGGGTTGGTAATT
This sequence comes from Oryza officinalis, assembly GCA_008326285.1. NCBI lineage: Eukaryota > Viridiplantae > Streptophyta > Magnoliopsida > Poales > Poaceae > Oryza > Oryza officinalis. The sequence continues at coordinate 2,655,750 of BDMV01000005.1, forward strand.
GTATGTTTAATTAGTTTATTGCCTTATTATATTTTGATAATGCTAAACTTTAGAAAGGTTGGGATTGTTAGCAAAGTGAACCAGTCTGAAGTAATTTCAAATCTACTCCAATGTTAGACTGCTCTATATCGGTCTAGTCCATTGTAGCCAGTCTAAAATTATACGGACCTTACATCTCCTACAAATCTACAATTTTACTCTCTTCAACACAGCCTAAAAACTAGAAAACCGAACCTAGAAAATTGAGATATAGTAGACGGCAAAATATTACATTGTCTATTGATTGTTTTGAAAGAGAAGGTAGGTACTCCTGTCGAAACAGGATGAGATTAGCTGGTTGACAGTAGCATTAGCGCGTCATGCCATGTGCACGAATCTTTCTTTAGTGTAACCTAAATCAAGTACTACCTGACAGTAGGGTTGAAAAGAAATACATGCAGAGGACATGAACATATATGAATAAAGATAGAGCTAGAAAATCCTCCTGTTTAAAAGTCAGAAAGCAAATGCTTTGTGTCAAATTCGATCATGTGTTGTGTCCAAACTCCAGAGAGAGCATGTTTGAAATCATTTATATCTGTGGCATTGTTCTTATTGCCTACAAGCGAGCAAACAAAGAAAAATGGGGTCGGAATTAATTCTCCGAACCCATTTAATTCTCTGAATCCCTTTCTTCCCAAACTTGCCTTCATATATGGAGAAAACACAATTTATATTGCTTATGATTCAGTAGAAGAACACAGGAGAGTAGTTTATCAGTGACTGTGCTAAACAAGTTATCTCAATTCCATCTCACAAGAAAGGGTAACAGCTACTACTAGAATGGAACAAGATCATCATGGCAGATCAAGGACGAGAACATCAGTTCTCACTGGATTCCAGATCGCATGCAATGAGTGCATTTTAGTGGTTGAGGACTTACATGTTTCAGACGTTTCAATAAAAAAAAATAAAACTTGAATTTGCTGTTGAGATAGTGTGATGGCAACAAAAAAACAGGCAGAAATCTTTCATTTTCACTTGAAGTCATATCAATGTGGTTTTGTCTTAGAGAAATTTTACAATCCTTGAAAAAGTATCCGAAGGTATCAAATTTTATACTTTGAGATAACTAGTCGCTGGAGATACCTCTGGTACATTTTTAAGGATGATAAAGTTACCCTTTGTTTTATTGCCTAAAATAAGTGAATAAATATAGAAAACAGGGATCGGAATTTAAATCTCTGAACCCCTTTTTCCAGTCAGAAAAATTAGGACATGCTCTCTCTTAATACAATACAATGATACCCACAGCTTATGCGTATTCCCTAATAGAAAGAAGAGCTGAATTAACCGTTTCTGGCTCCGTAAAAGAAGATAGGAGACTAGCTTATCAGTTATCAGTGACGGGTAACAAGTTATCTGAATTATTTAAATTGTTTCACGGCAGATCATGGACAACAACATCAGTTTAAATTGGATTGCTCAGTATGATGCAAGTTCGAAACGGGTGCATTGAGTGACCGAAGACAGCTGCAACATGACGGCCGGCCTACACAATTCAGATGTTTCAGTACGATATGATTTATATCAACTCGAATTTGCTCTCTAGACAATGTGACGGTACCTAAAACTTATGTACAAATGTTACATTTTCACTGGAAGTGACCATATGTGTTGTGGCTCTGTTCTTGTTGCCTAGAAACAAGCGATGGAACAGACAAAATTTGGGGCTCGGAGTTTAATTCTCAGAACCCCAATTCTTCAGTCCTGTTTGGCAAAACTTCAGATCTCAGATCCACGATAGATTTGATGTTTAGATATTAAATTATAGTGATTTAAAATTTTAAATTTCATCTAAAATAAAAATAAATTGATTTATTCAAATGTTATATACATAATCGTAGATCAGATCCATGAATTTATGAAGCTAGGAATACCTAGCTTCATAGAATCTTGGATCTGGAGCTGTGTCAAAAAAAGTTTCATTCGGGGAAACTCCGACTTCCCTCAGATTCATCAGTTTGCATTTTGCACTCAACCTCGGATTTCTATCATTCGATGTGATTTTATCAGACAGAGATTTATCAATGTTCTCTGAATAAGATGAAGAAAGAAGCCAACACCACTTGTTCAGTCAGAGAAAAGGACTTTCTTCCGAACAAGAGCTGAGACACGATGATCTTCCTATCTATGCAGGAAGATTCTGGTTCATTAACACAGGAAACTAGCTTATCAGTGACCGTGCTAAACAAGTTATCTGAATTTCATCTCACAAGAAAAGATAACAGCTACTCCTAGAAGGGAACAAGATCATCATGTCAGATCAAGGACGACAAACGTTAGTTCTCATTGGATTTCACATTGCAAGTCTGCAATGAGTGCATTTGAGTGGCAAACAAAACGGCTACACTACAGTGGCCTGCATATTTCAGATGTTTTTTTCAATAATAAAGCTATGTACATATCAACTCGAATTTCGCTCTCGAGAAAGTGTGATGGTACGAAAAAACTTGTGTACAAATCTTACATTTCCGTCTGAAATCTTATATGTTGTTTTTACATCTTTTTGCCCAGAAACAAATGAGCAAACAAAGAAAATAGGGTGTTCGATCGGTGCTTATTTCTCCGACCCCATTTCTTCAGTCCTCTGGTCCGGAGATTTAAACTCCGACACACCCTGCCAAGTTGATAATGACTAGTACTATATATCTATCTATATTCAGTCTCTTCCTCTAGAAAAATTATGGAGTTCTTTCGTTCTTGGATGGACTTCTTTTTCTTCTCTCAGCTCTTGATTCAGTTAATCTTTTTATTTCTCAACTCTGAATTTGAGCAGAATTTGCCCAAATCAGCTCTAGCTCTCGGAGGATGGATGGCGTGGATCGCCCAAAAACATCTGGACACTGCTAACAATTGTAGCGGGAATAAGTTCATTTTAAGTCCCTCAATTTATCACCGAGTCTGAAATTCATCCCTAAATCGCAATACCAAATAGGACGCATCTCTCAACTTTCAAAACCAGTATAAATAAGGTCTCAAAGCGGTTTGGATAGTGGTTTTGGATGACGTGGCGCCTACATGACATTGATGTGGCACTTAAATAAAAAAAAAATCATGGGATCCACATGTAAGTGACAGGTAGGTTAAAAATAAAAAAAATTACAAGTGGGACCCATATCATCTCCTCCTCCTCCAATCTCCCTGGCGTCCTCCTCCTCCCCAATCTGGCGACCTGGCGCGGGGATCCTTGCGGTGGCGGCGACAGATCCCAAAACCTCTCCACCGCCGCGCCGACTCGTGTACAGCCGACTTTGGCGGTTGTGGGGGCAAAGGAATCTGGCGCCTCCGGTGGGATTTGGATGGTTGATGGCTACCGACGGCATTGACCTCAACACTCGTGGCTCCACGGTCACCTCCGCGGCTCGGAGTCTCCGCTACGAGCCACCCTGGCGGCTGTCACCTCTCCACGGAGAGAAAGGGCGGCGTGTGGTGGCAGACAGAAGGGTGGCTCCCGGTAGAGAGAAGAGCGGCGTGCGGCGGCCACGAACCCGAGGTGGTTCATGGGTCAAGGTGGATGGGCAGCACCGTGCTCCGCAAGCTTCACGAACGACGACAGCAGCTATCGGAAACCGCCCGCTCGTCTCGCAGCCATCGGCAGTAGTGCCGATGATGTTGCTGCTACTGCCAGGCATGTCGGGGTGGCTCAGCCCGGCCTTCAACCCTATGAGCTCCTTTCTGCGACGGTGGTTTCCAGCCGAGTTCGCCTAGGAAGCAATCCATGGAGAAGGATCGCCGGCGCTGATGGGCTGCGAGGTGGAGAAAGCTACCACAACGGTGCGATGGTCGGGGTGGAGCGGCAGGCAGCCCTGCCGCCGACGGCGCTGTGGGTGGATGAGATGATGCTCTACGAGACGTGCGACCTCGCTGAGATGTTGTGCGTCGACGTCTACGCGAGCGGAGGACAATGTCGCGGCTGCGGCAGCTATGGTCGACGATGGTGGTGCCGGCCGACGAGTGAGCTCGAGGAAGGAGGGATGGCCAAGAGGGAGAAGGGAGAAGGAAGCGCCGAGCCGCTGACGCGCCGCTATCCGCTGGAGATGGAGAGAAGGGTGGTATCCACTGACATGTGGGTTCCACTATTTTTTTTATTTTTTTGTCTGACTGACATGTGGGCCCACATTTTTGTTTTAATTTTTAATTTTTATATTTTGCTTCCAGTACCACGTCACCGCCACGTAGGATAAGGACCAAGTCAAATCAGCCACGTAGGCGTCACGTTAGCCGAAAACGTCATCCAAACCTCCTTGGGATCTTATTTGTACTGATTTTAATACTTGAGGGATCCGTCATAATTGGTATTTCTGTTTAGGGACGAAAATCGAACTCTCCCCTTAAGTTAAGGAACCTTAAATGAACTTATTCCATTGTAGCGATACAAATTCAGCCCAAAACTGAGTCCTTCGTAGAGCACCAAATCCGGCCCATAACTGTACATAGATCGCGCGACTCTGAACTTGGGCCGCCTGATCCAGGATTGACGGTTTTGATCGGCCCAAGAAGAGCAGGGAGGGACATAAGTAGTGGAAGCAGGCTCAGTTTATTTCCAAGGAATTATGAACCAGCACAGTTACAACAACAACAACTAGTACCTATCTTCTATAAATATTATTTGAATTCAAAATCTGAGCCTGAAATTAAACAGAACCGGTCTTCAGAGAAGGAATACGAAAGAATTTTTCAGAATGAACATCGGTCTGAAGAGAAGTAGCCTAATTGGAGCAGAAAACTGGTTCAAACTAAAACGTCAAAACAGTAAAAATACCTCATTTCACATCCTAGGTGAAATAAAATGTTGCAAAATAACTGTTAAATTTGGTAAAGATAAACGGAGTTGAAGACAAGTTCGAAGCGGATTCAAGAAGATAGTATTGTTCTCAAAAACAGAACAGCGCATCAATTGGAAACCGTATCGGCCGATAGAGAGTCGGACTCAGTTAGCCGATACCGGTAATGCGAGTTCATATCGAATTCAGGGGAGGATCTGAAGATATTGCCAAACAAGGATTGAGTCCAGAAAAGACAATTTTATCTATTAATTAGGAATAAAAGTTAGTTATTTTTTTAAGGAATTCGTGGTAAGAGTCTGCCTAAAGATTTGTTTGTTTATTTTGTAATTAGGCAAGTTTTGAGTTGTGTCCAATATGAACAAGGTTTGTATGTTTGGGTATAAATATGTGTGAGCCCCCGGTTTTGTATACCGAGAACCCCATGTGTATTACAATACCATTCCCTGGATCAGTAGATGGTACACACATGGCACAGTTGTATATCTCAAGCTGACATCGTCATACAGGTCTTACAATATATTAATAATACAAGGGTAGCCCAAATGGAACCCGAATAGACCAAGCATGGTCGACAGCAACACAAAATACCAAAACAACTAAATGAAGTAGCGGGAGCGAAGCAGCGGCGGTCCATCTTATCCCACACGCATCGACTGGTGAACCTAGGTCCCTATTCCACCGTCCTCGGTAACTCCTTGCCAGCATAGCACATGTACAGGTCGACACCAACACCTTTCTAAAAGATGTAAATAAGCAAGAGTGAGTACCAACCGTACTCAGCAAGCCACCACTACAGAATGCATATAATGTTCATAGGGGTTCAAGGATGGCTTGGTTTATTTGCATAAAGCTAGTTTTCACAAATTATTTCACAAACCTATCCCACAACAGTTTTAACTGAAAACCACGTTAAGTTGAAGTTATCATTAACCTGCGAGGGTTCATCCACCTTCCCCAAGCCTCGCTTGGTCCGGTTTACCCTCGCATCCAATTTCCACAATTTTAACCACTATGACCTTTTTGCATATCAGGCAAGGTCACACCTTCCACACCCATCATATTTTAAGCAATATTACAAATTGACGAGGCTAGTCAAGAGTAATACAAGTCCCGGCGCTCATTAACCGCGAGCACGGCTATTCGAATAGTTTAATTTACTCACACTGCAGTGGATGTACGCTTTTAATCCCACACTCCGTGACTCACCCAACACATGAGACTTGTCACGGCCCGGTTTTTCAGTTACCCTCGCATGGCGGCACCCGCTCCAAGGACTATGAATCCCCATTGCACCCCCGGCGCCACATTCCTACCTCGAGCCGGTTGTGAGGGGAGTCCTGGCGCTCCCGAGATTGAAGGTTACATCATACATATATAAAGCTTGACGTCATTAAACCACACACTTCCACATTTCCATACCGATATCCAGAACCTACCATGTCTGGGGTGCCACCCCACGAGAATAACCTAGTCCACCGGGTCTAACCCCACTCAAGAAGTGTGGTCGTACTCGGTTCGTTTCCTGCTTAGCTTCTTGACTCGGTCCTTAACTGACCAGGGTCGGCGGCTTACCGTTCCCAGAACCACCCATATTCTATCCGTGCCGCCCCAGTCGAAATCACTTTTGTTTAATTAAGTTTTTGGGTTTTCACAAAGGTTTTCATGCTGTGGGTGGCGCTTATGTCTCCACCCGATCTCTATCAATCACTCCCATCGAGTGATCAGTGTAACCACATCCACATATCCCACATATGGAGTGTATAACGTCTATGTAAGCAGGGCTAAGCAGTGAGTAAATAATCACGCGTAAAGTAATATACTCAGGTAACAAAGGTGTGTAAATACATAAGGATAAACAATATCAAAGGTAAGGCTTTAAGCAAATGTAGGTACGCGTTTTATAATTAGCATGCAATTTTATTTGCAATCAACACATTTATAAAAATAGGATCAACATGTTCGAGGAAAGGGGCGTAGTGACTTGCCTTGCTTTTAGGTTCCTATATCTTCCAACAATCCCGCGTCAGTAGAATTTCCGGATCATCCACTACGCGATCGAAAAGAGAAAAACATCCAAAACCCTATAAAGCAGATAATAACTATTATAAACTAATTGTGCCATTGGATAGATCACATTTTTAGAAAAATTATGGAAGTTGAACGGAGTCAATTGGACTTACGGTTGAGGAGATATGAATTTTGGAAGATTAATGGATTTTCTGGAATGCGAAAATGAATTTATTAAGTTGGAAAGGAATATTCCCAAGAATATTCTTTTGGCTGTGAAGTAAGAGGGAGGCAATGTGGACTTGGTTTTGGGAGGGCTTGGGCTTTAGCCCAGAGATGAGGGAGGTCGGCTAGGGAGTTAATGTCGACTTTTTAGTCGGCAGCCCAATGGATGAGTAGGGACATTGTATAGACTTCTATAAGTGACTTCATGGTCTTGGTCCGAGGAACCAAAGGGAGGTTACATGGACTTGTGGATATAATATCAGGTCGGCTAGCCCAATGAAGTTGAGGGACATCAAGTAGACTTGTAGGGATTTTCATGGGCTTAGCCCGACATCGTGAGGGAGGCAATATAGACTTTCGCAAGTTCTAGGTCAAAGTGGGGCCCACGGGGAGAGAATAAATGTGGGGCCCACTAGTGGGTCCCACCTCCTTTTCCTTTTCTTTTTCTTTTTCTTCCTTTCCTTCTTCTCTCTCCTTCTTCTCTCTTTCTTTTCTCCTGCTTCCTCTGCTGTTCTTGCCGGGAGGAGAGGAGGGTGCCGAGCGAGAGGGCGCCGGCGGTGGGGCGGCTGGGCGCGTCGCGGCCGGGGGTGGAGCGGCGCCGGCGGCGGCGCGGGCGCGCGGCTGGGAGCGCGCAGGCAACGGCGCGGCTCGGCCCAGGCGGCACGGCGGCTGCGGGCGCGCGGTGGCAGCATGCGGGTGGCGCGGCGCGCGCGTGCGGCGGCCGGGCGGCGCGGCTCGGCCGGGGGCGGCGGCGCGCGGCTCGGCAGGGCGGAGCGGCGCCGGCGGTGCAGGCCGGGGACAGCGCGCGGCTGGGGATGCGCGCAGGCGGCGCGGCGGCTGCGGCCAGGCAGGCGGGTGGCTCCGGCCGTGGCGCGCGGCAGCGTGGGTGCCGGCCACGGCGCTCGGCCGAGAGGCTGCGCCGGCCGGGACGGCACTGCTCGCGTCGCGTGGCCAGGAGGCGGCGCCGGGAAAGGCGGCAGTGGTGGCCGGGCTCGGCCAGGGGCGCGGCGCGCGTGCGCCGGCGCTCGGCCGGGCCAGGCGGCTGGAGGGGCGGCCGAGCATGGCGGCACGGCGCGGCAGTGCCACGGCAGGGGCGGCGGCGCGCAGCCGAGGCGGCCGGGAGGCGGGTCGGTGCTGGCTCGGTTTGCGCGGCACGGCCAGGAGGTTGGTGGCGCGCGGCTTGGCCGATGTCCGCGGGAGGGAGGTGGTCGGCCGGGGCAGCTCGGCACGAGCTGGGCCACGGCATCGGCCGGGCGCAGGGGTGACGCGGCTCGGCCGGGCTGGAGGAGGCCGGGGGCGGCTGTGCGGCAGAGCGCGCGCGATGGCCGGGCGTAGCCGAGGTTCACGACTCGGCGGCCGCGGCAGGAGACGACGTGCTGGCCACGACGTCGGCCGTGCGCGAGCTGCTTGGCACCGGACGGCACGGCGGAGTGGAGGCCGAAACGGTTCACCGGACAGGGGCGACGCCGGCCGGGGTTTCGGCCGAACGACGACGACGCATATGCATACACACGGCTAGCTAGCTGCATGCATGTGAGCTGCTTGCATGCATGCATATGCATACACACGACTAGCTAGTTGCATGCATGTGAGCTGCCTGCATGCATGCATGCACACGGTTAGCTTGTTGTATGGCGCATGCATGGCCGGTGGTGAAGCGGCGATCGTTGCGGAGGGCGGCCGCGCAAGGAACGGGTACGGTGTTGCGCCTCACGACGTCACCGCGCCGCGGCAACAACGGTAGACGAGGAATGCGGTAAGGAAGCAAAAGCAAGAGGAAGAGCAGGAGAGGAGCTCACCTTGCGGCAGCCGGGTAGCGGCGTACCGGGCGACGGTCCTCGCACGAACTACGGTCGTCGAGGTACAGCCTGGGGATGGTCGACCCGCGGATCGTCCTCGCACACCACGTGTTCGATCGATGGTAACAAACGAACACACAGTGTTAAGGAATAAATGTTAGCGGGTTAGTGCAAGTTAGGGGTCAGGGGTTAGCGAGTTAGAGGTCAGCGGGTTAGTGAGTTAGAGGTCAGCGGGTTAGTGAGTCAATGGGTCGAATGTTAGATGTTAGAGGTTAGCCGTTCGATAAGTTAGTCGTTCTCGGGGTTCAGATGACGGCGCGGCGGCCTACCCGTCCTCTTGCTCAACTGAGGCCCAGCCGGAGCCGGCCGCGGTGGAGCAAGCGGAGAGACGGCAGCGCGTGCGCGGGAGGAAGTGGCTGAGAGGATGCAGAACGAGCAGGAGGAGAAGAAAGAATGGAGAGGGACGGTTGCGTATTCGGCTATGGTTGCCCTTATATAGGCTTCACCGCACGAGCTCGTCTTGAATGGCCATGAAGACAGGGACGGGGTAGTTGCAGCGGCCGCGCGGGTTGGTGCGCATGCCAGCTTAGGCTCGACTAGCCGCTTGCATGCAGGCATACGCATAGCTAGCCAGCTGCATGGTGCATGCTCGTGGCTGACTTGCTTGCATGCATGCACATGCACAACTAGCTTGTTGCATGGCTGGCGGCGGTGCGAGGTTGAGCAGGATGCGCGTGGAATGGCCGGCAAGCTCGCCGGTGAGACGGGAGCGGAAGATGGCAGCCGGTGGTGTCGCAGCGGCCTCGTCGTAGCGGCGCGGCGTGCGGCGACGTCGCCACCGAAAACAGTATGGGGGGAGAATTAGACTTTATTTTTACTACCAACCCAATAGGAATGAAAGGGCTCGGGGAGGCAACATGGACTTTTCCAGAAAAAGCCCAGCAGGAAGGCCACGGTAGAGGGAGTGGAAATGAACTTGTTTTGCGGAATGGGTTGGGCTAACAGAGGGAAATGTGGCCCAAAGAAATAGGATGTTCGAATATTTTCTTTGGGATATGAAATTTGGAAATTTGAAGGGGGTTTGAGATAGAATTTGTACAGAGGACAACCTTTTCGGTAAAAGGATTTAATCGAGATCTTTTGGCACAGATTCTAGACACACACAAATAAACAATAAACAAGCAAACTAAAATTATGCCTGAGGACTAGACTTTGTCTGAGGAGGTCATATCCTTGAAAATAGCCTATTAGGAATTTATATTTCGCAATTAAGGTTTCTAGTAAATACTTTACCAATAGACATTATTTTGCAAATAATTTCCAAAAGCTTATCACTCTATATAAAGGTGCATAGAAAATAATCAAAGCTATTTCTTTAGTGGAACAATATTTGTTTTAATAAACTATCCCTTAATGGGTTTTATCCAAAATGGTGATACATTTAGATATATAGCTTTATTTATAAAGTAAATATGCTCAAGGGTTTTTGTTTTTCGAAAATAATTGGCATATGCAAATCATAGCTCCTTGAATAAATAATATTTGAAATCAAATATCGACGTATCCTCAGACGTTCGTCTATTAGCCCACGTGTAAACGAAAAACGACAGATCGAATTGAGTTAGTTCAGGCATGAATGTATTTTGAAAAAGATTTTTGGTTATTCTGAATTTTTAATTCCGTATTCCAAAGTCGAAATATTCAGGATGTTACAAACCTACCCCCCTTAAAATAATCTCGTCCCCGAGATTACTTAGGGGTTAGAAAAAGAGAGGGATGGTTGCACTCCGGGAGACTTCTGAAGAAACACAGAGGCTGAGGTACCATGAATTTTCCAAATTATACAGGTTCGGTGCTGGGCTGGTGAAGAACATCCTGGTTCACTGTCCTGACCATTTTAAACTCCTTTTTCACGCGGATAAGCTTGCACTTTTTCTGGGGATAGGCGTCGGTACCTTTATCTTTTTTTTTTGTGATTCATATGCATGCGCATGTGGCAGTGGTTGTAGCGCGCAACGACTGGTTGTCGCAGTGGTACCTTGTGTACTCTGCGAGGTTCATAGCCATTAACCGGGGCATCCAAATATTCAACGGCTCGTTTCGAAATACACTGGTCTATCCAAAATTTCAATTCGCCCTGTACACTTGGGTAGTTGCTTTGCCAGGCGTGCAACTTTTGATAAAAAGGGGAAGAGAGAGGGGGCTGCTTTACGCCTCTTTGCGCGGTAGCCCCGAGCGGAGTGTGAGTGGAGGGTGGTGTAGCTCAACTAAGGGAGGAGATGGAGCGGCGGCTCGGCGGTGGAAGCGACCTGGATGGCGGCGAGCGCGGCGCTAGCTACCACGGTGCCGGTGGCGGCGCGGAGCGAGGCGCTGCGGCGCAAGGTGCTCCGAGCGGGGGCGTTGCGGCCAGGGGTGAGCTACGCCGGCGGTCGGGGTCGGCGACTGCTGCGGTTGAGTCGCAGCGGCGTGCTTCTTCTCCGGCGCAGGCGGCAAGCGACGCCATTGGGGGCGGGGCTGCTGTGATGATGGCGCGGGGACATCCCAATCGAAGAGGGACCTTCTTGTCGTGGGTGTGCATTGCCTTGTACTGGGTGTGGGTATGGTCCGGCCTACGGTTTGTTAGCGCAACTATTTGCGCCACTTTATCTTGGTTGGTGCGTCCAGTGGTCATCCTTTGGGGGTGGTGGCGCGTGCTTGTTGCGGACGAGTATGCCGACCACCTATGTGAGGCGGTGTTCCTCCTCATAGTGTTGGCGCCCATCGTCTTCATTTCCGTTCTGAAGGCGATGTTAGAGTAGGTAGTTGACGACATGGTTGCCAAACCTTGGCATGTATCCCCTATGTATCGATCTTCATAGTCCATCTCTTTAATCTTTGGCCTTTCGTGTCATTAGTGTGGTTGTCTCTAGTTTGTACTTGTGCCTGACTTGGCTTATCCGTTGATGAGGCTTGATTACTAACGGCATTGTGGGTTTTCCGAACAGGTTCATGCCTGTTTTAACTTTGGGTATCTAGGGGTTGCTTTCTCATTAGACGAGATTATCGTTCAATCTTGAAATAGTTCAATCCGTCGGATGGCTTTCTATGGAAAGGGCAGGTCAGCCTAAGTGTGGACACAGACGACCCTTTCTGAACAATGGATTCATGGCAGGCAAAAGGTTGTGTTACCCTTCATCCAATTTCTCCTTTGAACGAGATAAAAGGGGAATACATCCTTAGTGAGGAAAAGGGAGAGTTGCTACTACTGGATAAGACATTTCCCAACAAGGGTCTACACACATAGCTTGCTCATGGTGACGGTGGAGGCGAGAGTGGATCGAACTCCAGCGGAGGCTTCCTGCGAATCCTGGTCAACTTGTGGCCTTGGATGCGGCGAACTATCTCAGATGCTTGCAAGAGTTGTATGGTAGTGCACTCCAGAGATAAGCGCTGGTAGCGGGCTTCTAGATCGGCATACCGATCTCGAAGTTCATCCAGTTCTTCGAGGGCCTGCTCATAGGCGTTCTCAGTGGTGCAGGCTAGCTTGGAGAGGAGAGTGCACCTGCTCCCTTCGAGTTGTCCAGTCGAGCGGAGGCGGCACCGGTTGTCGTCTTCTTCGCGATAGGGGTGGAGACCAAAGCTGTCGGCTACACCCAAGGGGACGCAAATCTTGCAAAGCCGTAGGAGGGCCTCACGAAACACATCCTTGATGGCAGCTTCAGAGGTGATTCGAGGATGGCGAGTCTGGAAAGCGACCACTTCATCTCCTTGGAAGTGGAGGAAGACTTTCACCTTCCAGCTCTTCTGGGATCCCTGGACGATTTGCTCGCCACAGTAGACGGGCTCCTCAAAGAAATCGAGTTGCCGGAGTAGGTGGCCTAGTTGTTCGGCATACCCGTTAGGGTTTTCCATGGCATGCCCCTCCATGGTTACGGGTGGGTTTTCCATGGGCTTGGGTTTCTGGCTAGCTTAGACCAAAAGAAGGGTGCCCTTTATCGTGGTTGCTTGGGGTTCCTTTTGTAGGCACCATCTTTCGGTGGCTCCTGTTATGGGGTCAGCATCTCCAGTGTTTGTGCTTCTCACGGTAAGTCCTGTTCCACTTACTGGTGGTGGACAGTATCTTGTCATGTATTCCCGAGGACTGGTGGTCATGGTTCTTGTCAGCCTTGGTTTGACGGGTCTTAAGGCGATTACATGCCCATAAAACTGGATTATCTTATGGCTGGGCATTTTGCTGCAGAGTCAGTCCTTAGAGTGTCCAATGAAATTTTCTTGTTCTTCCTGTCATGGGCATGGCTACTTCGGGTCCTTAATGAGTCGTCTGGGGCCGCTTGTTGATGAGGGCTTGAATACTGATTTTATTATTAGTTCATCGCCGTACTTACATCGCTTCCTGCTCGGGTAACGGGGGTCGCTTCTTTCTGTTAGGTGTGCTTATTAACCAAAACTTGGAATAACCCATACTGACAACAATGGGCTTCCCAGAGGAAGGCATGATGATCTAGCTACGAACAAAATGTTCAGCTGCAAACCATGAACTTATGACGGACCAACGGTTTCATTCCATTCATAACAGGATACAGGGGTACAACTCCAGGGGTAGGGTACAATTCAAGGGAAAGGGAAAAGGAACTACTACGCTTAACAGTGCAAAGCCTAATAGAGGTTTGCACACCTAACGGTACTCATGGCGATGGCGCAGGGGAGACTAGATCCATCCCTAGGGGGGACTTCTCGCGTTTCCTGCTCATCTCACCGGCTTTCATCATACTGGCCGCCACATTCGCCTGTGCAAGCAGTGCAGAGGTGTTCCTGTGGGTCAGCCGCTGGTAACGGGCTTCCAGGTCTGTGTACTGGTCTCGAAGCTCGTCCAGCTCCTCGAGTGCCTGCTCATAGGCATTCTCGACAGTGCAGGCTAACTCGGAGAGGAGAGCGCACCGGGTTCCTTGGTCCTGTCTGGTCACGCGGAGGTGGTACCGGTTGTCTTCTTCGGTGCGGAATGGGTGCAAGCCATAGTCATTGACTATACCCAAAGGGGCGGAGATCTTGCAAAACCGATAGAGGGTTTCACGAAGCACATCCTGGAAGGCAGCTTCAGGGGTGATCCGGGGATGACGTGTCTGGAAGGAGATCGCCGTTCCTTCTCCTTCTCCCTGAAAGGAAAGAAAGATCTTCACCTTCCAGTACTTCCGGGATCCTCGGACGATCTGCTCACTATGGTAGATGGGTTCAGTGAAACCACCTAGCTGCCGAAGTATGCACTCCAGCTGTTTGGCATATGCATTGGGGTTGTCCTGAGGTGGACAATCTGTGGTTACCATGGGGTCACTGTGAGGGGGGTTCTCTGTGGTTGCCATGGGGTTGTTCTGAGGGAGACTCCCTGTGGTTACCATGGGGTCTGCCATGGGGCTAGGGGTTTTTTTTTTCTGGCTAGCTTGGTTCAAAAGAAGGGAGAGGAGTGATGCATTTCCCTGGGGTAGCCTGGGGCTCCCTTTATAGGCATCGACCACTGGCTACTGTGATGGGGTCAACAACTCCAGTGCTCGTGTGTCCCGGTGTGGCCTGTTCCAATTATTGGCGACGAGCAGTATGCTATTGTGGATCCTGTCAATCGAGGCTCCTGTTGTGTTCCTGTGGGTACTGTTGAAATATGGCGATTCCCGGGTCTTCCGGAGTCCTTGGTCGGTACTGTTTGGGTCGCCGTCCTTGTGGTCGAAGCTTTCGGCTGAGGTCGCACTCCTATCTTCGTAGGTTGCCGAATTCCCAAGTGGTTTTGTTGTGGTCGGCTTACTGTGGCTGTACCGGGTGGGGTCTTAACTTAACACTTGTCGATCCTAATTGTACTCATGTTGGTAATCATCCTTCATCCTGACAACACCGGTATTTGGAAGATTAGGGAGGCATGAGAAAGTCCATCGGGAAGAAAGAAATAGAGTTTTCTAAGAAAGGGCTGCTTAATGGGAAGTTTTAATTGTTCGGGTGATGTGTATCATATACTTGGTGAGCACACAAGGGAGGGGGGGTGAGTAGTTAACTGCTTAAGAGCTACTACACAACAAGAAAATCAATGCACAAAACGATGGGTTGCCACCCCATACTGCAATAACTCACAATAGGAGGTGGCTTATGCACAATACAACGTCTACGACACACATCTAAGGGTATTTAGTCAGATCGGTTAGTGGTTCATGAGGTCCTAATAAACCAGCTATCTCTTCATCCTTAATCCTTATAGTCTGTATAGGAGTATTTGAAATTAGAGTGGTGAGTAGGGGTTGGATATAAATGAATTTTCAAAATTACTCGAGAAAGAGGAGTAGTAAGAACCCATGGCTTTATCAAAATAGTTTTTGCAAATATATAGCTTGAGGGTAATAGGCTGCACTAAACCAGTCCTAGGTTTTAACGGTGGTTACAAGGGTCCTTAGGTCCTGCAGTCGTCTTGCTCTGATACCAACCCTGTGAGCCCCCGGTTTTGTATACCGGGAACCCCATGTGTATTACAATACCATTCCCTGGATCAGTAGATGGTACACACATGGCACAGTTGTATATCTCAAGCTGACATCGTCTTACAGGTCTTACAATATATTAATAATACAAGGGTAGCCCAAATGGAACCCGAATAGACCAAGCATGGTCGACAGCAACACAAAATACCAAAACAACTAAATGAAGTAGCGGAAGCGAAGCAGCGGCGGTCCATCTTATCCCACACGCATCGACTGGTGAACCTAGGTCCCTATTCCACCGTCCTCGGTAACTCCTTGCCAGCATAGCACATGTACAGGTCGACACCAACACCTTTCTAAAAGATGTAAATAAGCAAGAGTGAGTACCAACCGTACTCAGCAAGCCACCACTACAGAATGCATATAATGTTCATAGGGGTTCAAGGATGGCTTGGTTTATTTGCATAAAGCTAGTTTTCACAAATTATTTCACAAACCTATCCCACAACAGTTTTAACTGAAAACCACGTTAAGTTGAAGTTATCATTAACCTGCGAGGGTTCATCCACCTTCCCCAAGCCTCGCTTGGTCCGGTTTACCCTCGCATCCAATTTCCACAATTTTAACCACTATGACCTTTTTGCATATCAGGCAAGGTCACACCTTCCACACCCATCATATTTTAAGCAATATTACAAATTGACGAGGCTAGTCAAGAGTAATACAAGTCCCGGCGCTCATTAACCGCGAGCACGGCTATTCGAATAGTTTAATTTACTCACACTGCAGTGGATGTACGCTTTTAATCCCACACTCCGTGACTCACCCAACACATGAGACTTGTCACGGCCCGGTTTTTCAGTTACCCTCGCATGGCGGCACCCGCTCCAAGGACTATGAATCCCCATTGCACCCCCGGCGCCACATTCCTACCTCGAGCCGGTTGTGAGGGGAGTCCTGGCGCTCCCGAGATTGAAGGTTACATCATACATATATAAAGCTTGACGTCATTAAACCACACACTTCCACATTTCCATACCGATATCCAGAACCTACCATGTCTGGGGTGCCACCCCACGAGAATAACCTAGTCCACCGGGTCTAACCCCACTCAAGAAGTGTGGTCGTACTCGGTTCGTTTCCTGCTTAGCTTCTTGACTCGGTCCTTAACTGACCAGGGTCGGCGGCTTACCGTTCCCAGAACCACCCATATTCTATCCGTGCCGCCCCAGTCGAAATCACTTTTGTTTAATTAAGTTTTTGGGTTTTCACAAAGGTTTTCATGCTGTGGGTGGCGCTTATGTCTCCACCCGATCTCTATCAATCACTCCCATCGAGTGATCAGTGTAACCACATCCACATATCCCACATATGGAGTGTATAACGTCTATGTAAGCAGGGCTAAGCAGTGAGTAAATAATCACGCGTAAAGTAATATACTCAGGTAACAAAGGTGTGTAAATACATAAGGATAAACAATATCAAAGGTAAGGCTTTAAGCAAATGTGGGTACGCGTTTTATAATTAGCATGCAATTTTATTTGCAATCAACACATTTATAAAAATAGGATCAACATGTTCGAGGAAGGGGGCGTAGTGACTTGCCTTGCTCACTTGAGGGTTCGTTAACAATTGGCTCAATTTCCTCCTCGCAGATATACCCTGTCCGGTCGAATAATAACGTCACGAACTACTCGCTAACACAAAAAAGAGCCAAAAATTCCAAAAAGGAAAATAACCCAACCAGTGCCATTGCGTAGATCTTGATTTTTGAAAGATTTTGACGAAAGTTTCGTTCAACTCTGACTTAAAATGAGGGAGACACGGGTTTGGAGGATTAATGGATTTTCTGAAATACGGAAATGAATTTATTAAATTGGAAAGGAATATTCCCAAGAATATTCCTTGGCTGTGATGTTGAGAGGGACGAATGTTGGACTTCCTTTTGTGAAGGCTTGGGCTTTAGCCCAGAGATGAAGGAGGTCGGGTAGGGACCTTATATAGACTTTTGGATAAGGGCCTGGGTGAGTGGAGGGATATGCATTAGACTTTGGTGAGGAGGGAGGTTGTTGGTGGGCTTTGGCCCGGAGGATGCAATTTAGACTTTTCAGGTCCATTCTTGGGCTTGGCCCGAGGAAAACAAGGGGATGTTTTGTGGACTTATGTGGAGGACTTTATGGTCTTGGCCCAAGGGACAAGAGGGATATATGTAGACTTTTGGATAGATTGCAAGGCCGGTTGGCCCAATGAAGTAGAGGAGCTTTTATAGACTTTTTAGAGAATTTCGTGGGCTTAGGCCGACCACGAGAGGAAGGCAATGTAGACTTTTTGGAAGGCTTTATGGGCTTCGGGCCGACAAAGCAGAGGAAGGCGATATAGACTTTTTCCAAGTCTTCGGTCAATGGGGCCCGCGGGGAGAGAATAAAATATGGGGCCCACTAGTGGGCCTGACACGGTGTGGCGGCGGCGCGTCGGCATGGCGTGGCCGAGGCCCGTGTCCAGGAGGTGGCCGGGCGCAGGCCGACGCGCGGGCGCGGAGGCTCCGGTCGGCGCGGTGACTTGGCCGACGCCCGCGGCAGCGAGGAGGTCGGCTGAGGCAGCTCGGCCTGAACTGGGCCACGGCATTGGCCGGGCGTGACGCGGTACTGCCAGGACAACGTCGGCCGGGGGCTCGACCGAACGACGGATGCATATACATACACACGGCTAGCTAGTTGCATGCATGTGGGTTGCTTGCATGGATGCATATGCATACACACGGTTAGCTAGTTGCATGCATGTGGGTTGCTTGCATGCATGCATATGCATACACACGGTTAGCTAGTTGCATGCATGTGGGTTGCTTGCATGCATGCATATGCATACACACGACTAGCTAGTTGCATGCATGTGGGCTACTTGCATGCATGCATGCACACGTTCGGCCCGCTAGCTATATGGCGTATGCACGGCCGGCTGTGATGCGGCGATCGCTGCGAAGGACGGTCGCGCAAGGAATGGTTACGGTGTCACGTCTCACGACGCCACCGTGCGACGGTAGACGAGAAATGCGGTAAGGAAACGAAAGCAAGAGGAAGGGCAGGAGGGGAGCTCACCTTGCGGCAGCCGGGTAGCGGCGTACCGACCGACGGTCCTCGCACGAACTACGGTCGTCGAGGTACTGCCTGGGGCCGGTCGACCCGCGGATCGTCCTCGCCCACCACGTGTTCGCTCGGCAACAAACGAACACACAGCGTTAAGGAATAAATGTTAGCGGATTAGTGCAAGTTAGGTGTCAGGGGTCAGCGAGTTAGAAGTCAGCGGGTTAGTGAGTTAGAAGTCAGCGGGTTAGTGAGTTAGAAGTCAGCGGGTCAGATGTTAGGGATTAGCCGTTCGATAAGTCAGTCGTTCTCGGGTTCAAATGACGGCGCGGCGGCCTATCCGTCCTCTTGCTCAACTGAGGCCCAGCCGAAACCGGCCGCGGCGGAGCAAGCGGAGAGATGGCGGCGTGTGCGCGGAAGGGTGTGACTGAAGAGAAAGAAAGCCAGGAGGAGGAGAAAAGAGGATGGAAAGGGACGGGTTGCATACTGGCTATGGTTGCCCTTATATAGGCTTCACCGCACGAGCTCGTCTTAAATGGCCATGAAGACAGGGACGGGGCAGTTGCAGCGGCCGCGCGGGTTGGCGCGTATACTGCATAGGCTGTTGCATGCATGCTAGCTTGGGCCCGACTAGCTGCTTGCATGCAGGCATACGCATAGCTAGCTAGTTGCATGGTGCTTGCTCGTGGCTGGCTTGCCTGCATGCACGCGCATGCACAACTAGCTTGCTGCATGGCTGGCGGCGGTGCGAGGTTGAGCAGGACGCGCGTGGAATGGCCGGCAAGCTCGCCGGTGTGACGGGAGCGGAAGATGGCAGCCGGTGGTGTCGCAGCGGCCTCGTCGTAGCGGCGCGGCGTGCGGCGACGTCGCCACCGAAAACAGTATGGGGGGGAAGAATTAGACTTTATTTTTACTACCAACCTAATAGGAATGAAAGGGCTCGGGGAGGCAACATGGACTTTCCCAGAAAAAGCCCAGCAGGAAGGCCACGGTAGAGGGAGTGGAAATGAACTTGTTTTGCGGAATGGGTTGGGCTAACAGAGGGAAATGTGGCCCAAAGAAATAGGATGTTCGAATATTTTCTTTGGGATATGAAATTTGGAACTTTCAAGGGGGTTTGGGATAGAATTTGTACAGAGGACAACCTTTTCGGTAAAAGGATTTAATCGAGATCTTTTGGCACAGATTCCAGACACACACAAATAAACAATAAACAAGCAAACTAAAATTATGCCTGAGGACTAGACTTTGTCTGAGGAGGTCATATCCTGAAAATAGCCTATTAGGAATTTATATTTCGCAATTAAGGTTTCTAGTAAATATTTTACCAATAGACATTATTTTGCAAATAATTTCCAAAAGCTTATCACTCTATATAAAGGTGCATAGAAAATAATCAAAGCTATTTCTTTAGTGGAACAATATTTGTTTTAATAAACTATCCCTTAATGGGTTTTATCCAAAATGGTGATACATTTAGATATATAGCTTTATTTATAAAATATGCTCAAGGGTTTTTGTTTTTCGAAAATAATTGGCATATGCAAATCATAGCTCCTTGAATAAATCATATTTGAAATCAAATATCGACGTATCCTCAGACGTTCGTCTATTAGCCCACGTGTAAACGAAAAACGACAGATCGAATTGAGTTAGTTCAGGCATGAATGTATTTTGAAAAAGATTTTTGGTTATTCTGAATTTTTAATTCCGTATTCCAGAGTCGAAATATTCAGGATGTTACAATATGTGCCCAGAATCTTGAAAAAAAATAACAACAGTTCAATACACACTCTCGGCGTATCGTCACCTTTTTACTTTTACTTTTCGACGAGTTCTTGTTTTGAGTTGGGCTACATCGGCTTCAATCTCCAATAAAGGTATGACTTATCACATCGGTTTGTATCGGTGGATTAGCGCATTATTTTAGATGCTCTAATCTATCTTATACAACTGCTAACTATCATATATCTAGATCGATGGCTCGATTTGCTTGTATCGGCCGAACCTTTTCTGGGGTTTTATCGGTATCGGTCAAATCGATTTATCAGTTTAGATTAGCTAAGGTATCCATCACCTTAAAAATCAGTAAAGAGTTCGATTGTTTAGACTTTATGCTTGCTCTCATACTTAGTTGCATCAATTGGGTTTGACCTACTAAGTCGTAATTGGAATTATAAAAGCTAACCTGTCTTTTGCTTGCCAATAAGGGTAGAATTGGGGTTTCAGCCGATCTTATCTGGTATAACTGTTTCACATTTAAGTTTATATGTTTTAATTTGTTTGATTGTTATATCTATCATCTTATACAAGTATATCAATCCTTTAAATATATTAAGCTTGTTTTAAACCTCACGCTTCTATCGGTTAGGTCTGACCCGTCGAGATTGAAACTTGTTTAGTGTATTTGATCGAGATTAATATTCTCATATAAGGCTGTATCGGAGTCCTAGCCGATACGTTATCTAAAATACCCTTAAACATCTTCTCTGTAATTATTGATTTATCTGATCTTGGTTATAAGCAATTAATACTGCCTTGGCTGGGTCCGATCTATAATTGCTTGCATCTAAGAGAAAGATTAAATAAGTAATTATGTGTTACTTCTCTTTACAGCTGATCATGATTGTTTTGAGTTTAGTCTTCAATATTTGGACCTATACTGGAGCTAAGCAGAACTCCTAGACCGTCGTGTTTTCTCATCAACACGTTTTTGGCATGC
The DNA here is from genome assembly GCA_008326285.1 of Oryza officinalis. NCBI lineage: Eukaryota > Viridiplantae > Streptophyta > Magnoliopsida > Poales > Poaceae > Oryza > Oryza officinalis. The sequence goes on from BDMV01000005.1 coordinate 2,676,843, forward strand.
CCAATGGAACAGATTTCAAGACTTTCATCATGCCTACTGAACTTACATAAGAAAATAGTATTCCAGTCACTGTTTAGCAATTGTCTGAGGAGCAGAAAGCAAAGATGGAGTAACTAACATAACCTTTTCAAAATATATACTTGGAATCCTTCAGTGTTACTCAGCAAGGAAAAGCGATACAAAAAGAAAAAGTGATTTTCTCGAAGCCTGAAGCAGAGACCAGTACACAAGGAGAAATCAAAGTAAAAGCAGAAGATCCAATAATTGATGACAAGATGTTCGTACAAGATAGAATTGACTATGCAATACATCATGTTTTGATTAATCGGTCAAATATGTTAGTTAATACATTAACTAATGTGGCCAAGAAAGTGGTGGATGAGACTATAGCTGAAGAGAAAGCCAAATGACCAATATACTTGCCAAATAATATATTCCCACCTTATATAGAACTAGCAAGATTGAGTTTTCAACTTCTTCATTGGGGATGCAACAATAGCCAGTGCAAGGGGGCAAGTATCTCAGCAAATGACACAGAATCAGGTTTCACAGTTAACAAAGGGCACACAACCATCATCGGCTGGAATATTTCAAAATTCGCAGCTAATAGGGGAACAAATGATTCAGCAGCCTGTCCAGCAGCCGATTTTATCACAACCACCAATTGGACCACAATATATGTATGAGGTGCCACAAAATTTCCAACATCAACCACATCAAGCATACTTGGGTCAAAATATGAATTCTCAGTATCAACCAATCTCACCACATCAATATCGGTCAGAACCTGTTCCACAGTTTCAATACCAGCCTCAATACAATAACTATGAACAAGCACCATAGTATGGAGGTAATGGACAGCAGCAACAATGGGCCGATATGATTGCAAAAGTAGTGAGAGAACAATTTGGACTTGAACCCAAAGACAGTGAGATCATGTATCGGTATCCATACCCAGAATATTTCGATAAGATTCTTTTACCAAACCGATATAAGATTCTAGATTTCTCAAAATTTTTAGGACAGGATAATATTTCAACATATGAACATATCGGCCGGTTCTTAGCATAATATGAAAAGACATCGGCTGTTAAAGTTTTGAGAGTTAGATTTTTTTTCATTGTCCTTATCTTGATCGGCGTTTATCTGGTTTTTTTTGCCTTACAATTCTGTTAGAGGATGAGCCGATCTAGAAAAATAATTTCATAGATATTTTTTCAATGGGTTTCAAGAGATGAAGCTGTCGAACTTGACATCTATAAAACAGAAGTCTGATGAATCGGTTCCGGATTATATTAAGAGGTTTAGATATATGAGAAATAAATGCTATAGTCTTAGTCTAACTTATTCACAACTAGCTGATTTAGCTTTCTAGTGATTACTTGGGCCAATAAGCGAGATTTTCTGCACAGGACTTTGAAGGTCTAGCTCATTTAGTTCAGAAGGTATCAGCACATGAGCAAAGATTTCAGGAGACAAAAAGATTTGTCAAAAAAACTAATAATGTCAGCAATGTCTACAATTATGATTCTGATTCAGAAGACGAAGACCCATAGAATACCAGTTGTAGCCCTGGGAGAAAAAAAGAAAAATAAGAACTAAAATTCCTGAAACTCTCCACAAACATGGTCTTAGCTAAGGGCATAAGATGGACATGGCATGCAGCTGAACAAAAACATAAGGATTCTGCTAGCCATCCCTTGCAATTAAATTGATGAGGTGCAGGCCCTGCACTGGTTTAGTCTAACGATAAGATGAGCAGGGAAGAAAAGGATCAGGCAGTGAGTGAATACAGATACGTTCAATGATTACCAGCAATAGGGAAGGTATAACGGCAGATGAATACAGGTATATACAATTGCATAAAAAAAAGAAAAATTGGGGTGTGTCTGTCAGACAACCTCTGGGCCACCCTGCACTGGAGCGAACCAGGCAGGAACGATCCTCTACAGCCGTCGGATCTTCCCCATCAGAGAAGAGATGGATCCTGGCCGTTAATCACGCTCTGGCCCAGAGGTCATGTCTCATCAACCAGACTTGAGTGCTTGCCTCCTTATTGGTAAAGGATGCAACGGTACGAGCCTATAGAACAGATCCTGTTCAAGTAAGGTCGTGCCACGAAACGACAGTCTCCAGCTTATAAGCAGCTCCCGCTTATTCAAAATTGGCGAGGTGGTACTAACCGCCTAACCGGCAGCGTCTGGCTTTGCCTTCCGTCTGTAGCGGAATGGGCCCGGCCCATCTAAATTTCTCTGCAAGCTATCAAGGCCCATGTTCACATTCCCTCGGAGCATATGTCTGTCGTCTGCACTATTTATTCTGAGACAGACAGCACAATCAACCATGGTGGATTGATTAATTTATAACAGTTGAGCTGGAAAAAAAATCATATGACAACTGACAAAGTTGCAGTGTATCAAAACTGTCACAACTCATAAGTCATAGACGAACGGTTTTGTGAACCAGCTAATAAGTTGCTCCAATTGCATATTTGCATTCAGTAACTAAACAAATAAGCACAAGGCGTTCTGCTGGTTACTACTGAAATCTATCAAATGCAAAATAATAATAAGCAGAGATAGTAATAATGTAAGCAGAGATGAACCATATATCTAAGTTTTTTTTAATGGACATATATCCAAGTTTTGCTTCTTCTGATAGGAAGGAAAAAAAATAGACTGCAATTTCTCTTCTCTGAAGAAAAAACAACCCAGTACCCTTTCTTCAGAGAAATGCAGTGAGTGCATTCGAGTGGCCGACGGTAGTTACTGAGCTACAGTATGATGGCTTGCATACTACGGATTTCAGATGTCTAAGAAACTTTATATCAATTCGAATTTGCTCCGGAGATAGTGTGATGGTACCCACTTCACATATGTAGAAATCTTAGATTATCATTTGAAGTCGTATGTATTGTGGGGTTTCTCTTCTTATTGCCTAGAAGAACTGAGAAAATAAATATAGAGAAAACACGGGGGTTCGGAGTGTAATTCTCCGACCCCTTATTTCATCCCGGTAAAAAATGGGTATCTTTCAGCGAAATTTGTTACAATATACTAAAAAAAAGTATAGTCTAAAAATTATATAGTCTTTGTTAGTAGGTTTCGTAAAAGTTCTAATTTAAGACACTGAAAATTTATGGTATTTTGCCGGGACACGTTAAGCGCATTAAAATACAACTACCTTCTTTTCAAAATATATAACACCGTTGATTTTTCATATCACGTTTAACCATTTATTTTATTTAAAAAATTAGTATAAATATGTAAAATTATAAGTTAAAATTTTATTTTATTTGATGATAAAACAAGTCACAACAAAATAAATGATATTTATATAAATTTTCTGAATAAGACAAATGGTCACACGTTGCGTGAAAAGTTAACGGCGTCATTAATTTTGAAATGGAGGGAGTATTTTTTTTGGAGAGATTTTCTTTTTTTACTGAAATGACTTTCTAACTCACACGCCTTCTAACAAGCTGACCCCACACGCCATTCCCCTGTTCTCTCTCTCTTTTCTAACTCTTCATTCACGTAGAGTAGGCCCATTTCGTTCAATAGAATCACACCCACAATCTCTTTTCTAACTCTTCATTCACGTAGAGTAGGCCCATTTCGTTCAATAGAATCACACCCACAACAACTTTCAGCAATCTGAGGTGGTTTTTAAATCTCCGGTGAAGATAAAGATTAATTGTTTTATGTAAAACGAGATGATATTAACGTATGATTAATTGAGTTTTAATTATTATAAACTTAAAAAATAAATTTATTTGATATTTTAAAACAACTATTATATAGAAAATTTTTACACAAAATATATCGTTTAGCAGTTTAAAAAATATGCCACGAAAATCTGGAACTTAATCAACCGTAGTTGGAGTTGCGAACGGGGCCTGAGTATCTGACAAAGTTACCACGACACAATCCCTTTTCTTTATTCTTGTTTATTCAGATGGCTACAACAACAAAAATGGCAATGTCTTTTCTATCTTCAATACCAATGATCGACTTGGTCTTTATTCTTTTCGCAATGTCTTTTGGTCTTCGTTTTTAGATGACCAATTCTTCTTAAAGGCCAAAAGGCTGAGCCAAATATTTGTTCTAACCGAATGGGCACCCCTACCAAAATTGATGCCGACATCTCTCTATCTTTATTTTTATCTTTACTATTATAAAAATTAAAGATATTTTCGTCAGAATTTTGGTACATCATTCGTATTTGAATTGATTATATGTCGTCTGTATATAATTCAATGTGAGTCTAGAATAACTATTATATACTTCTATCCCAGCCGAACCCAACCGACGCACATCATCCCACACGCCCCTCCCCTGATTAGCATCTTTTTTTTCTCTCTCTTTTTTTTGTTTTCTTTTTCTTTCTTTCTTTTTTCCCGATAATCCTAATAGTCTCTCTCTGCTTCCAATCTCCTCTCTTTTCATCTCCTTTTCTCTCCTCATAAATATTTTTTTATGCAGAAAATTTGTTACTTTGCAAATGTTTTTCATCTACAGTAAAAAAAACTAACTGAATAATCAAAATTTCAATCTTTGATCCATGAGGTATAGCAAAATGCATATACGTCAACTTTGAAATAGACACCCGATTGATTTGTGAGGCTATGAAAAGATATATATAAGTGTCGACGGGCTATATTCGAAAACGGTATTTGTAGAGTATGAGGATCGTTGGAATCAGGGCATACGTAAGAATAGATAAAGCAAACAAGGGACAATGATTTATATTGGTCCAGGCCTCAAGTTAAGTAATAACTTACTCCAGTTTATATGTATTATGAATGAGAATATCGCTCAGAGTATAATGGGAAATAGGACAACTGGATGAATCCGCCGACTAAAAGCTGTCGAGAACGGTCCGACAAGATCTATTTAGCGAATACGACGCTGGCTTCCTTCGGATTGCTTTTGGGCGTGATTTTGGTTATGACTTATAACTCGATGTCCCTCCTAAACATGGGGGTTTTGTATATGTAGCATAGATCATCATCTTCTCCAAGTAGAACTCAAAAAGATAAAACAGATTATCATCTTCTTCAAGTAGAACTCGAAAAGATAAAACAGGATACTGGTCTAAGGAGACCTCATCTTTCCCGACTAAGATTCTGACACCTTTTATTTCGGGAAGATAATTTTTTCTTTATCAACCATATTTTCTTAATTAGAGGATATTTTCTTGTATACTATCATATATATGATATTATCGTATTTCATTAACCCATGTATAGAAGATATGCTTTATCCTTGACACTGACAATAAGGAATTCAATGGTATCGTGTGATGACGCATGAAATGAGCGCAACCGGGTTTAATACTATATATAATTTTTGACTTTGTTTTGCTATTATTTTGTTTGTCGTTTAAATTGATAGAGTTTTTATCAATCGTGAAAATACAAAACCCATGCATTTTTGCTAGCTCCTTAGAAAAATTTTCAATTCGAGCACACGGATTGAATATTTGAGTCTCGGCAAGTTCGGCCAGAGACACGGAAAAGGTGCCTGCAAGTCAAGTCTACGACAAAAAGAACACGCTAACAACACGGTGATGGCAAAGCAATACTGGAGTACTTTCCTCTGTTCTTTTTTATAATTTGAACTAACCAACGTCATATATTGAGGGATTGGTGTAGTACTTAATTAGCAATCATGTGCTTTCTGTAGTGTGTGTGAGTTGATATAAATTAGTCTTGATGCTTACATCTTCTCGCTGAACTTGTCCCAAACCACAATTCCAGAAGAAAACCATGGCAGGGCTTGTGGTGAGCGCTTTGACGGGGGTGATGAACCCCCTCCTGAGCAAGCTCACCACCTTGGTAGGGATGGAGCTTAAGCTTCTCAAAGGCGTGGGAAGCGAGATCGCCTTCCTGAAAGACGAGATGAGCAGCATGAACGCTCTCCTCGTGAAGCTGGCAGCCATGGAGGAGGTGCTCGACGCTCAGACCAAAGAGTGGATGGGCAAGGTCCGCGAGCTGACCTACGACACCGAGGATTGCATCGATCTCTTCATCCTCCACTGTGGTGATGGTGATAACAACAAAGACGACGGCAACGACGACGATGTCGAGGCCAGCTTTGTGAAGAGCAAGATCAGCATGGTACGGGAGCGCCACAAGATCGCGAACCTGATTCAACACCTCAAGGCCCGAGTCATGGAGGCGAGCCAACGCCATGTGAGGTATAAGCTTGACAACAATTGCGACTACGGGGAGGCTCAGGCTCGTATGGGCAGAAGCACCAGCATGGTGGAGGTTGATCCCCGGCTACCGGCGCTCTATGTGGAGGCAGATAGGCTCGTGGGGATCGATGGCCCAAGAGAGGAGATCATCGAATTGCTGACGACGGATGGCAAGATTGGACGAGCAAAAAAGCAACCACCCAAAGTGGTGTCAATCGTGGGTTTCGGAGGCCTTGGCAAGACTACTCTGGCCATGCAAGTGTATTGCAAGATCAAGTGGCAATTTAACTGCGCTGCTTTTGTGTCCGTATCCCGCAATCCCAACACAAAGAAGATTCTGACAGATATGCTTAAGCAGCTAGGGACCAACCTTGAGTTAGTAGGCACAGAGCAACAACTGATCAACAGTCTCAGGTCCCATCTCATGAACAAGAGGTATGACAGACATGATAAAACCTAGTAATTCCCTTCTTTTTCATCCAGTTTGCTCTTTTCTTATGCTTTTTATAACATTATATATGCACATGACCACACTATCTTTCTACACAATCGTGTACATAGCAAACTGCTTCTTAATTCTAGCACACTTTGTGACTTTGGGCAAGTACAACACTTGAGACGTCCCCCATCTTAACTTAATTTATAGGTATCAGCTTTTCTGCTATAAGAATGGAATATTCCAAAGCATTCGCTTCCGAAAGTATTTGAACTAATTGGGACACATAAGAGCAAAAGACAAAAATATACTCCATAGGAAGGACACGTACAATAGAATGTCAGCTATCTTTGCAGTAGACTTTGATCACTGGCGAATCAATCAGCCCATAGTCCTGTTCTCTGAAAAAATCGGATCCAACCACAAGCAGAAGCTGTTAATAATTTGTCCCAAAATTTGGAGATTATAGACCCATTTTGTTATGCTTCTCTACAATTTCTTCCTATTTCTACATGGACTACATACATACATTCGGAATTATGATGGAATTGAACACTGACATATTACACAATTAGGATGACGAAATTGAACACTGACATATTACGCTAATTACTGACCATGTCAAGCCGTAGATGCCATGAAATGGAACCGAGGATCTATAAAGTTTTGGAGGTTGACGGGGGGCATACCTTTGCTGTTATTTTCCTTTTAAACAAAAGAAAAAATGAGCTTGGACAATCCTTTTCAGATATTCTTTAAGTTCTGGCATCATATATTCTGAGTATGTTTCCCCTGTTCTGACAAACCAAACAACAGAAACAATACATTACATCTTAATCGCACCAACTCAATGCTTTTAATTTATATACAGATACTTAATTGTCATTGATGATATTTGGAGCGTGCAAGCATGGGAAGTTGTAAAATCGGCATTGCCCAACAACAAGTACAATAGTCAAATAATTACAACGACCCGCATTGCTGATGTAGCTAAATCATGTTGCTCTTGCAACAATGATGATGTCTATCAAATTGGAGCTCTTAGTGATGAGGACTCCCAGAGGCTATTTTTAAGAAGAATTTTCAACTCTGAAAATAGTTGCCCACCTCAACTGAAAGAAGTTTCGACTGGAATATTAAAAAAATGTGGTGGCATGCCATTGGCTATAATCAGTATTGCTAGTTTGTTGGCTTCAAAATCAGATACAAAAGAGCAATGGGAGAGGGTAAGGGACACTCTTAGTTCTGCACTTGAACATAGTCCTAAATTAGAAGGAATGAGAAAGATACTATTGTTTAGTTACTATGATCTTCCTTGTCATCTAAAGACTTGCTTGTTATATCTAAGTATATTTCCAGAGGATTATGAGATTAAAAAGGATCAGTTAGTATGTAAATGGATAGCTGAAGGATTTATTATGGAAGAAAGGGGTCAACGATTGGAGCAAATTGGAGAAAGCTACTTCAATGAGCTTATAAATAGAAGTATGATCCAACCAGTTGGTATCTGGCATGACGGGAGGGTGGATGCATGCCGAGTCCATGATATAGTTCTTGACCTTATCATAACATTATCAATGAAAGAGAATTTCATTACCAGGTTAGGTGCTCAGGAGTTGCAAGCTTTGCCGGATAAGATACGCCGGTTATCACTGCAATCTGATTGTACCGAAAAAGAAGTGATACAAATCAATATGAAAAATGGATCACATATTCGTTCGCTTAATACTTTTGGTTGTGCTAACAAGATATATCCAGTTTCAGAATTTCATTGTTTACGGGTTTTAGACCTGGGAGATTGCGAGTGCTTGAAGATCAAATGCTTGGCTAGCATACCAAGATTTCATCAGTTGAGATATTTAAGGTTGGGAGAAGACATTACGGAACTTCCAGAGCAAATTGGGGATCTGCAGTACCTGCAAACACTTGATCTAAGACAGTGTAGTTTACTGAGAAAATTGCCACCAACTCTTGTCCGACTGCACAGGTTAGCCCGGTTATTTGTTCATAGGGGTGTTAGGCTGCCAGATAAGATAGGGAGCATGCAAGCTTTGCAGGAGCTATCCCGCGTCTTTTGCCAGTCTATAAAATTTGTACAAGAGCTAGGGAAGCTGGCAGGGCTGAGAGTGCTTGAGATAGAGTGCCTGGAGCTTGATGAGACGCATGATGACATGGAAAGAAGAAGAAGCAAAACAGAAGCCTTGGTATCATCTCTGAGTGCATTGGGCAAACACAGCCTCCAATCACTAGAAATCTGGGAAATCAACAAGTTCCCTCTCGAACGTTTGATGGATGAAGGCTTCACACTTCCACGTCTTCAAAAACTTGTCATATGGGATGTCATTCCCAGGGTTCATGACTGGATGGCTACTCTTGTCAATCTCACCCACCTTGAAATCACAGTAGGCAGAATGGAAGGGGAAGCTGATCCCTGCATCCTCGGCTGCATACCTGGCCTTCTATTTCTTGACCTGAAAGTGTTCACAGGGCCCCGGGATGTTCTCTCCATTTCCAACAAAGGATTTGAACAGCTTCGCGAGTTCCGTTTCAACAGAATGGGAGGTGGGATTGGACTGATGTTCGCACCAGGTTCCATTCCACGCCTACAAATCTTTCGCCTCTATTTCGAAGCAAGGAATGCAGCCAGTTTCAATGACAACTTCCATAGCAGCATTATGAATCTTTTGAGCCTCAAACATCTCGAGGTCATCATTGATTCCTTCGAAGCAAGTGCAGAGGAGATGGGCACTATAGTGGCTGCCATCAGCAGCGCAGCTGCCTCCCTTCCCAACCATCCCAAGCTCGAAATCCGTCAGAGATCTGGTCTCCTAATAACATCTACCTTGCTGAATCACCAGCAGTCAACGTCGAGCTCTAACACAGTAAGTGCGTCATTTTATTCCTCGTAATATACTGCACTTGTGACATTTGGTGCCTAGTTTTCCTCCTAATGCCCCTAAAATCTGTTCAAGATTTCCTTTCCCATTCCTCCTTCACCTTGTTTGTCCTATTCAATATGGATTTTAGGGGGGAGAGACGTGTCAGCAATCAGGATATGCCTAGTTTTGATCCAACATTCAAATATTGGCTGATTTTGATGCTGAAATGTGCCACCACATATATAGCCATTCCTTTATTTATTTTGAATGTTGCCGATTGGTCTACGTAAATGGTGCTTTTAGTCCATTTCACTTAAGAGATCAATCTGGATCATCCAATTCATAGTTAGATTAGTTCATCTGCATTCAAATTTGGTTAACCTACTTGCAGAATATGTTCACTTCTGGCCCTATCATAGGGAAGAAGCAAAATGTTTATGCACTAGTTTTATTTTCCTACATATTCATTGTTCAAATAAAGAAGGGATTTTGTTTTTCTTTTTGTCATTCTTTGTAGTCATATTCTCTCTTTTGCCATCAAAATTTGGTAATTCTCTATTCTGCCACTCTTCCATTAGCACCTATTTCTTTTTCACTATTTCCGTTAATGCTAGTTGACTGTTAGATTTGCCTCCAAAGATAATTTAGTCATTGTAAATGTTCAAAAATAGAAAAACTTAACAAATTACCATACAATATCCTAGAAATCAAGTATTATCTCTGATTTTTTTTAATTATTCTGATAATAAATACAAACATATGAAATCACATAGTTAATCTTTCAGATAAAAGCACCAACGAAAATTTGGTTGTCATTTCATAAAATCAACAATACTTTATGTGGCTTTGTAAAAAAGTTCAGGTAAATATTTTTGTCTTGGTTTAGTTAAATATTAAACCACATCAAAATTTACCTATCACAAGTTTTTTTTAACTTTAAAACATTTATAAACAAGTATTTATGTTTTTATATTGCAAAATGTTTGTCATACTTTTTATATTTTTCATAAGGTCCAAATTGTCTTTTGGGGGCAAATCTAATGGTGAACTAGTTTTGCTTAATGGAAATGGTGAAAAGGATATAGTCACTAACAGTCAGTGGCAAAAGAGACAATACATCTTCAAATAGTGACGAAAAAAGGAAAAAAAATCAATAGAAAACTATCAAATGTCAGGTACCTCCAGCCACCAAGTTGTATACTTGTGAAACTTGTGTGTGTTTTGGGTTGATGTTTTTGTCCTGGCCGCAATGTATCCCTAACTTTTAACTCGCAATAGTATATATGGAGCTGTGATGATTATACTAATCATAACCTTCAATATCATTAGCATTTAGCATAAAAACTTGGAAATTATTCAGCACTTAATTTCAACTTGAAGTACTTTCTAACATACTTCTTCCACTTTGACTACTTCTTCCACTTTGACTAGGAGTGTGGACCAGAATCAAACAGCAGGTACCGGCCTGAAAGTTCAGAATTGTCAGCAAGTACGAGCGCAAGCAGCAAAGACAATCAATCTGAATTACGAGCAAGAGAATGTAAGCAACCTGAAGGTTCAGAATTGTATGCTAGCACTAGCAGAAGCAGTGAGGACAATCAATCTGTAGTAACAAGAGAAGCTGAGCAGCCTGAAGGTTCAGAAGAAATGCTAGCTAGTACAAGCGAAAACAGCGTGGACAGTCAATCTGAAGGAGAATTTTCCCTATTTAATTGCTCGGATACTTCCCTGCAGCAAAGGGAAATGCAAAGCGTTCACCCCCAGAGAAATTTGTCAAGATCATCTCCGTCGTGTGCACACAATTCATCATTACCCAACTCTGCTCAAACTAATAAGCTAGTAAGTGAAAGTATGCAAGCGCTCAATGCCTTATCCGGTGTTAGTGGAGAACAATATGCTAAGGCTGTCGACAGATTCGGTAAGAAAAAGATCTTCATGGAACTCTTTCTAGAGATGCCTCCGCATAGGAGAATGGATTGGCTACTTCACATGGATTAGGCAGCTCTAATGAAGCAGAGAAAAAAATTGGCTGTGGAAACTGGAACATTGTAAATTTGTGGCATTTGCTTTGGTTTGTTCGTGGTTCAGCTCTGGGACTGGGACACCTTATATTTGTGGCTATTTGCTTGTGAATACTCTTCTTCCAATTGAAACAAAGGAAAATTTTCTACTATTTCGCGTCCCTCGGCTATCATCTTGGTTTAATTTTTTATCCCAAATTAACTGTAGAACCAAATACAACTTGTCAGTAAACTACTAAATACACATCCCTTCGCTGCTAAAATCAATGTATCAGAAGATCGATGATGGTGAAAGAAGATCCAGAGAGGTACTCTCCAGATCCAGAAAACCAGACCTTAATCGCTGAAGCAAAAGCAAAACGACGAACTGGATCTCCTCCTCCATCGTCCTGACGGCATGGCTTAGCAAGGTATATGGCCGTAAGAGGGGGATAGGATTAGAGACTTGTGAGAGCGGCGGAGGGAGAGACTAGTAACTGACGTACTAGGCAGAGGGGCGAACGTACCGGAGGGGATGACGAAGCACAGGCGCCCGGGAAGCTCCGCCGCCGCCGCCTCAACGCGGAGCTGATGCTCTCGCTGGTGGAGGTGCGCGGCGGCGGACGTAGAAATCAAGCATCACCCGCTCCGGGTGGGAGCCGCGTGCGGAGGGCTTTGGATTGCTCTTTGACCAGAAGTGCATCGGAATCCAGGGTAAGGCGACGGTAGAGGTGGCCAAACGGGCGGCCCGGCCCGGCACGGCACGGGCACGGGTCCGGCACGGCCCGTTTCAGCACGGCCCGTTAGGCACGGCTCATGAAACGGGCCGTGCCGTACCGGCCCACGTGCCGAGCCGCTAGCCCAAGCACGACCCGTGAATGGCCGGGCCGTGCCCGTGCCGGCATGGCATGCGTGTGGCCCGTCGTGTCGGTACAGGTCCGTGAATGGAAAATGGGCCGTGGACGGGGCACGGTCGGCCCAGGAATCGAAATGACGCGGAGGGATACGATGCGGACTTGCGGAGGTGGCTGGCGGGCTGGGCCATCGGCTAGGAGGGGTGCTAAACGGACTTGCGGATGCGGCTAGCGGGCTGGGCCGTCGGTTGGAAGGGATGAGATACAGACTTGCGGAGGGATGAGATGCAGACTTACTACAGTAGTCGTGTCGTGCCGTGCCGGCCCGCGGGCTCGGCCGGCGGCCCAAGCACGGCACGGCTACTCGTGCCGTGCCGGCACGGCCCGTTACTGTAGCAGGCCGTACCGGGCCCGTGCCTGCTACAAGTCTCGCCGTGCTCGGGCCGCCCGTTTTGGCTCGGCCCATTTGGCCACCTCTAGGCGAAGGCGGCGGCGGTGGCTGCCGCCGGAGGCCGAAGGTGATGAAGATAAGATATTATTACCAAAAGTCACCCTTTTACTGAACATTCACTTTGAATTGCTAGATCGTTTAGCAAAAGATTCATTTTTAAGTCACTTTAGTTGTTATATTTTAATTTTAAAACGTTTAAATTTCTCTTTCCAAATTTATGATTGTCTTAAAATCATTAAAGTGGTGAGAATGTTTGTACTATTATAGTGCAAAATTTAAATCCTAAAATTCATTATGATGAACGGAGGCTACGGTTAATTTATCTTTGCAGCATTTTGATCATTTCATGACTTCAACTCTCTTGTTTCAATCCATCTAGCCCATCCTAAAAAAAGAAAAATATAGTAAATGTTATTGGTCATTCTATTATTGATAAAATAAAGTACAGTGACATGGATTGTTTGGCGCCTATAAGTCTCGAAAGTAAGAAGGCTTCATCAGCGATCTACCACGTCGTTCACAATAGTGTATTTCTTTTCTTAAATATAAGGCTGAAAATATTTTTTTCCCTTAAATCAGCCAATCACTTCTTCTTTTTTCGAAAACTCATAAATTTTATTTCATATAGAAACAGAGCACATGGTTTATGGTACAATTAGTTGCAGTGAAACTATTGTTCACGGCACAAGCATAACAAAAATTAGTGGGGTAAGTTAGGTGCGAGATGTTTTGAAAATTGTAGACAGGAGAATTCATGTGCTGATCTCTCGCGTCCTTTGCTAATTTATCTACAACACGGTTGGCTTAACTCGGGATCCAAATAACCTGCATTTTAGAGCTATAAAAATTTTAGTTGTTCTTTTAGAGCTATGAAGAAAATAAAGCATTAGATAGTTGCTACACGATGGTATTACATGTCAGTTGGTCTAGCTCCCTATCCTCCTATCAAAAATTCTAGCATAACCAACGTGGTAAGGCCTTCTTTGGAGTTTGGATGAAGGATTTCAATGGAGTTTCATGGAAGTTGAACTAGAGGTGACCAAACGGGCGGCCCGGCCCGGCACGGCACGGGCACGTGTTCGGCACGGCCCGTTTCGGCACGGCCCGTTAGGCACGGCTCATGAAACGGGCCGTGCCGTCCCGGCCCACGTGCCGAGCCGCCGGCCCAAGCACGGCCCGTGGATGGCCGGGCCGTGCCCGTGCCGGCACAGCATGCGTGTGGCCCGTCGTGTCAGTACGGGCCCGTGAATGGAAAATGGGCCGTGGACGGGGCACGGTCGGCCCAGGAACCGAAATGGCGCGGAGGGATGCGATGCGGACTTGTGGAGGTGGCTGGCGGGCTGGGCCATCGGCTAGGAGGGGTGCTCAACGGACTTGCGGAGGCGGCTAGCGGGCTGGGCCGTCGGTTGGGAGGGATACGGACTTTTGGAGGGATGAGATGCGGACTTACTACAGTAGCCGTGCCGTGCCGTGCCGGCCCGCGGGCTCGGCCGGCGGCCCAAGCATGGCACGGCTACTCGTGTCGTGCCGGCACGGCCCATTACTGTAACAGGCAGTGCCGGGCCGTGCCGGCTACAGGTTCCGCCGTGCCTCGGGCCGCCCGTTTTGGCCCGGCCCGTTTGGCCACCTCTAAGTTGAACTAATCCATGCAAAAGTCATATACAAATTTTTGTGTTCTAAAGAAGTTCTAAACTAATACATCTAATGCTACTGATGTGCAATCACTTGCTTCAAATTTATGTATATTGTTATAATATTTCTATATGATCGTTGTCACTTGGTACATTGGTTTGCATCGACATATGACCTAGGTGCTATTCTAATTTTTGCCCAGGTAATTCAGTGTTTGATTGTTATTAATTAACTAATTTCTCTTTGTCTTTTTTTTGTTTTTAACTAATTTCTCATTAATGATAGTGGTATTCTTCTTAGGCCCATTGGCATGCATCATGCATATATATGACTAGTAGATTTTTAAGTCAACATAGAAATTAAAGAACTTAATTGAATAATATTACTGGTATCTCTTATCCATACTGTTATACCAACTTGTAACTTTGTAAGGAACAGACACCCTTAAGGAAATCTTTGCAGTGAAAGTTGAGGACACCAACACAGGTGATACAGTTATTACATAGGGTTAATTTGATCCATGCCATTACAAATATGGTATATTAGAAAAATGTCATTACAATTCGCGTTATCGGTTGGGTGTCACTAAAAATTTCTAAAACTGAAACCATGCCACTCCTGTCACTCTTTCCGTCCTCCTCTCTCACATCGCTATCCTCACCGTCTCGTCACCATCCTCATCGTCGCCTCTCCACACCGAAGTCAGAGCTTCCGTCCCTGCCATCGGAGTCAGAGCTCCCGTCGTCGGGAACGGAGGGGTGTAGGGCAGCGAGGCGACGACCTAAGGCGCATCGGCCGTGAGTGTAGGGGTGAGGTGGCACCGGCGTCGACATCGGTGAAGGGAGGAGGGGCGCGCCGCCGGCCATCAACCTCGGGGTCGATTTTCCCTTGTAGCCCCCGCCCAGCCGCCAGATCCGCGTCTTCGGAGAAGAGCTCGAGGTCGTTCATCACCAGATCCATGTTGTCGTGGTGGGTGGTGTTCATGGTGGTGGTGACAGCGGCGGCGGGGTGTAGGTGCTGGCGGGGCAAGGCGGCGGCGACCGCGGCGGACGCGGCGGGGTGTGGCGAGGTCGATGGCGACACCAACTGCCGCAGCTGTAGGAGAAGGAGGCAGAGCTCGAGGCCGTCCGATGCTACCGCGCCTCACTGCTCTTGTCTCTTGTGAGGTCGGCTACTGTGAGCTCAAGCTCATCAGCGAGGAAGAGGAGAGAGAGGAGAAGGTAGGGGAAGGAGATGAGGAGACCGCCACCGGCTGCAAGGAAAGGCGGTGGAGCTCGAGGTCGTCCGACGCCATCGTGCCTCGCTGCTCGCTTCCCTTGCCGAGGACGGCTGCTGCGAGCTCGAGCTTGTCATCGAGGAAAGAGAGAAAGAGAGAAAGATGCAAGTGAAGGGGATGAAGAGGCGCGGCGGCTGCAGGGAAAGGCGGCGGAGTTCGAGGGTGCCTGACGCCACGCCTCACTGCTTGCATCCGCTAGCGAGGCTGGCTGTTGTGAGCTTGAGCTTGTCGGGGAGGGAGGAGAATGGGGCGGCGAGAGAGACGGCGGTTGAGGGATGGGGATGGGGACGGGAACGGAGATGACAGAAATCGTGACGGAGTGACATGGTTCTAATTTCTTCAAATTCCAGTGACACGTAGCCGATATGACGAATAGTAGTGATATTTTTTAAATTTGGCAAAGTTGTAATGGCATGTATCCAATTAACCCTATTAGATATCCCTTTGCTTGTACTAGTAGTGCCGTCCTGAACTCCTGATATATCGATAGCTAGCTTTATAGCCGCTAACGTGATAATACCACAACAATAATAATACAATGTATTCCCTCCGTTTCGATATGTATGGCTGTTTTCGACAGGGCTGACAAAAATTAAGGATATTTTGATTTCTACTATTTTTCCGTTTATCCCTTTTCATCCGAGCGATCGTCCCTTCAGTTGCTGATCTGAAGTTGTTGCTGCTGAATCTGCCTTTGTCTGAAGGCTCTGATCTTCTGTTGCTTCTAAAAATCATGTGCTTTTGCAGAACCGATTTCATGTTTGCCAGCAATAATATTCAGTGTCAAACATTCAATTAATGAAAAATTCAATTACAAACATTAATATTGATCTGATACTTACATTCATATTTCACTATACACTATTTCTGCAAAACTAAAGTCTAGGGACCAAATCCCCTCACCCGTACGTGCGCTGTGATTTTTTTTCTTTCCCGCCTATAAATCTTAAAGTAAATCTAACTGTTGATAATTATATTGATAATTATATGAAAGTTATATAGAAGTTACATTATAATTACATGTAAATTATAATTATAATGTAATTACACTATGATTATATTGTATTTACGTCTTACAAAATATTAGAAAATAATTATCAATAAATGTATAGCAAAATCGAAAGGTAAATAGGAAAACCATGAGGAGGGCTCAAAGATGAACTACAACGTCAAATAAAAAGAACAATTCTGATTTATACTGTAGCATCATGTAGATCAAAATGGAGGGAGTATTGGGATATATGATTATACTACCTCCTTTTCAAAATGTATGGCGTCATTGATTTTTCATATAATTTTTGACCATTCAACTTATTTAAAAATTTAGTATAAATATGTAAAAGTATAAGTTACGATTATATTTTATTTGATGATGAAACAAGTCACAACAAAATAAATAAATGATAATTATATAAATTTTTTGAGTAAGACGAATGATCCATCAATGACTTCGTATATTTTGAGATTAAGAGATTTTGAGATTAAGAGAGTATTACCGAAGTGTATTAGTCTCTTCGTCACACTAAACGAAATGCAGCGGTGAGCCGGTGACGCCGAATATGATGGATCCCCCGCCCCCTCCCCCTCCCAACTTTTGACGTGGAAATGTGGAATCCAGATATTGCAGTGTTTGGTCGTTGCTTGCATGTCCCTCTTTGAACGCGCGCTATTGTGATCTCACACTGAAAAAGATGCAGTGCAAAGCACTATTTCCATTTCATAGCCCTAGTCTAGTTCATAATTTCATATCTAAATTCCCAAATTTTTGGGTAGGAGATGCTTTTCTAGCAAAAAAATGATATTGAAAAGAATAGCAAGTTTCTCAATTTTTTAAAGAAATATTCTATTTTTTAATTACTTCCTTCCTGTAAATGTTTATGCATTATGAAGATGCTTGGCTGATCGAGTAGACAACGTATGCATGGCAGTTTGCGTATTATCTGACCCCAGCCGTATGCTTATTAATTATGACCTTTAGAATGGCATCATTTGCGGTATACAACCAATATTAATCGGGTAACATGGGAAAGCATCAGCATCAGCAGTATAATGGTAGAGTGGTTGGTGTATAAATCCACCACCATCTTTTCAACCTTGCTTGTACCTGCATCTACGTGCATTCCAAGGTGTACAATTACACATAATCACAAGTCATCGTGGGCAACACTCCTTTATCAAAAAAATATTTTTCATATATGAATCCCATCGTGCGTACCAAGGTGCACAATTACACCCTAACGTTCTATTTTTCCTACAAATAAAACTTAGGGCGCAAGAGAAATTGAGAATGATGGGTAACGATTCGTGGGTTGATCATAGTGTTTAATTGTACAATAAGATTACATATATACATATTTATGTAGTGCTAATTCCAGTATCTAAAAATTTATATAGTGCTAAATGGGGTGTGAAATTGATGTGAATCTCATCAAAGTTGGTTTTTTTAAGGACGAAGGGACTATAATCCTATCTATATTATAAAGTTTATTAAATATCCTATAAACGCTCATATACTATCACGTGACATTTTGTTTTTTAGTCATCATGTGATGTTTTAATAAATTATAAAAAAAATCCTAAGAAATCTAAAGAAAAAAATCTAACCATTGATTTTACTTTAAATTGGTGGCAATATTCTCAACCATTACATCTAAAAGGTCCTGTCTTATCCTCTTCTTGCGCACGCTATTCGATGGATGAAGCAAATACGGCGTTGTTGATCCGGCCACATGTACGGTAGCGGGTGAACGACAGGGTTTGCAATTTCGTTTCGAAATTTCGGTAATTTTGCCTCTTCCCCCACCGGCAAGCTCATATCTCGCTCGAAATTTTTGGTTTTTTTACAAATTTTTATGAATTTGGTCGAATTTTATTCAAATTCATTTAAAATTAGTCAAATTTTCAAACAATTTCAACCAAAAAATTTCGAAATTTCTAAAATTTTGGTATTTTCAAACGCCCCCGGCAAAAAAAAATAATTTCGAAATTGAAAACCCTGACGAACGATCGAGATAGAAGATCAGAGCAAAGGCAGATCCCAGCTAGGTACTGTTTGACACAACTTTGAATCCAAGACTTTTTAGTGCGGACTATTTTTAGCTTCACAAATTTATGGATCAAGATATATGATTACATTAATCATCTTTAGATAAATCATTTTATTTTTATTTTAGATGAAGTTTAAAATTTTAAACCACTATAATTTAACATACAAACTTTAAATTTCTTAAGGATCCGAGAACTACAACTGTGTCAAACACAGCCTATATATACATCAAGAAATCGATAAATGATGTATGGTGGAATATTTAAACGTCAGGTACACATTAATACTCCCGCAAAAATAAAAAGTAAATTCTTAGCGATCTATTTTTTTTTACTTTTAGGCCTCTAAAGAGAGGATAAACTTTTTGATATTCGTGGCACGCTTTTCAAACTACTAAACGACGCGTTTCGTGCGAAAATTTTTTATATGAAAGTTATTCTAAAATATGAGATAAATCCATTTTTCAAGTTTGTAATAATTAAAACTCAATTAATCACACGTTAATGTCATCTCGTTTTTCGTGAAACACTTAATCTTTATTTTTATATTTATTTTCAGAAGATTTAAACACAACCTCAGGGTTAACTTCTCAACGAACCTACTAAAGCCCCTATTTGTGTTTTACTTTTACTAGAAGTGTGTTGCATCCGTAGAACAGATTAGCAAAGCCTCATAGACAAGGTGATCAAGGGGATCGACGACGACGCAAGTGTGAAAAGGAAAATCATATTCAACTGCCCATGAGACACTGATACATTAAATTGACTAGGTGAGATTAGTCAGCTACATCTGCCATCAAGCGGTAAATTAAGAAAATGAAGATACTAATAAGCTATCTATAAGCAATGAGATGCCACCAAGCTGCAACGAGCGTGCAGAGACAAGAAGAAAGCAATCTTTGAGTAGTAATATTGAGTGGCGCTTAATTTGATGTGTGACAAACATCAGTTCAGGCTGTGTTTAGTTCCCAAAATTTTTTTTTAAACTTTCAATTTTTCCGTCACATCAAATGTTTGGACATATGTATGGAGCATCAAATGTGAACGAAAAAAAAACCAATTGCACAGTTCGACTGTAAATTACGAGATGAATCTTTTGAGCCTAATTACGTCATGGTTAGCCATAAATGCTACAGTAATTCACATGTGCTAATGATGGCTTAATTAGGCTCAAAAGATTCGTCTCGCAGTTTACAATCGGAATCTGTAATTTGTTTTGTTATTAGTTAACGTTTAATATTTCAAATGTGTGTCCGTATATCTGATGTGATGTTTTTGCAAAAAAAAATTTTGCAACTAATCCAAGCCTCAGTTATGAAGTGAGCAAGTTGCTATTAAGAAAGAATATAAGCTGATTTGAATTGCTGAAAAATTAGAAACAAGTTAGTCAAACCAAAATATTTATATTAACTAGCCATGGTGTTTCATTTAGTTTTGTTAAATTCAGGGATGTAAATCATTATAATCTTATTGATTAGAATCTGTGACAAAAAATGTACTCTTGATAATTGAAAATCACAAGGCAAGAATATATTATAGCCCAATACAACTGAAAATTTATATATACTTAATTTACTCATGCTAATTATATTTGTAGAGTTGTGGCCTTTATATAAAATTAAATTTATTCCCAAAACAACAATCAAACATGTCAAGCAAATCATTGATATTTGTACTAGCTAGCCCTGCAAGTTGCCTAGGTGGTTTGTTTGCTTATGTACCGAAATTAAGCACGTTACTATATTTTTAAAATTGAAGTGAAAATATGAAAATGTTGGAATTCTGAATAAGACAAAAATATCCACCCTTTAATCCATGATTAATTTGGTGATCACTATGTCATGCGTCTCAGTGACGTCGTTCTAATCGGAAAAGAATACATTCTCACTTTGCACAATTTTAACATAATAGGCGTCTTGCATGCCATGTGTATAGGCTTGATGGTGTAAGTGAACACATCCATCCACAAATGATAGTGGAGGTTAAGTACCACCTTAGAAATTTTTTAGGTGGATAAGGGTAAGCTTATAAGCCCTGACGTTTTATCTATAGTATTCCGAATTAATCTTTTTACACGAAACGATACATAAGTATAAGTGAGGTGCTATGCATCGATATAAGTTTTTAGCATGTAGAGCAGTGGTAGTAGGGATGAAAATACAAACGTATTACACTATGCATCAACTCCAACACTATGCATCCGCCTTCGCTACCTGCCTTCCATCTCCCGGACGAGCTACGCCTCAGCCGCCCACCGCCAGGGCGAGCTCTGCCTTCGCCGCCGGCCGCCCGAGCACGTGCGCATGCGAGAGAGAGCGCGACTGGGGATGGATTGGGTTGAGGGAGAGGTATGACAGGTGGGCTCAGGGATTTTTTTGTTGACTGGATTGCCACGTTGGCGTCATGTGTGCAAGCTCAAGTTAAAACCGCTCAAAACAGTTTTGGGGGTTATTTGTCTGGTATGAATAGTTAAGGGTGTAAAATGTCCGGTATTTCAATTTGAAAGTGTAATTCAGTCAATCGTGATAGTTTAGGGGGTAATTCATATTTTTTTCATAAAAACAAGAACAAATACTTATTGTATCAATTAACAAAGAATTACACAGGAATCAACTCTATTGCTGCATGTTTCAAAGATATATTTTTTTTCACAAAATGAAGATTCCATGGTGTTAAGTACGTAATTTTGGTTTCAAACCTATGCGTTCCGGAGGGTCCTTGCAACGAAATCATAATCAACACTGAAATCAATCCCAAATAAATTTGAGTTTTTTTTAGAAATAATATTGTTTAAATGGAAAATCGCAAAATTAGTGGACCTTTGCAGAAATTTGCGGAAATATGGGCCTGTCGAATGGGAGGGAAACGATAGCCCGACGTGTCGAATAGGGGCCCATCGACAGGGGCCTGTCGGCTTGCGGCAGATCGATAGGGGGCCTGTCGAACTCCCGCAGTTCGACAGGGCCCACCAACCGCACGCGGCCCAGATCTGTCGAACAACGGGCGGCCGACAGCGACCCGCGCCGCGCCTGTCGACCAGCGGCAGGTCGACACGTTGCCCCTGTCGGCATACGGCCGTTCGACAGGTCCTTTGCTGCTTGCTGCCTCCTTTCTTCCTCTGGACCACTTCGCTGCTGCTGCTTTCCTTCCTCACTTCGCTGCTTTGTTGCTTGCTGCTGCTGCTGCTGCTGTGAGTGCCGCTGCTTGCGAGTGCTGCTGCTGCTGCTGCTTGCTGCTGCTGCTGCCTGCTGCGTGCTGCTGCCTTCTCCTTCCTCACTCGCTGCTGCTTGCTGCTGCTGGGAGCAGTTGTTTTCTCCCGAGTGCGAAGGTTGTTGTCGCGTCCACCGCTGGTGCTTGCTGCCGTGGTGTGTCATCGTCGCGAAGGTAGCAGCACTAGAAGGAAAGAGAAGGTGACGCCCAAAAGCAGCTGCGGTGATTAAGGTATAATTAATCCCTATGTTAAGTTGTAAATATCAATGCTATTACGAGACTTGTTATTTGTTATTTCGATGCTAGTACGTATAATGTGTAAATCGTTAGACATTGTTGAATGTTAGTATATATAATGTGTGAAGCATTTGTCATTGTTTAATGTTAGTATATATAGTTATTTAGTTGTATGTTGCAAATAATTTAAAGTTAGTATATGTTTGCTGAGGTGATTAGCAATTTTGTAATGTTAAGCAATTTGATGTTATATTTAAGTAGTCAAAATTAGTGCAGAGCTGTGCCATTCGACCGAAGGGAATAATTACGCGGTTTGAAAGGAGACGTGCGCAAGTACGCAGGAAAGAGGAACGACAGCGAAGGTATAAATTTGTAATCCCTTAGACGACGGTAATTTTTTTGGTTAATTATTGTTGGATGTTAGTACAGGTATTATACGTTTATTATTAGTTAAAATCGAATGGAGGTATTATACTTTTATTATTAGTTAAAATCGAATGGAACTTATATTGAAGTAACGAGATATAGTTGAAAATACGTTACAGCAATAATGTAAGCATAAAGCATGCGACACTTTATGGGTAGTCAGGTGATGTTGCCGTTCGGGTAAGCGTATTAATAGCAATTGGCATGCTATTTCAGGATGTCAGGTGATATGCCCGTTCGGGTGTATTATGGCGACGCTCCAATACAACTTTGTGATAGCGGGGTCGATTTGACCGTATATGCATTCGTTGATACTACCCTAAATACACCAGGCCAGTTGGTTTTGAACGATGTGCTAGGGTGGCTGCATAATATGTTCGGGATAGATCCTTTGATGGAGAAATTAATCATAAAAGCCGTGTGGCCAGTAAGGGGTAAATACGGATGGCAGTGGAGGGTAGTAGACCTTGCATCTACCGGGAGTTGGAGAAAATTTGTGGCTAAAGTAAGAGAGAAAAGTTATAGCCTGGCAATATTGGTGCAAAAGAAAACAGATGTTGTTGGAACCGGCGAGACCAGCCGCACGGAGGTGGATCAAACTCATATCGTGGAAGAGATTAATATTTACAGGAGTGGGCAAGAGGATGCAGTGGAGGAGGTTACTGCACCGGTAGATTTAGTTGTGCCTGGTGGCAATCGTCCGCCTAACGAGTTGGATGATGATGAGCCGGACTCACCTTTAGCTGTTGATGCT
Organism: Oryza officinalis; assembly: GCA_008326285.1. Classification (NCBI taxonomy): domain Eukaryota; kingdom Viridiplantae; phylum Streptophyta; class Magnoliopsida; order Poales; family Poaceae; genus Oryza; species Oryza officinalis. The sequence goes on from BDMV01000005.1 coordinate 2,700,244, forward strand.
GCGGAGGAGAACGATGCGGTAGTGGAAGAAATGGAACTGGAGAACGAGGAATATATTTCGTTCATGATGGAAGGGCAAGATACAGCACAGTGGGACGAGGAAGCCAACGTACCTGAAGATTGGACGACCATATCGATGAGCCGTCTGGGGGTTAACGATGGTTTAGATGCCCACTGGCGATATGATTGTAAGAAGGTGCAAGTTGGACAGATGTTTCACGACAAAGGGCACCTACAAGACGCGGTGAAGAGGTGGGCTTTTCTGCAGAAGCGGGAGTTCAGGGTGAAGGTTTCAAATCGGACGACGTATGACGTGAAGTGCACGAAACCCGGATGCCCTTGGAGAGTGCATGGTTACAAGCCACAACATGACAACTTATGGGTAGCTTCAAGGGTTGAGGAGCATACATGTTTGTTGGACAAGACCCCTTTGGTACACAGGAACATGACGGCTGCATTCGTGGCACAAATGGTTTATTCGAAGGTTGTTAAAAAAACCTCCTTGTCGCCGTTCACAATAATGCATGACGTGGAGAAAGAGTACGGGTATGAGATATCGTACGACAAGGCTTGGAGGGGTAAGCAGAAAGCACTGGAGATGAGATTTGGAAGTTACGAAGATTCATACCACAACCTTCCCCCAGTTTTGGAGGTGTTGCAGGCCAGAAACCCGGGCACACATATGGCTATCCTTGATGAGGTTGCTGACAATGGGAAAAACGTCCTTCGTCGTGCATTTTGGTCATTTGGGTGCATGATAGAGGCCTTCCGAAATTGCATTCCGTTGCTATGTGTTGATGGTACTTTTATGACAGGCAAGTATAGGGGAACTATTTTAACCGCAATCGGAGTCGACACTGATAGCCATGTCGTCCCTGTTGCCTTCGCTTTTGTTGAAAGCGAGAACACATCGAGCTGGCTATGGTTCCTGCGTCACATTAAAAGGTGTGTTGTTCAAAACAGACCAAATGTGTGTGTTCTGCATGACCGACATGCCGGCATTCTATCAGCGGTGCAGCAGCTAAAGGAAGATGTAACTGATGAGGTTTCCTGGCTAGATTTGCATAGCAGATGGTGTATGCGACATCTCGGTGCAAATTTTTACAGACAATTCAGGAGCAAGAGGTTAATGGACCTGTTCAAAAAGTTGTGCAAGCAGAATCAGCAAAGAAAGTTCGACGCCATATGGGAACAGCTGGATCGGCTGACCACTACTCACATGCAAGAGGTTCGAAAAAAACCAGTTGTTGCCCGACAAGACGAGCTGGAAGGCCTGGATCCCGTTCCAAACGAATCACCATCTGTCACTCGATGTAGGAAGTGGGGGAGGGCTACAAAGTGCTTCACTGACTGGATAGAGCATGAGCCAAGGGAAAAGTGGTCATTGTTGTATGACACCAATGGTTCACGGTATGGTGTGATGACAACAAATCTTGCTGAAATGTACAACTGGGTGATGAAAAATACACGTCCTTTACCACTTGTTGCTATCCTGGAGGGTATCACAAGGGGTACACAGAAGTATCTTTGTAAAAGATACGCCATGGCTAGTCTTAACCTTGCCAATCCTCATGTAAGGTATAGCCCCGCTATCACACTGTACATGGAGGAGAAAAGCAAGAAGGACGGAATGCACAGGGTCTAGCCTGCTGGGAATAGGGAGTTGCTGTTTGAGGTACGCCTGCGTGACAAGAGTGGTGTCGGTATTGGGAGTACGGACATCACATTGGAGTGCACCTTGTGGCCAGACTATCATGCTTGCAAATGCAACTGCAACAAGCCTTTTCTTCGACATCTGCCATGCTCTCATGTTCTTGCCGCTTCCGCAAAAGGTGGTGTCGATGCTAACATATTCGTCTCGCCTTACTTTAGTAAGGAAGCATGGGAGAAGACCTGGCGCGGTGAATTGCGTGGTTGGCGTGCGGTATGTGATTTCACTCGCCCACCCCCAGGGGAAGCCAAGTGGGTGCCTGACTCAAATTTGCTAGTTGCCACGAAGGGGCGTCGCAAGACCCGACGAATCAAGAACCACATGGATGAAGCTGAAACGAACACCCGTTCGCGACGTCGAAAGGCTTGCATTGTATGCGGCGGAGACCATAGCCGTAAAGATTGCAGCATGTACGACGTAGGCAAAGATGCAGAAGGTGGCGATACTCGGCGTGTTGCAGGGCGGAGGTCGACTTCGAGAAATAATCCTTAGTTATTCGTCTTGTAATTTTTGTATTTACCAGTTCTACAGTGTGTTCACTTGAACTTGTTAGTATGTAACCTGTACGATGATACTATCGCGTTGCATAACATTGTATTCATTTAAAGTTTTGCAGTGTGTCCACATCATTTTATCAGTATTTGACTTCTGCTATGCTATTAAAATTTCGCTTTGCATAAATTTGCACGCGCATTTTGTCATTTTTTAATTCATTTATGCTGCTCACGACACTGGTAATCATGCATTTTGCAGATATGGCTGCCAGGGATGACGTATCGCTGATCGACGAGGTGGTCGATAAACATCACCGTTCGAGACGACTGAGTCAGGGGACGTTCTGCAACGTGCTGAAGATGCGGGGACCGGATCAGTATTGGCGTATCGATCCTCGTTGGGTTCCAAGGTATGTGCAAAACCATTTGTCACCTCGTGCTGTCATTTAAATTTTCTCGCATTGCTAATTATTCCTTTGTAACATGTAACAGGTTGAGAGCCGCTGGGTTGTTGACCTTCGCAAGCTTGGTTGAGCCTTCACGTGGAAGGTCACCCCGTATCAACATCGATGCGGCCTTGCTGAGTGCTTTGGTGGATAGATGGAGGCCCGAGACACACACCTTTCACCTGACAGTTGGAGAGATGGTACCCACTCTGCAGGATGTGTCTTTTTTGTTGGGTCTACCGATAGCGGGTGCAGCGGTTGGCCCGACACAGGTCCACGCTGGATGGGCGGATGATCTGTTGGCCAGTTTTGGTGGAGTGGTGCCTGCTCCGCTGGAGGATCTCACAGATGGGCATGGGCCCACGAGGAGTTGGTTGCACCAGTTCCACCAGGAGGTGTTCCCAGAGGATCAGGAAGACTGGGTAGTGCGCCGACACTTACTCGCATATCTACTGTGGTTGTTTGGGTGGGTGATGTTCACAGGGACTCACGCTGACTCCGTGGACAAGCACTTCATCCACTACGCGGAGCAGATCGCCGAGCTACCTGTAGAGGAGATTCCGCAGTACAGTTGGGGGTCGGCTGTTCTTGCGGCGACGTACGCTGGTCTATGCGATGCTTGCAACAGGAACGGCAAGGCCAGTTCTCTGACAGGATGCCCTCTGCTTCTAATGTTATGGGCGCATGAGCGCTTTGACATTGGAAGGCCACACCTGGAGTCGTACGCAAGTTACGGCGTCGATGAGATGTACAAGTCTGGACTTGAAGACATAGACGATCGTCCCACCATGGGATCGCTGTGGATACACCGCGAGGTAAATTGTACATTGCAATGCATTTTTCCTAACACTTTCTTATTCTACGCTTTATCTCGATTTACGGGCACTAATCACATATTTCGTGTTTTTGCAGCCGAGGTGGGTGAGCGGAACGACACGTCGCGTGTACACACAGTTCGTAGCGGACTTCGATCAGCTTACGCCCGACCGGGTTCGATGGACCCCGTACACGCATCGGGATGTCGTCGAGCGGGCACCGCACGGTCTTGCAGAGCTCTGCACGCGCGACGCAGAGCTCTGGAGGACCACTTGTCACCTAGTGCTGGACGTGCACGTCGAGCCGTACCACGTGCAAAGGGTACTTAAACAGCTCGGCATGTACCAAGACTACCCTCCGAGAGGTGGACGCTCTCTAGCTGTTAGCCTCCACAAGTAAGTACTTGTCCGACAATGTTATAGGCAAGTAGTGTGTTTTACCCCATCGTATACGTTTCTTACGTACTCATTACATCGTACGCAGGTACACACGGAAGGGACTCGGTCTGTCCCACGAGGGGACCATTGTTCAGACGATCGCGCCAACGGTTGCGGAGTGGGAACATGCGGCGGAGCACTTGGTTCTCCAAACACCTCCAGACGACGGAGCTTCGTACGGACAGTACCTTCGTTGGTACCGTAGTGTTACGCGCTGGAGGTGTTTTCCGCCACAAGGGGAAACGTCTGACCCTCACCAGGCGTCGATCACGGACACGTTTGCCCCACAACCTCGAGCTGCGTACAACTCAATGGTATGTCGTTGCTTTCGATCATTATCGTTACATGTGGAACACGTTCAATGGTTCTAACGCCCTTGCCTATTCGTTCAATAGGCCGAGTTTGTGGAACAGGTTCACGCTGAGTCCAACACGATGCTACAGAGATTGGAGACGAGGCCTCAGCACGTCAGGCAGGACGACGTGGCGTCCGTCCTTCGCAGTTTCCGTTCACGGGCTGCGGCGCTACTTCGTCGTGTCTCCTGTCGGAGCGCGGCTGATGTTGTGCAGCCTTCCAGGCGGGCAGGATCGCCACCACTACCACGACGCTCCAGTGTGGATCAGTTCCGCTCCTCTACTTCACGTCGCCACTACGACGACGCCGGTTCTTCGCACGCTCGGCCTTCACTTCAGGAGACGCCTCCCCCCGTCCGCCCAGGGAGATCGTCTGACTTTAGCGTTCCGACATCGAGTATGCCACCACCGCGGCCTCAGGTACGACACGTTTGCCTTGCTTACCACGCAGTTCATATCGTACTCAACCTCCGTTTTATACCATATCTTAACCTACGCTACGTGAACAGCCACAGCAGGTGTACGATACCCAGGGAGCCTATGCGGAGCCAGACTTTCCCTACCTGCCGACAGGGGACTACCTGGCGCCCACACCGGGTTGGGGACTCTACGTTACTCCGCGCGCACCGGAGTCAGGGTACACACAGCACACAAGTAAGTATTGTTTAGATCGTAGTTACCATCATCGTTCGCTTAATTTTTATGCATGGTTACTAACTATGAACATGTGGCATCGCCTCTAATTTGCAACAGGTCACGACTACGGGGTTTCGCAGGGGCATTCTGCATTTCCTGCTGTCTCTCCTCGAACACAGTTCGTGGACGATTTCTTTGCGACGGATGCACCCGATGCGCAGGCTGGCATAGACTACTGGTACGGTGCTCCTCCGGTCACGCAGCCTACGCAGCAGGGGGAGTCCGTGCAGCCAGAGGATGCTACTCCACAGCAGCCGGCACGACATAGGCACCCACCTGATAATTTGACATATCCCACAGCGCAAATCAGACAACGTAAGAAGGGAGGGCCTAGCAAGCGTGCGAGAGGGGGGCATTCTTGACTTGTAGTGTTACCTCTTCGTATGTAACTCTATTCGGTCGCCGCACTCATATGTCACGAAAACATTTCATGTCATTCGCTACATCTACTCAACGAAACGACAAAAAACTTTCGGCGCGTAACAGAGGGCTACGATTGGTCCCTACCAGTTTTTGGCCTGTGACAGACGTTTACGATACGTCGCTATCATCTTTCGGCGCGTCAAGGCGTCCAGACTCAGCTTTTGCCGATGCTTTGTTCGACACAATCATTCAATTTGCGCTGCCGCGTGAACGTGTTGTCAAATCCACGCTACTGGTGAACTCATGTTAGACAGATATGTGCCTCTCCTTCCTCCACTATATATTACATAGGTCCGAATACGCGCTCTTCATCCAATGGCCTGAGGAAGTGCTCATTTCAACCGGTCACAATTGAAGGAAAAAAAAGAGAGAGGTGAGGAAGAAGGAGAAGAGCCGCGAAGCGTTGTTGCTGTGTTGCTGTGCTTATTCAATCGCAGGTTAGTACAATATCCCGACGTATGGTTATATTTTGTGTCGCATACTACTGTGATTACCATGTATTTGAAATTTCTGAGTAGATCTGTAGCACTTAGATGCGGACCCTTGATTTTTTGCGAGTAGATCTATAGCACTGTGAGTAGATATGTTGAAATTTGTGAGTACATATGTAGCACTTAGAAGTGTGAATAATTTTAGACTACATTTGTTGTGCACACGTTTGGTTTGTAGTAGTACTATATTTGACCGTACAATGAGAAGTATTAAGGGTGTGTACAATATTTGATAGTTCTTTTTTAAAACTGTAGGATGCCAAGGCGTGGAAAAGCTACCAACTCAAGGTAACATAAATCGTTTCTGTGATATTATGTGTTATTCGTTGTGCATGAAATGAGGAATCCTAGATTAACGGGTTAGGACGTTTCATTTATTGTTGACTTGTAGTTATCGCCCGAAGACTGGAAATGCCTTCAACCCATTGCCTTTGCCTAGCGGTGTTCCAGTGCCCATGTGCTGGTGCGGTGATCCTTGCAAGGTAGCCAAGTCTGATGAAGAGGAGACGTACATGCAGAGATACTGGATGTGTGCCAATTTTGAGTTTGAGCCAACACCTCAGATCCGCCGCATTAACTTAATGGTGAGGAAATGATGTTTTGTAATAATTATTTGGTGTATTAAGTAGTCTTGAACAACTTATTTGGTTAGTAAACATTGCATTTGTTGTAGACCCCTCCACCGCTATGTGATTTTGAGCAGTGGATCGACACCGAGATCAAGCCGCAAAACAAGGAGCGGTTGGAGTACATGCGGCGATGGGATGCAGAGCGCAAGGAGAAGATAGAGCAGAGACGCAAGGAGGAGGCCGCAGAAAAAGAGCACAAGGCTGAGGCGGAAATGAGGAGTGTTGCTGCGTACAGGGAGGAGCGGGAGCGGAAGCTTGAGCGTGCGCGGCGAGCGAAGGCAGCAATGGAGGAGAATCCCGATGCGCAGAGGAAGGGAAAGTGGCCTCGTTGCACTCAGTAGTATGCACGAGTTGGTAGTTGTATCCTCGTCGTGTTCAACTCTTGCACTACCTTCCTTCTAGTTCTAATCTAATCTTATCTATGTAATCGCAATGGAATCAGGTGTATCATGTTTAAATTGTACTATAACTTCTCCTTGTTTCGGTATGGTCATGGATGTGCTCAACATCAATTCTTAAAAAAAGTTTCTTCTCGGTTTCTACAAACATGTTCTGTGAATTCAAAATTTTTTGAGTCCTCCGAAAACGATTTTCGGAATTTTCGAAAATAGACAGAACCAATTTTCGCTTCTGCAAATTTTTGGCCCTATCCGAAAGTGATTTTTAGAATTTCCGAAAATAACCGATAAACAAAATAAGGTTATGTAAATTAATAAATTACAAATGGATATATCTAAAATTATTAAATTACAACTCCGATATGTTTATCCAAATATGCAGTTACAAATGTGTATGTCAATTATAATAAATTACAATTATAATAACAACTTATAAATTATAATTAATCAATTATAAAAATTTCTCTCATTATTTCTTTACTAACAACTTAAAAACAATTCTTACCAAATTAAAAAAAAAGTTTTGTACATTACTAAATTAAAAATGGATATATCTAAAATTAATAAATTAAAAATCCGATGTGTTTCTCCAAACATTCAATTCAAAATGGGTATTAATCAATTATAACAAAATTATATTTACAAAAACTACTTACAAACTTAATTATGAAAACAACATACAAATTATAATTAATCAATTATAAAATATATGTCATCAATTAATTTTTAACAAGTTAAAAACAACTCTTAACAATTTAATTTGTATTTATAACAAAAAAAAATACACTTAACAAATAAAAAAAAAGGCCGGCCGGCCCGGCCTGTCGAACGGCCGATGTTCGACTGGTTCGGCGGCCCGGCCTGTCGAACGGCCGGAGTTCGACTGGGCTGGCCTGTCGAACGGCCGGAGTTCGACTGGGCCGGCGCCCCGGCCTGTCGACATGCCGCGTGCCGACAGGGCCCAGTCGAAACGCGGCCGTTCGATCGGTCCGGCCTGTTATCGGTCGGACGTTCGATTGGGCCCTGTCGAATCGCCGTGGTTCGACAGGCCCACATTTCCGCGATTATCTGCAAAGGCCCACTAGTTTTGCAATTTTCCATTTAAATAATATTATTTTTAAAAAAAACTCAATAAATTTTGGAGAGGGCGGCTGATCTTAAGTTGTTTAAAATAAATAAAAAAATATTATTTCATTAAGAATAATCAAAAAATAAAATATTTATATCTTTACGTTAATAAATTTTATGAAACATTAAACAAGATGCTCGTGTATAGATGGCCATATGGCTCGAGGCCCAACGGCCCAACCCAAGGCATGGCAATTTGGCCCGGCCCAGGCACGGCACGGCCCGACTGGGGTCATGCCCGTGCCGGCCCGGCCTGATAGCCGGGCCGTGCTTGGGCTGCTCCCTCGACACAGTGGGCCGGCACGGCCCGGCATGAAGTTCAGGGAAGCGAAACAGACTTATTTTCAACCATATGTAAGGCACAGCCCAAAAAATAGGGACACAAAATAGACTTATTATATGGCACGGCCCAAAGAGTAGAAACGTAAAATAGACTTATTTAGCTATATATATATATATATATATATATATATATATATATATATATATATATATATATATATATATATATGTCATAGCCCAAAGAGAAGGAAGGGAATATAAACTTATTTCAAAGAAGACACGATGGGCTACCGTGCCTTCGGGCTGGCCCGACTCTTACTGAGTTGTGCCTGGGCCTGACGTGCAGCCCGTGGGCAGGCACGGCACGGCACGAAATGCCGATCGTGCCGTGCCGGCCCAACCGCTCTCGGGCCGTGCCTATCCGTGCCTGGGCCGGCCCGTGCCGGGCAGGCCTTATGGCATCTATGTGCTCGTGTATATGCGACGGCTTCCTTTCCTAATCCTAATAGTTTAACCTAAACAGTGAAGGGGGTAAAATGAAGGATTATTCACTGAACGGGCGGTAAACTTTGAGGGCTTCGATGATGCCGGCGAAGGAGCCCGCGGCGGTTGCGACGGAGATGACGAGACAGAAGGCGGTGAGCAGCTTGAGGGACACCCACTTAGCGCCGTCCCGCTGCACGTCGTCCCTCCGCGCGATGTACATCTCGACGGGGAAGTAGACCGCAAGCGGCCAGAAGGAGACGGCGCCCAGGAGCACTACCACGTTGCCGAACAAGGGAAGCAGCAGAATGGCCACCACGGTGTTGACGCAGACGAAGGCGGAGCGCCATGTCAGCCGTAAGAGGCTGACCTTGAAGGGACCCACACGGAGCTCCCCGGTGATGAAGGCGCAGCCCGGCCACCGGCCGGACGCCCAGCTCTCGACGCCGGCGAAGATGGGCTGGCAGGTCACCTGGTAGGCGCGCACCAGGCACACCACGACGGCGACGTTGGCGATGTCGAGCAACCAGAATGGCTCGTAGAAGCCGAAGCCGGTGAGGAGGTTCTCCGGCGCCGCGTCGCCGAACGCCGCGTACCCCATGCACCCGGACAGCATGTACAACACCGTCGTCGTCGCGACGCTCACCCGCGTTGCGCGCTTCATCACCTTCGCTTCCGACGGCGGTGGCGCCTTGATCGTGTCCTGGAAACACAGCGAGCAGCACCAAGCGCGTGTGCAAAACCTTTTTCAGAAAGAGGTAGAGCGAACTGAATTAATTGCTCAATCTCATGCTCTTCTCAGTTCTCACTTGGATTTCGATGAGGACGCTGGAGAAGGAGTACGCGAAGGCGATCTTCCCGAAGGCCTGTAAGCTGCGCCACACCTTGTGCGGTGAGCTGACGCCGGTGAGACTGCCTTGTAGCCCGCCGTTGGCTGAAAGTATTCGAGCAGCAAAAAATAAACAGAACATTAAACGTACTGTGAGTTTCCAAGTGACACAACAAGTAAGTAAATAATGGTCATACAAATGATCTGGGCGATGCTGAGGGCGACACCGATGCCGGCGTAGGTGAAGAACATGAAGGCAGAAACGATGGTGAGCCACAACTTCCGGTAGAAGTAGTCTGGGATATGCGACAGAACTATCTGGACGGCGCCGAAGAGGATCATGTAGGTGTTGCCGGAGCGGTGGCACTGATCGGCGCGGCCGTTGTGGTGGAAGCAGCCTACCCTACTGATGGCGAGCATGCTGATGGACGCGGAGATGGTGTAGCCGATGGCGACGCCGACGAGGTTGGCGTACTGGATGACCCCGCAGAAGGTGACGTTGGCGCCCCCGAGGTTGGCTCGGACGGCGTCCATGTAGGTGTAGTTGCGGTTGCCGATCCGCCGGTCGCCGGTGCGGTAGCAGTCGGCGATGAGGGTGGAGGTGTAGCAGATGACGAAGGCGAAGAACAGCATGACAGCAGGGCTAGCCACCCAGCCGAGCTGCGCGATAGCCCAGGGCAGCGACAGCACGCCGGAGCCGATGGTGGCGGTGATGATGTGCGCGGTCGCCGTCCAGACCGTGCCCGTCCGGCGCGGCCGCCCGTCGTCGTCAACCAACGCCTCCGCCACGGAGAACGACGCTGCGGCCATGTATGTACGTATGCGTATCGGCTTGAGCCAATGCTGTATATATAGGCACATTGTCCCGCATATCTCGGCCGCTTCATCTAATTTTGCTCCAGCTTAATTTTTTCAGATCGTTGTTCCGCTCCACAACTTAATTTTTTCAGCAGATCGGCTCTCCCGCTTAATTTTTCCTTAATTTTGCTCCAGCTTAATTTTTTCAGATCGGCTCTCCGCTTAATTTTTTCGCTTTGTTCCGCTTAATTTTGCTCCAGCTTAATTTTTTCAGCTCGGCTCTCCCGCTTAATTAATTTCTCTCCGCTTAATTTTTTCAGCTCGGCTCTCCCGCTTAATTAATTTCTCTCCGCTTAATTTTTCCTTAATTTGGCTCTCCCGCTTAATTAATTTCTCTCCGCTTAATTTTTCCTTAATTTTGCTCCAGGCTCTCCCGCTTAATTAATCCTTAATTTTGCTCCAGGCTCTCCCGCTTAATTAATTTCTCTCCGCTTAATTTTAATTTTTCCTTAATTTGGCTCTCCCGCTTAATTAATTTCTCTCCGCTTAATTTTTTCAGATCTTTTTTCAGCTCGGCTCTCCCGCTTAATTTCTCCTTAATTTTGCTCCAACTTATTTTTTTCAGATCGGCTCTCCGCTTAATTTTTTCGCTTTGTTCGGCTCTCCCGCTTAATTTTTCCTTAATTTTGCTCTAGCTTAATTTTTTTCGCTTTGTTCTCTCTCGCTTAATTTTTCCTTAATTTTGCTCCAGCTTAATTTTTTCAGATCGGCTCTCCCGTTTAATTAATTTCTCTCCGCTTAATTTTTCCAGCTCGGCTCTCCCGCTTAATTTTTCCTTAATTTTGCTCCAGCTTAATTTTTTCAGATCGGCTCTCCGCTTAATTTTTCCTTAATTTTGCTCTCCCGCTTAATTAATTTCTCTCCGCTTAATTTTTTCAGCTCGGCTCTCCCGCTTAATTTTTCCTTAATTTTGCTCCAGCTTAATTTTTTCAGATCGGCTCTCCACTTAATAATTTTGCTTTTTCCTTAATTTTGCTCCAGCTTAATTTCTCCTTTTCATTCAGCTTAATCAATTTCTCTCCGCTTAATCTCCGTTGCTCTCCTTTTCATTCTGCCAGTTTTTTCATTCGGCTCTCCTCCAGCTTAATCTCTTAATTAATTTCTCTCCGCTTAATTTTTTCAGCTCGGCTCTCCCGCTTAATTTTTCCTTAATTTTGCTCCAGCTTAATTTTTTCAGATCGGCTCTCCGCTTAATAATTTTGCTTTTTCCTTAATTTTGCTCCAGCTTAATTTCTCCTTTTCATTCAGCTTAATCAATTTCTCTCTCTTAATTTTTTCATTCTGCTCCTTTTCATTCAGCTTAATCAATTTCTCTCCGCTTAATCTCCGTTGCTCTCCTCTTCTCCGCCCTTTTTTTCAGCTCTCGTTCGGCTCTAGTTGCTTTCAAGCTCTCCGCCCTATTTTAGGGGCTCTCGTTGAGGCTCTCGTTGCTTTCAAGCTCTCCGCCCGCTCGGCTCCTTTTCATTATTTTTTCATTCGTCGTTAATTTTCCGCCCTATTTTAGGAGCTCGGCTCCTTTTCATTGTTTTTTCATTCGTCGTTAATTTTGCCATTCTCGTTCGGCTCTCCTCCAGGCTCTCGTTGCTGCCATTCTCGTTGTTTCTCGTTGTTAATTTTTTCTGATTCCTTTTCATTCTCGTTGTTAATTTTTTCCGATCTTCTCCGCCCTTTTTTTCAGCTTTCCTTTTCATTGTATCGTTGTTTTTTCATTAGTTGTTAATTTTGCTCCTTCAGGCTCTCGTTGCTGCCATTCTCGTTGTTAATTTTTTCTGATTCCTTTTCATTGCCTTTTTTTCAGCTTCTCAGCTTTCCTTTTCATTGTATCGTTGTTTTTTCATTCGTCGTTAATTTTGCTCCTTCAGGCTCTCGTTGCTGCCATTCTCGTTGTTAATTTTTTCTGATTCCTTTTCATTGCTTTTTTTTTTCAGCTTCTCAGCTTTCCTTTTCATTGTATCGTTCGTTGTTAATTTTTTCTGATTCCTTTTCATTGCCTTTTTTTCAGCTTCTCAGCTTTCCTTTTCATTGTATCGTTGTTTTTTCATTCGTCATTAATTTTGCTCCTTCAGGCTCTCGTTGTTATTTTTTCCGTTAATTTTGCTCCTTCAGGCTCTCGTTGTTATTTCATTGTATCGTTCGTTGTTAATTTTTTCTGATTCCTTTTTCGTCGTTGCCTTTTTTTCAGCTTCTCAGCTTTCCTTTTCATTGTATCGTTCGTTGTTAATTTTTTCTCGTTGTTAATTTTTTCTGATTCCTTTTTATTGTATCGTTCGTTGTTAATTTTTTCTGATTCCTTTTCATTGCCTTTTTTTCAGCTTCTCAGCTTTCCTTTTCATTGTATCGTTGTTTTTTCATTCGTCGTTAATTTTGCTCCTTCAGGCTCTCGTGCCTTTTTTTCAGCTTCTCGGCTTTCCTTTCATTGTATCGCTCGTTGTTAATTTTTTCTGATTCCTTTTCATTGCCTTTTTTTTCAGCTTCTCAGCTTTCCTTTTCATTGTGAGAGATTGTATCGTGAGAAGCTTTCCTTTTCGTTGTGAGAAGCTTTCCTTTTCATTGTATTTTCATTGTGAGAGATTGTATCGTGAGAAGCTTTCCTTTTCATTGTGAGAAGCTTTCCTTTTCATTGTATTTTCATTGTGAGAGATTGTATCGTGAGAAGCTTTCCTTTTCATTGTATTTTCATTGTGAGAGATTGTATCGTGAGAAGCTTTCCTTTTCATTGTATCGTTCGTTGTTAATTTTTTCTGATTCCTTTTCATTGCCTTTTTTTTCAGCTTCTCAGCTTTCCTTTTCATTGTGAGAGATTGTATCGTGAGAAGCTTTCCTTTTCATTGTATTTTCATTGTGAGAGATTGTGCCCTACCCAACGAAATGTTCCACGTTCGCCTAGAGAAACACCATCATCCTGGGCTATATTTCAGGAAAGATCCGGTCTAGTTCTATACGAATACTGAGAAGCTTTCCTTTTCATTGTCCGGTCTAGTTCTATACGAATACTGAGAAGCTTTCCTTTTCATTGTATTTTCATTGTGAGAGATTGTATCGTGAGAAGCTTTCCTTTTCATTGTATTTTCATTGTGAGAGATTGTGCCCTACCCAACGAAATGTTCCGCGTTCGCCTAGAGAAACACCATCATCCTGGGCTATATTGTATTTTCATTGTGAGAGATTGTGCCCTACCCAACGAAATGTTCCGCGTTCGCTTAGAGAAATTGTATTTTCATTGTGAGAGATTGTATCGTGAGAAGCTTTCCTTTTCATTGTATTTTCATTGTGAGAGATTGTGCCCTACCCAACGAAATGTTCCGAGTTCGCCTAGAGAAACACCATCATCCTGGGCTAATTATTCTGAGACAGATAGCGCCATGAACTATGGTGGATAGATTAATGTGTATAACAGTTAAGCTGGACAAAATCATATGACAACTGACAAAGTTGCAGAATAATTGTATCAAAACTGCCACAACTCATAAGTCATAGGGGAACGGTTTTGTGAACCCTGCTAATAAGTTGCTCCAATTGCATATTTGCATTCAGTAACTAAACAAAAAAAAAACATTACCTAAACCCTGTTCCGCGTTCGCCTAGAGAAACACCATCACCGCGTTCGCTTAGAGAAACACCATCATCCTGGGGAATAGGGTTGTTCCGCGTTCGCTTAGAGAAACACCATCATTCTGGGGAATAGGGTTGTTCCTTAGAGAAACACCATCATCCTGGGGAATAGGGTTGTTCCTTAGAGAAACACCATCATCCTGGGGAATAGGGTCAAAATTCATCATCCTGGGGAAGGTTGTTCCTTAGAGAAACACCATTATCCTGGGGAATAAGGTTGTTCCTTAGAGAAACACCATCATCCTGGGGAATAGGGTTGAAGGTTGTTCCTTAGAGAAACACCATTATCCTGGGGAATAAGGTTGTTCCTTAGAGAAACACCATCATCCTGGGGAAGGTTGTTCCTTAGAGAAACACCATCATCCTGGGGAATAGGGTTGAAGGTTGTTCCTTAGAGAAACACCATCATCCTGGGGAATAGGGTTGTTCCTTAGAGAAACACCATCATCATCATCCTGGGGAATAGAGTCGTTATGATTCAAGCAAGATGAAAGATCCGATCTAGTTCTAGATAAGTATCTTCTATACTTTTTTCATTGTATCGGTGTTTTTTCATTCGTCGTTAATTTTGCTCCTTTCATTCTCTTTCTTAACTCCAGGCTCTTTTCCAGTATAAGTTTAGAAGTAACATTTCTCCAATCCTGTTCAAGTAAGGTCGTGCCAGAAAGCGACAGCCTCCAGGTTATAAGCAGCTCTCACTTCTTCAAAAACTGGCGAGGTGGTACTAACCAGCGGCGCCTGGCTTTGCCTTCCGTTGGTAGCGGAATGGGCCTGGCCCATCAAAATTCTCTGCAAGTCATCGAGGCCCACTTTCACATTCCGTCGGACTCGGAGCACGTCTGTACTAATTATTCTGAGACAGATAGCGCCATGAACTATGGTGGATAGATTAATGTGTATAACAGTTAAGCTGGACAAAATCATATGACAACTGACAAAGTTGCAGAATAATTGTATCAAAACTGCCACAACTCATAAGTCATAGGGGAACGGTTTTGTGAACCCTGCTAATAAGTTGCTCCAATTGCATATTTGCATTCAGTAACTAAACAAAAAAAAAAACATTACCAACTGTACTATTGATAATTTTATATCCCCCTGACGACCTCGGACCAAATGCGTTTAGCCACTGGATTCTTAAAAAAAAAACCTGATTTATCTGAATTCCAGGAAACAAGCTTATCAGTGCCTCTGCTAAACAAGTTATCTGAATTCCATCTCAAGCAAGAATAACAGAATAGTGAAGCTAGAAAATTTCAAGATCACACCTTGCAACAACTGCAAGTCTGCAATGAGTACAAACCTTGCATGTTTCGATGTTTCAGTAAGAAGATTTATATCAACTTCAATTTGGTCAATTTGCTCTTCAGAGTTCAGACTGTTTCACTTGTGTAAAAATCTTACATTTTCACTTGAAGTCATCTGTAGTTTGGCTTTGTTCTTATTTGCCGAGAATGAAGAAAACAAATAGAGATCGTAGGGAGTCAGAGTTTAATTCCCCGACCCCACATTTTATTCAGCCCAGCAAAAAAAACAGGGGCATCCCATGTAGATATTTCAGTAAGATGATTTATGTCAACTCGAATTTGCTCTCTAGACAGTGTGAGTGTAGCAAAAAAATGTGTACAAATCTTGCATTTTCATTTTAAGTGACCATATGTATTGTGGCTCTGTTCTTGTTGCCTAGAAACAAGTGGACAGACAGAGAATTGCGGGGTATTCTCCGAACCCCCCATTTTCCTCGTACTCTTCAGTTTGGCAGTCAGTCTCGGATTTCGAAAGTGATTTGATTGACATAAATTTATCTTTACCATAAAAAGTTGGTGAAACAAGTATCTTGTTTCATCTCAACAACGGATTAGCATCATCTGGTGGTCAAAAAATTGAATTATCAGACGTTTACAGCAGCTTAATTGCTTTCAGAGATCAACCTAGCTGGCTATAGACAACAGGAGATTATCCCCTCGGTGGATTGGATTCGCAACCTGGTAAGTGATCGATTAATCATGTTTCCGTGTCCTTCTTTGATCACGTGATGCACCCATTGAGATAAGTGATGGAGCAAAAAGAGAAAACAGGGGTTCGGAGTTCAGTTCTCCGAAGCTGTTTGCTTCAGAGAACTGAACTAGAGTAGAAAATAATACCCTATGTAGTTAGTTCTTTCTCCCTTGATAGGCCTTTTTCTTGTCTCTCGACATTTGGTTCAGTTAATTTTATATTTATCAACTCTGAATTTGAGCAGAGTTTGCCTAAATCAGCTCCAGCTCTGGGATGATTTGGATGGATTGTATTACATCTGGAGTTCAGGCTCTTATTATACTTGGGGGCCAGAATCTACAAGATTTTGATTGGATCAGGAATTGTTCATCATGCTCTGGAAAATTTGATGGCAGCATTCCTCGTGTTACGCCGGACCGGCTTAGCCGGCCGAAGTATATATTAAAAAGGAGAAAGAGTTTAAATATGTACAAACCGAGCCAAAGCTCGCACACCGAACCGGGTCTATCTAACAGAGCTCGCTACAGCGGGGAGGAAGAGTTGGCCGCTCCAATCGCGCACAGGTGCCCGGCACCGATTCCTCATGTTACTCCTCAGCGGAAAACTCAATCCTAGAAGAATGCAACGTCTCTTCTCTGAATAAGATGAAGAAAGAAGCCAACACCAGTTGTTCAGTCAGAGAAAAGGACTTTCTTCAGAGCAAGAGCTGAGACACGATGATCTGTGCAAGAAGATTCTGGTTCATTAACACAGGAAACTAGCTTATCAGTGACCTGTGCCAAACAAGTTATCTGAATTTCATCTCACAAGAAAAGATAACAGCTACTCCTAGAAGGGAACAAGATCATCATGTCAGATCAAGGACGACAAACATTAGTTCTCATTGTATTTCACATTGCAAGTCTGCAATGTGTGCATTTGAGTGGCAAACAAAACGGCTACAGTACAGTGGCCTGCATATTTCAGATGTTTTTTCAATAATAAAGCTATGTACATATCAACTCGAATTTCGCTCTCGAGAAAGTGTGGTAGTACCAAAAAACTTGTGCACAAATCTTACATTTCCGTCTGAAATCATATGTGTTGTGTTTACATCTTTTTGCCCAGAAACAAATGAGCAAACAAAGAAAATAGGGTGTTCGGTGCTTATTTCTCCGACCCCATTTCTTCAGTCCGCAGGTCCGGAGATTTAAACTCCGACACACCCTGCCAAGTTGATAATGACTAGTGCGTAGCAGCTTGGGATGTGATCCGGTCCAAGTTACCGGTCCAAGTTACCAAACTTCAGCTCTCGTTTTCAGCTGAGCTTTCAGTCTTATTCCGATTCTTTCAGCTCTCGTTTTCCATTTCAGAAGATTTCAGCTCTCGTTTTTGTTCCGAAAGAAGTTCTCGCTAATCCGTGTGATTAAGTTTTCTTCCGCTAATCCGTGTGATTAATTCGTTTTTGTTCAGCGAACTTTCCCATTTCACAAGATTTCAGCTCTCGTTTTCCATTTCAGAAGATTTAAGTTTTCTTCTGCTAATCCGTGTGATTAATTCGTTTTTGTTCAGCGAACTTTCCCATTTCACAAGATTTCAGCTCTCGATTTCAGAAGATTTCAGCTCTCGTTTTTGTTCAGAAAGAAGTTCTCGCTAATCCGTGTGATTAAGTTTTCTTCCGCTAATCCGTGTGATTAATTCGTTTTTGTTCAGCGAACTTTCCCATTTCATTTCAGCTCTCGTTTTCCATTTCAGAAGATTTAAGTTTTCTTCTGCTAATCCGTTCAGCTCTCGTTTTCAGCTCTCAGCGAACCTTCCAACTTTCCCATTTCACAAGATTGTTCCGAAAGAAGAAGTTCTCGCTTTCTTTCAATTTCAAGTCCTCTCGTTTTCCATTTCAGAAGATTTAAGTTTTCTTCGGCTAATCCGTTCAGCTCTCGTTTTCAGCTCTCAGCGAACCTTCCAACTTTCCCATTTCACAAGATCGTTTTCAGTTTTATTCCACCTTCCCATTTCTTCAGTCCGCAGGTCCGGAGATTTAAACTCCGACACACCCTGCCAAGTTGATAATGACTAGTACTATATGTCTATCTATATTCAGGCTCTTCCTCTAGAAAATAATTGGAGTTCTTTCGTTCTTGAATGGAATTTTTTCTTCTCTCAGTTCTTGATTCAGTTAATCTTTTTATTTCTCCACACTGAATTTGAGCAGAATTTGCCCAAGTCAGCTCTAGCTGTCCGAGGATGGATGGCGCGGATCGCCCAAAAACATCTGGACACCGCTAACAATTGTAGCGATACAAATTCAGCCCAAAACTGAGTCCTTCGTAGAGCTCCAAATCCAGCCCATAACTGTACATAGATCTTGGGCCGCTTTAATCATGCGATTTGGGCCGCTGATCCAGGATGGACGGTTTTGATCGGCCCATGCCGGATAAATACCAATGGCCCAAGAAGAGCAGGGAGGGAAGCAGGGCTTGCAACTATAACAGCAGGCTCAGTTTATTTCCAAGGAATTATGAACCAGCACAGTTACAACAACTACAGTCCGTATCTTCTATATATATTATTGGAATTCAAATCTGAGCCTATCACATCCTAGGTGAAGTAAAATGTTGCAAAGCAGCAAACCATGTTTATTTTAACGGCGATAAAATCAGGTTCAGAGAGTACCATGGTAGCCCTGGGAGCAACAAAAAGAAAAAAAAAAAGAACTAAAATTCCTGAAACTCTCCACAAACATGGTCTTAGCTAAGGGCATAAGATGGACATGGCATGCAGCTGAACAAAAACATAAGGATTCTGCTAGCCATCCCTTGCAATTAAATTGATGAGGTGCAGGCCCTGCACTGGTTTAGTCTAACGATAAGATGAGCAGGGAAGAAAAGGATCAGGCAGTGAGTGAATACAGATACGTTCAATGATTACCAGCAATAGGGAAGGTATAACGGCAGATGAATACAGGTATATACAATTGCATAAAAAAAAGAAAAATTGGGGTGTGTCTGTCAGACAACCTCTGGGCCACCCTGCACTGGAGCGAACCAGGCAGGAACGATCCTCTACAGCCGTCGGATCTTCCCCATCAGAGAAGAGATGGATCCTGGCCGTTAATCACGCTCTGGCCCAGAGGTCATGTCTCATCAACCAGACTTGAGTGCTTGCCTCCTTATTGGTAAAGGATGCAACGGTACGAGCCTATAGAACAGATCCTGTTCAAGTAAGGTCGTGCCACGAAACGACAGCCTCCAGCTTATAAACAGCTCCCGCTTCTTCAAAACTGGCGAGGTGGTACTAACCAGCAGCTCGCCTGGCTTTCCCTTCCGTTAGCATCGTAATGGGCCCAGCCCATCTAAACTCTCCCCAAGTTACTGAGGCCCACATTCACATTCCCTCGGAGCACAATGAACTATGGTGGATAGATTAATTAATGTATGAAAGTATCAAAATAACTATCGTAATTATAGTATTATTAAAGTGTAATTACATTATAACTATACTATAACTACCATATAACTTATATAAAACTTATATTCAATTATAGTTTGATTGGTTAGCATCGAGATCTTACGCGTGACATGAGTGAAAATTTCTTTCTAATAATTTTTTCCCTTCATACATAAATCTCGAGGCAATCTGATGACTACAAATCTAAAAGTTTTAGGGACAAAAAAAGAACTTACGAAAGTATTCTAGCAATTTCGTTAAGGTATAACATAAACTCATAAGTCATAGACGAACGGTTTTGTGAACCCTGCTGCCTTGCAGGAGCACCATTAACCTGTTCCACTTGCATGTTTGTATTCAATAACTAAACAGAAATAAATTACCAACTGCAATATTGATCACCACGGTAGAAAAAAAAAGTTGTCTGAATTCCATCTCGCAAGCAAGAATAACTAGA
Source organism: Oryza officinalis (assembly GCA_008326285.1). Taxonomy (NCBI): domain Eukaryota; kingdom Viridiplantae; phylum Streptophyta; class Magnoliopsida; order Poales; family Poaceae; genus Oryza; species Oryza officinalis. The sequence goes on from BDMV01000005.1 coordinate 2,720,210, forward strand.
AAATTTCAAGATCACCATGGTAGACCATGGATACACCTGAAGAAAATTCCTTGTGTACCTTTGAAAGTTCACCTAATCCTTTCTACACCTTTGAATTCTGTTCATTCCTTTACATACCTCTGAATTTTAGTTTGGATCTCTTTCATGCCCTTTCCGCTAGTTGATCGTAAGTTGACTGTTAAATTCTTATGAAAAAAACCATTTTGTCCTTTGCTATGAAAAAAATATAAATATATAGATTAATAGAGTACATTGTTGGAGTGTAGAATTGTTATATGGGACAATTATATTTATGAGTTAGTCATGCACTATATTATTTACGATAAATTTACTTTTAGATATGACATAAAAAATTAATTACTTATTTATTAGTTATTAAAAGTTGCTTATGTATCATATAAATAGATTTGTCTTATACAGCAAATCTGTTGTATTACTATCAAAACAAATATACTACATAAACCAACTTTTAATAACTAATAAATAAATATTAACTTTTTTATATCATATCTAAAAGTAAATATGTTGTAAATAATATGGTGTATAACAAACTCATAAATATAATAGTCCCATCTAACAAATTTCTACACTCTAACAATATACTCCATTAATTTATTATGTTTCTTCATAGAAAAGGGCAAAATGGAATTTTTTATAAAAATTTAACAGTCAACTAATGAAAAAAACATGGAAGAAATCTAAACTAAAATTCAGGGATATGTAAGAAAATAAACAAAATTCATAAGCATAGAAGGGATTAGGTGAACTCAGAGATACAATTTTCTCATACAACTGCAAGTCTGCAACGAGTGCATTTTTGAGTGGCCGATGGCACCTACATTACGACGGCATGCATGTTTCAGCAAGAAGCTTTACATCAACTTCAGTTTTCTCCAATTTTGACAGTGTGATGGTACCAAGAAAACCTAGAACGAAGCAAGCAAATAGAGATAATAGGGGGTTGGAGTTTAGTTTTCCGAACCACATATTCAGCCCGGCACCCCCACGTCGGCCAAAAGATGGACCAACCAAATGTTATTAAGACTAGCAAAATGCTTGTGCGTTGCAGCTGACGCAGGCAATTTTAATTGTTTGTTTTAAAAAAAATTTTAATCGTTCACACATTTTATATATGCATGAATGATATTGTTATCAGCATAAGCATTTTTATAAAAAGAAAAAGGAAAATGGTGATGTATGGTGAATCTGTCATCGCTACAATCTAGACAGGTGGGACCATGGATTAGTTGTCCCTCCTCTCTCCCAATCATTTCACGTGTGTTTTATCCGTACCTTTTAGGAGAAGACATTGTAATGTTATTTTGGTTATTTTTAAAATGCCAAACTCATGTGTGTTTTTTCATTTCCTAAGTACCAGCGTCCTTAAAAGGTTGTATTTGGGCTATTTTTTTAATTTGGTGGATAGATTTAATGAAAGATAGTTTGGACACGTGGTGTTGCGTTAATTGTTTTATAATATGTTCCATGAAAAATTAAATGCAAGTTAATAAGGCTCATAAAAGGCTGAAACAAGATATCACGAGTAATTGTTGGTGCTTCTTCAACCTTCCGCTAGCTGCATGCTTTTCTTCTCCAACAAGCTAAATAACATCGAAGCCAATGACTCGGCGGTCTCAGGCTAGCCTCCTTCACTAATGAGTTATGACAGAAACCATTGACTTCCGACAAACATGCTAGTCATACTAGGCTTTCAGCTGTTTGGAAGAGATGATAATCTGGAACAATAATAATTTTTGTATCCAAACCACGTAACTGCTCATCGCTCTCGTCACGCATGCATCACATCGATAGTTCAATGCAATGGCAATTGGCAAGCATTCATGCATGTGCTCTCTTGCATGCGGCGCGCATTGCGAGCATGTAACATACTCAAATTTTTAGAGAATTTTTTTTTGCGAAAGGTTCTAATTTAAATTTGAGCAATCTTGTTTTCTTTTATCTTTCTATTTATTATCTCTAGCCTGAATTCCATTGAGTTTTATTTTCAATTCAAAATCTCCCGTTTAAATTCCTTTTAATTTTATAAACATTTCAATTTATTTTTACCGAGACCCTATTTTATTAGCACATGTATTTCCTATTAAATTCCCATTACCCAAATTCCTCTGGATCCTATCGATCTCCGTATAAATTTCAAATTCCTATATCCATGAAACTCCCCAACCAAATTACTGGCCGACTCTTCGTAATTCCATCCATTCAAATCCCTTTTGTTTTACCTTTGAATAAGCTCCAAATCCAAATTCCCTATATAAAAATTTTCTTGATATACCATTCATTCCTTAACCATTCTTTGCTCTGTTTCTTTCTTTCAAACTAACCATTGGTTAAGTCATATTCTCAAAAATATTCTAAAGCCAAACATCTATATACTTTTGTTCAAGTCCCTTCCCAATTTTATAAATGTCCCTATTTATTATTTGTATTAGCTAAAACCTATTCTTTTAGCCATCACCCTTTTTCATTTTATCTAAATTCCATAATTTTTGCCTCCAATGATATTCTAAAGTTTTCCTACCAAAAACTCTCCTCCAGATTCAAATATATATCCCTTTATTCAAATACTCCTTTAAACCAATGCCCCCAAAATAAAAGTCCCTTTAAACTTCCATTTCCAAAAATAAACCAAAATCCCCACATGCATAGAGTCCATGAACTACTTGTTAAAATTTATCTTCAAATCCAAAATAGTCTCTAAACAAATTCTTTTGAATTACATCTCTTTTATATTCTACTAAAATCATCCCCTCCAAAAATTTAGAAAACTCTTCTATTTCTTTTGGGCTAAAATCCCTCCAACCGGTCATCCTCCTTTCCCTCTCCACCACCTTTTCTCCCTCCTGGGCTGATTCCATCCCCTTGCTTTCTGGGCCCTTCCGGCCTTCTCTCCCTCACACGGCCCAACCAAGCCGAGGCCCAGTCAATCCAACCGCCTCCTTCCGACTTGCAGAGGGCATGCGTGGCACGCGCTAGCACGACGCTGCCGCCACCGCCGCCGGAGCGATCTCCTCCCCTAGAGCGTATCTCGCCGAACCATCTCGCCACCAGCATCTACCCACTCCGGCGAGTCCATTTTTCTCATTTACCCCTTCTCTCCCACCTCACATCAAGCCATCCCGGAGTTTTCTCTCTCCTGCTGGACTGAGTTCTTGCCGCCGGCGTTCCCAACTCTTCTCTCGCTCCCCACGCCGGCTGCCGCCTTCCTCCACCGTGCCGTGTTCGGGAACGCGTCGAGGCACCTCCGTCGTCGCCATTATGCCACCGAACGCCGACGTCGTGCGCCCGCTCTTTCTGTCAGCTCGGCCTGAACCGAGGAAGAAGAAGAGGAACGGACGCAGTCGGGCGTGCGGACGTCGCCACTGCTTCGTCCGATCGCGTGCGAACTCGGACGACGGACCAAAATCGCGTGTGACGATCAGAAAGATACAAATTTTTTAAGTAGTTAAGATAAGATAAGATTAAGATAAGATTAGAGGGGAAAAGTTACATTACAAGTTACAGACCATCGACAGGAAACTGTCGAATGTCCCAAGTTTTCAAACACACCTGGAACAGAGAAGACCTCAAACGGCAAACGCCAAGCGCTACCAAACTACGCTCTGATACTTATTCTGTACAACATCTGAAAATCCCTGCCTCTTTCCAGATTACGATCTCTTCTCTAATGGCATTGAAGAGCTGATTTGTCGTGCGGTATTGTTGGTTAAAAACCCTGGCGTTGCGCTCTTTCCAAATCAGCCAGCACATGATCATAAAAAGTGTATCAAAAGCTTTCCTGTAGTTGAAGCGAAAACAGGTCCTGGCCTTCATCCACTAATCCACCATGTCAAGCTGCAGTTCGAATGGCAAGGGGAAAGGCACATTAATCCAGGATTTCAGCAACCTCCAGACCTGGTTGGTGAAGGCACAATTGACAAAAAAATGAGTGCAGTTTTCATCCTCTGCTTGGCACAGCGAGCATCTCGCTTCATGGGGACATCCCCTCTTCTTCTGCAAGTTGTCCGCAGTTAAACACCAAATAAAGAATTTCACCATCGACGGCGCCCACGGCATTTTCGATTGATCTCCTTGATTGCCCATTTGGGGAGCTCCATAACAGAGAGGAAGTGTATTGGTACCGCCACGTAGATGTTTCAGTAAGATGCTTTTATATCAAACTCGAATTTGTTCTAGAGACAGTGTGATGGCACCAAGAAACTTATGCAGAAATCTATCATTTTCACTTGTATTATTGCCTAGAAGCAAGAGAATAAACAGAGAAAACAGGGGTCGGGGTTTCAATCTCCGAGCCCTTCTTTTTCCAGCCGGGAAAACCAGGACGTTCTCTCTACCTACAGCTCATGCGTATCCCCTTGAGAGAAAAGACTGAATGCGTTTAGCCATTGAACACTTGGAAAAACAAGAGCTGAATTAACCGTTTCTTGCTCAGTAAAAGAAGATAGGAAACTAACTTATCAGTGATACGGGTAAACAAGTTATCTGAGTTTTTTAAATTGTTTCATGCCAGATCATGGACAACAGCATCAGTTTAAATTGGATTGCACAGTATGATGCAGGTCTGAAATGAGTGCATTTGAGTGACCCAAGTCTGCTACAGTATGACAGATGGCTTGCATAATTCAGATGTTTCAGTAATAGATGCTTTATGTCAACTCGAATTTGCTCTCTAGACAATGTGGCGGTACCAAACATTTGTGTATAAATATTACATTTTCACCGGAAGTCATATGTATTGTGGCTCTGTAACCTCTGTTCTTATTGCGCGATGAAACAGAGAACCGTGGGGTCGGAGTTCAATTCGCCGACCCCTATTTTCCTCGCAGTCTTCAGCCTGCAATCAATCCCGGATTTTCGGAATTGGTTTGATTGACAGAAATTTATCTTTACCATAAAATTTATTGAGATAGTTACTACCTGGTTCCATCTCAACAATGGATTGGCATCATATCATGGCGAGAAAAATTAAATTACCAGATGTTTACAGCAGCTTAATTACTTACAGAGATCAAACAGAGTTATGCACCCAGTGATGAAGCAAACAGAGAAAAAGTGGTTCGGAGTTTAAAGCCCCGACTCCCTTTGCTTCAGATAATTTGAGCAGAATTTGCCTAAATCAGCTCCAGCTCTCGAATGATTTGGATGGATTGTGCTACATCTGGAGTTCAGGCTCTTACACTTGGGCCAAAGTCTACAAGATATTGATTGGATCGAGCATTCGAGAATTGCTCAACAGGATCTGGGAAATTTGATACTTAAAAAAGAGCACTGAATTTATTGTTTCTGTCCTAGTAAAGAAATACAAGAAACAAGCTTATCAATGACTCTGCTAAACAAGTTATCTGAATTCCATCTCGCAAGCAAGAATAACAGCATAGCGAAGCTAGAAAGTTTCAAGATCACCACGGTAGATCATGGACAACAACTGCAAGTCTGCAATGAGTAAAAAAAACCTTGTATGTTTCAGTAAGAAGCTTTACATCAACTTCAATTTGGTCCAATTTGCTCTTCAGAGTTCATTAAGTGTGATGCTACCCAGAAAACTTGTGCAAAAATCTTACATCCTCACTTGAAGTCATCTGTAATTTGGCGTTGTTCTTATTGCCGAGAATGAAGAAAGAAAATAGAGATCGTAGGGAGTAGGAGTTTAATTCTCCGAACGCCCATTTTATTCAGCCCAGCAAAAATAGGGGTAACCCACCTAGATGTTTCACTCGAATTTGCTCTCTAGACATTGTCACCGTACCAAAACTTATGTACAAATCTTGCATTTTCATTTTATCTGACCATATGTATTGTGGCTCTGTTCTTATTGCCTAGAAACAAGCGGTCAAACAGAGAATTGGGGATCGGAGTTTAATTCAGTCAGTCCCGGATTTTGAAAGTGATTTGATTGACAGAAATTTATCTTTGCCTTAAAAGTTGATGGAATAAGTATCTTGTTTCATCTCAACAACGGATTAGCATCATATCGCGGCCAAGAAATTGAATTATTGTCCACTGCTGCTTTCAACCTTCCCCTCTCACCCCCGTGGAGGTCGCTTCCGGTTTGAGAGTTTTTGGTGCAAACTAGATGGCTTTGAGGAAGCTGTTCGTTTGGCCTGGACAGCGCCATGCCACACTCTCGATCCCATCTCCAGGCTTCACCGCAAACTAAGGGCAACAGCTCGAGGTTTAAAAAGTTGGAGTGATAAAAAGGTGGGAAACGTGAAGCTCCAAATGGAGATGGCAAGGGAACTCATTGGCAGGTTTGACAGGGCTGAGGAGTTGCGCATCCTGTCTCCGCATGAGAAGCATCTACACAAAGAGACTCAAATTGAAGTACCTAGCCTTAGCCTCGTTGGAGCGCACCATGGCACGGCAACGCTCGCGCATCTCATGGCTGCAGGAAGGAGATGCTAACACGCGTTTCTTTCACCAACAAGCAGCGTTCCGCCGACGCCGCAACTTTGTTCAACAATTGGAACACAACAGCCAGGTCGCTACCTCGCCGGACGAGAAAGCGCAACTCGCACATAGCTACTTCTCAGATTTGCTGGGCTCCTCCCCCTCGAGACTCTTCTCCCTTGATCTCAACTTCCGAGAACAGCAAGGTCTGTGCCTCCAGCAATTGGAAGCCCCCTTCACAGAGGACGAGGTTTGAGCAGCGGTTAAGGACACCCCGCGTGACAAAGCGCCGGGGCCGGATGGATTCTCCGGCCAATTCTACCATACATGTTGGTCGATCATCCGTGATGATGTGATGGAGGCGATGCACCAACTTCACCGCATGGATGGATCTAGCCTTCAGCAAGGTGAACAAGGCACTCCTTACACTACTCCCTAAGACCCAAGACGCTAGAAAACTGAGAGACTTTCGCCCCATCAGTTTGCTACACAGCTTTACAAAGCTGTTCACAAAGATCCTATCCCGCCGTCTTGCTCCACTTTTGGATTCGTTGGTTGCTCCAAACCAGAGTGCGTTCTGTTAGATAGATCTCCCACCCGTAGGGCCCAACGGCACAACGGACCTTGACCGCGCCCTGATCGGGGGCGCTCAGCCCATTGGCTGGTGGGCCCCTGTCACCCTGCGCCATATAAAACAGAGGGTGGAGGCCGGGGCGGCACACGACACGAGGTTCGCTGTCCGCCGCCAGCTCCACCCACAAAACCCTAACCCTAATCCGATCGAGGGGGCGCAGCCAGTGACGGGAAGCATCATCGCTGCGCCACGCCTCGTCAAGCCCGCGACGACAACGACAATGGCCGGCGCTTCTTCATCCTCCAACGCCCCTAGCAGTCGGTACTACTACTAACCCTATCCCTCTCGATTCTAAAACACACATACAAAAGAAATCCCGACTAGATCTAAACCTAGGTGATCCTAGTGGCGGCGATGCCGCTCTGCTCGGCGCGCGCGCGCAAAAGACGGCGGCTAGGGTTTTCGGCGCCGGGAGGGGTCGGGTTTTGTTTGCCCGATCTCCCCGCTCGGCCGTCCGATCTAAACCCTAGCCAATCGGACGGCCGGCGGCGACCGGGCCGAATGTGGTCCAAGAAGGGGGCGCGCGGGGGCGGATTTCCCGGCCCAGGCCCAGGTTGCAGCCTGGGGAAGAGGGGGGCGCACCCGCCCGCGCCAAAGAGGCCGTGGGCCGCCGGATTAAGTCCGGTTTAGGTCCCTCCGGGGCCGAAAATAAAGAAAAGAAAACAGTAGCATTTTTCCTTTTAAATTTTGTCAATTTTTCATGCAAATTTCAATAGAATTTTAATTGTTTTTGCATGTTTTACCTCTGTTTAAATTTGAACCAACGGGAGAATTTTTACAGAGAGTAAATAACAGAAAGATTTGCTACTGTTAATGCGAATTTTAATAGAGTTTTCCGCTGCAAATAGATGAAATTGATAAAATTAGTGTTTCTAAAATTAAATTTCGAACCAACGGGAGAATTTAATTTTAGGAACATTAATTCTGTGCTATGATGTTGTAATTTTCTGACCAACGTTGATAATTGCAATGTTATAGCTATGGCTCTATGTGTTATGTCTATTTTCTGCCCAACAGTGATGTAGACTTAATACATGATATTTTTAATGTTAATTTTGTTTTCACTGTACATGATTATTTCAGGAGGCTACTCCTTGATGGGTTGCATAAAAGATATTCCGACCCTGAAGGGAGATAACTATGGAGAATGGAAAAGAAAACTCGACCTTGCTTTCATCTTGGGAGAGGTGGACTGGGTGTTGACCACCCCACGTCCTATAGCACCTGCTGCACTTGTCAGAGGTGAAAATGAGTCAAATGCTGACTGGCAAAAGAGAGAGAGAGGGACAATGCTCCCCTCATCATGTCGTATGACGTTGAGCATACGAAATGGTCCCTAGCCAACAAGAAATGTTTGGCTGTGGTAAAGAACACGATTGAGCCAACCATATTGGGCTCAATCCCAGAGTGTGACGCCGTCTCAGAGTACCTCGAAAGAATAAAGAGCCAGTTTACTGGTTCTTCAAAGACTTATGCCACACAACTGATAAAGCAGCTTGTGACAGAGAGGTACCATGGAGGTGGTGTCAGAGATCACATTCTTAGGATGAGCAACATGGCTTCCAAGTTGAAGCCAATGGATTTGGGCATTACAGATGACTTTCTGGTCCATCTGGTTATGGCCTCATTGCCAAAGCTTTTTGACAACTTTGTTGTCAACTACAATATAAGTCCAGAGAAATGGAATTTTGAAAAGCTCATCGCTAATTGTGTGCAAGAGGAGGAAAGAATCAAGGAGGCCAATGGTGGCTCAATTAACTATGTTAAAGATAACAAGAAAAAGAACTACAAGACACCCTCCTCAAAAGCAAAACAGCCTCAGCATCTACCTCAGCAACAATAGTTTACTGTTGAAAAGGATCAGTGTCTACACTGCAAGAAGACAGGACATTACAAGAAAGATTGTCCTGACTTCCTGAAAATGATCATGGCAAAGAAAGGTGAGAACATTATTTCATTTGTAAATGAATCTCATTATGTTGGTTATTCTAGATCCACATGGTGGGTTGATTCTGGAGCAACTATTCATGCTTGTAATTGTTTAAAGGCATTCCGTTCGACGAGGACTACGCAAAGAAGCGAAAGATCCATTAAAGTTGCAAATGGAGTTGAAGAAAAAGTTGAAGCTATTGGCGACCTTCTTTTAGAGCTCCCGAATGGCTTCACACTTTTACTTCGAGATGTTTTTTATGTTCCTTCTTTGCAAAGAAATTTAATAAGTGTATCCAAATTGGATTTTGATGGATATGATTGCCGTTTTGGAAATGGCAAATGCGAACTATGGTATAATAATGCATGTATTGGTCTTGCTGTGTTGCAAGATGAGTTTTATTTGTTCTCTTTCTGAGAATGTGAATGTTGTGTCCTCGTTGACAAAAGAAAACAAGAAAAGAAAGCGAACTCCTGATGTCTCATCGAAATTATGGCACTGTCGTTTAGGCCATATTTCGAGGGGGAGAATTGAGAGGCTAGTTAAGAATGATATTCTTTCTCCATTGGAGTTCTCAGACTTAGAACAATGCATAGAATGCATTAAAGGAAAATTTGTAAAGAGCATCAAAAAGGGTGCACAGCGAAGTGCAGGAATATTAGAGATCATTCATACAGATATTTGTGGTCCATTTCCTGTGAAAAGTGTGGATGGCTATGACTCGTTCATAACATTCACAGACGATTACTCCCGATATGGTTATATTTATCCAATTAAAGAAAGATCAGAAGCATTGGATAAATTTAAGATATTCAAAGCTGAAGTTGAAAATCAGCATGATATAAAAATTAAAGTTGTAAGATCTGATCGTGGGGGGGAGTACTACGGTCGGCATACGCCTTATGGGCAAGTCCCTGGACCTTTTGCAAGGTTCTTACTAGAGAATGGCATAGTAGCCCAGTATTCAACACCGGGCGAACCTCAACAGAATGGGGTAGCTGAAAGGCGTAATCGTACCCTTATGGATATGGTGCGTAGCATGATAAGCTATTCCACCCTACCATTGGGTTTATGGATGGAGGCATTAAAAACCGCCATTCATATCCTCAACAGTGTTCCAAGCAAATCGGTGCCCAAAACACCGTATGAGCTATGGACAGGAAGAGTACCCTCGCTAGCTCACCTCCATGTGTGGGGGAGTCCTGCGGAGGCTAAAGTATTCAACCCAAACCTTGGCAAGTTGGATCCCAAAACAGTGAGCTGCCATTTTATTGGCTATCCTGAAAGATCAAAGGGTTATCGTTTCCAAACAGTTATACAAAGTTTGTAGAAACGAGACACGCCGTCTTCTTGGAAGACGAAGTAATTAAGGGGAGCTCGGTAGTTCGAGAGATTGATCTTGAGGAGAGGCGGGTGTCTGTACCCGCTCCGTCAATTCAAGACCCTTTCTTCTCTCTACCTGCTGATGTTGTGCCTGCAATGCATGACGTTGCGGTACCAACACCTGTTGTTACCTCTCCTGTGGCAACAATGAATGAAAGTGAGGAACCTGTCCTACAGGATTCAACAGAAATTGTTGCCACACCAGAGGAGGAGCTGCAACAGCCTCAAACAGATAATGTGCCTATACAGAATATGCCAGAACAGGAGGCCTCTAGAAGGTCTGAAAGAGTCAGAAGATCAGCTATCCGTGATGACTATGAAGTTTATAATATAGAAGAGTCGCATATGCAGGATGATCCCACCTCATATGAAGAGGCCATGAGAAGCGCTCGCTCATCTGAATGGTTGGAAGCCATGAAAGATGAAATGAAATCAATGAAACTAAACGATGTCTGGGTTTTGGAAGAAATTCCTAAAGGAGCCAAAACGGTAGGCTGTAAATGGGTCTACAAAACTAAATATGACTCCAGAGGGAATATAGAAAAGTTTAAAATGTGACTTGTGGCAAAAGGTTTCACGCAAAGAGAAGGGATTGATTACAATGAGACATTTTCTCCAGTCTCTTGTAAAGATTTCTTTAGGATTATAATGGCACTGGTGGCACATTATGATTCAGAATTACATCAGATGGATGTAAAAATAGCATTTCTAAATGGAGATTTGGAGGAAAAAGTATACATGGCACAACCGAAAGGTTTTGTTGTGAAAGAAAACGATAATATGGGATGCCGTCTAAAAAGATCCATTTATGGATTAAAGCAAGCTTCGAGACAATGATACTTGAAGTTTGATGGGACAATAAAGAAATTTGGGTTTCAAGAGAATGTTGAGGACAACTGTATTTATACAAAATTTAGGAATGGGAGATTCATTTTCCTAATTCTGTATGTAGATGATATTCTACTGGCTAGTAGTGATGTCAGTCTATTGCAGGAAACAAAGAAATTCTTGTCCTCAAACTTTGACATGAAAGACCTCGGTGAGGCTTCATATGTTTTGGGCATAGAGATTCACCGAGATAGAACGAAGTATGCATTGGGACTTTCTCAAAAGGCATATATAGAAAAGGTGCTGAAGAAATTCAACATGTACAGATGCAGTGCTACACCTGCTCCTATAGTCAAAGGAGAAAAGTATGGGACATGGCAATGTCGCAGAAATCAGTACGAGCTCAACGAAATGAAAACAAAGCCATATGCGTCAGCTGTAGGAAGCCTACAGTATGCGCAAGTGTGCACACGCCCTGACTTGGCATTTGTCACCGGGTTACTTGGCAGATTTCAGAGTAATCCAGGCCCAGAGCACTGGAAATTAGTAAAGAAAGTTTTGCGTTATTTACAAGGTACAAAAGGCCTCATGCTGTCTTACAGAAGATCAGAATCACTCCAGATAGTGGGGTATTCTGATTCTGATTTTGCAAAAGATAATACAAAGTCAACATCGGGATACGTGTTCACCCTTGCAGGAGAAGCTATTTCATGGAAAAGCTCAAAACAGACTATCACTGCAGGGTCTACGATGTATGCCGAGTTTATAGCATGCTATGAGGCCACGGGGCAGGTGAACTGGCTAAAGAAGTTCATACCCGGTTTAAAGGTGGTTGACAGTATTGAGAAACCACTAAAGTTATACTACGATAACGAACCCGCAGTAATGTACGCTCACAACAATCAGTCAAGTGGTGCTGCCAAACACATTGACATAAAGTACTATGTTGTGAAGGACAAAGTCCGGGATCAAACAATCAGTCTCGAACACATTAGAACAGAAAGAATGCTCGCGGATCCGCTCACGAAAGGTCTACCACCCAACGTGTTCAAGGAACATGTAGCCGGCATGGGTTTAAGAGAAGCCTTATGAATCCTGGACTATAGGGCCCAAAAGTTAAGGTATCTGTTTCTGAATGGAGACGTGTATAGTGGCTGTTAAATCCATCGGTGATTAACCGTGACGATGAAACATGCTCTATTTACAAATCTGTGATGGAATAGAAAAAGCTAAAAGAAATAGTGAGATCAAGGGGGAGAATGTTAGATAGATCTCCCACCCGTAGGGCCCAACGGCACAACGGACCTTGACCGCGCCCTGATCGGGGGCGCTCAGCCCATTGGCTGGTGGGCCCCTGTCACCCTGCGCCATATAAAACAGAGGGTGGAGGCCGGGGCGGCACACGACACGAGGTTCGCTGCCGCCGCCAGCTCCACCCACAAAACCCTAACCCTAATCCGATCGAGGGGGCGCAGCCAGTGACGGGAAGCATCACCGCTGCGCCACGCCTCGTCAAGCCCACGACGACAACGACAATGGCCGGCGCTTCTTCATCCTCCAACGCCCCTAGCGGTCGGTACTACTACTAACCCTATCCCTCTCGATTCAAAAGAAATCCTGACTAGATCTAAACCTAGGTGATCCTAAAGTGTATAACAATGGAGTTCATCAAAAAAAGGTGTATTCAAGACAACTTCATGCTGGTTCACCAGTCGGCAAAAAAACTTCACGCAAGGAAGCAATCAGCTTTACTCCTTAAGCTTGACATCGCACAAGCTTTCGACTATTTATCCTGGCAGTTCATCCTTGAAGTATTGGAGCACAAGAGCTTCGGTGATCGTTGGAGGGCTTGGGTCGCAATGTTGTTTAGAACTGCAAGCACTAAAGTGTTAATCAATGGCTCCCAGGGAGACTCGGTACAACACCGACGTGGAGTTCGCCAAGGAGATCCAATTTCGCCAATTATTTTCATCCTGGCAATGGACTTTCTGAGCTCGTTATTCCGCAAGGCAGAAAGCGAAGGTTGCTGCAAGGGCAGGGAATCCCTCATCGGATTTCATTGTATGCCGACGACGTGGTCGCGTTCATCCGGCCGGCGGTGGATGAAATCAGGGCAACTACTGAAATCCTGAACATCTTTGGTGAGGCCTCTGGACTCCGGACAAATTTTGCTAAATGCTCAGCCATGCCTATACAATGCGCCAAAGAAACTCTTGCCTTGATACAACCGGAGCTCCCCTGCCCGATTACATCATTTCCCTGCAAATACTTGGGCTTACCCCTCTCCATCTTCCGTTTGAAGAAGGGGGACTTGCAGCCATTAGTGGGCCATTAGTGGATAGGGTCGCTCACCGGCTCCCTAGTTGGAAATCCGATCAAATGTCACCAATCGGTCGCATAACCATGGTGAATGCAGTGTTGGGCGCCATAGCGATCTATCTACTGGTCGCTATTGACGCTCCTAGGTGGGTTATCAAAGGGATTGACAAAATCCGCCGCAGCTTCTTATGGGCAGGCAAAGCACAAGCTCAGGGTGGATGCTGCCGGGTCGCTTGGACAAAACTTTGCTCACCAAAGAACTTTTGGGCATCGCTCTTCGTTCTCGCTGGACCTGGATGCATCCATCCATCTTTGATCGCGTCCTTGCACGCATCCGGAGACGCAGGACGGTAGCAGAGGCATTGCTTAATCGAAGTTGGATCTCAGTCATAAGAGGCGCACTCGGTATCCAATCCACCCTCAAGTACCTCAAGCTTTGGTCGCTCGTCCAATCGGTTGATCGAACAAACACCAACCCGGACTCTTTCCATTGGAAGTGGGAAAATTCCGGTAACTACACCTCCATAGTCAGCCTATCAAGCTTTATTCTTTGTTCGCATCCAATTCCAATCAGCGCCGATCTGGAATTCTTTTGTGCTGCCACGCTGCCACTACTTTGTTTGGTTAGTAGCTCTAAACAGATATTGGACCGCTGATCGTCTTCGCAGCCGTGGGCTACCGCATCCGCCACAATGAGTCCTCTGTGATCAGCATGATGAGAGCATTGATCACCTCCTGGTCGCATGTCCAGAGTCGAGACAGCTATGGTGGTGTACGCTGAACACAGTAGGACTGCCCGAATGCTTGCCGATGAATGAAACATCCTTCCATCTCTGGCTTTGCAACAGCCGAAGGAAAGCTCGCAAGCTACATCGTCGGGGTTTCGACACCGTTGCGACGCTTGTGGCCTGGACAATTTGGAAGGAGCGAAACAATAGGGTTTTCAATCAAGCAAGCAGGAGCTGGGTTGAAGTTGCGAAAGGTATGGCGGACAGCCAACGCGGTGATCCCGGCTGTCCTTTTGTAGCTTCCGAGAGGTCGTGGTACCACAACAATTCCGCGAGATTAGGCTTATGTTCTTTCCAGTATCGGTCCCCTGCTGATTTTAACTTTTATTTCTCTTAATGGAAAAAATGCGCCTCCGGCGTATTCCCGAAAAAAAAGAAATTGAATTATCAGACGTTTACAACAGCTTAATTTCAGAGATCAACCTAGCTCGCTAGCTAGCTATAGACAACAGGAGATTATCCCCTCGGTGGATTCACAAACTGGAAACTGATCGTTTGATCATGTTTCTGTGTGCTTCTTTGATCAAGTTATGCACCCAATGGTAAGTGATGGAGCAAACAGAGGAAACAGGGGTCCGGAGTTCAATTCTCCGAACCCCTTTATTTCAGAGAATTGAACTACAAGATAATGAATACCCTATGTAGCTAGTTCTTTCTCCTTTGATAGGCCTTTTTCTTGTCTCTCGGCATTTGGTTCAGTTAATTTTATATTTATGAACTCTGAATTTGAGCAGAGTTTGCCTAAATCAGCTCCAGCTTAATTAAGATGAACAACTGGATTACAACTTTCTTTTGAGTGGCCGATGACACCTATATTACGACGGCTTGCATGTTTCAGATGTTTGTTTTAGTAAGAAGCTTTACATCAACTACAATTTGCTCCAATTTTCTCTTAACACAGTGTGATGGTACCAAGAAAACCTAGAATGAAGCAAGCAAATAGAGATAATAGGGGTTCCGAGTTTAATTTTCTGAACACCCATTTTATTCATGTTCAGTAAGATGCTTTATATCAAACTCGAATTTGTTCTGTAGACAGTGTGACGGTACAAAAAACTAATGTAGAAATCTTACATTTTCATTGGAAGTGTCCATATGTATTGTGGCTCTGTTCTTATTGCCTAGAAACGAGCGATGAAACAGAGAATTGGGTGGTCAGAGTTCAATTTTCCCGACCCCCATTTTCCTCGTACCTTTTTTTTACTCTTCAGTCTGGCAGTCAATCCCGGATTTCGAAAGTGATTTGATTGACAGAAATTTATATTTACCATAAAATTTGGTGAAATAAGTATCTGGTTCCATCTCAACAATGGACTAGCATCATATCGCGTCCGGAAAAGTTAAATTACCAGACGTTTACAGAAGCTTAATTACTTTCAGAGATCAACCTAGATAGCTATATAGGAGAGCAGGAGATTATCCCCTCGGTGGATTCCCAACAACTGATCGATTGATCATGTTCTGTGTGCTTCTTCGATCAAGTTATTCACCCAGTAATCGGGATAGTGGCAAGTGATGGAGCAAACAGAGAAAACTGGAGGTTGGAGTTCAATTCTCCGACTCCCTTTGCTTCAGACAATTTGAGCAGAATTTGCCTAAATCAGCTCCAGCTCTCGGATGATTTTGATGGATTGTGTTACGTCTGGAGTTCAGGCTCTTATTATCCTTGGGCCAAATTCTACAAGATATTGATTGGGTCGAGCATTCGAGCATTGTTCGTCAGGATCTGGAAAATTTGATGGCAGCATTCTTCTTGTTACTCCTCAGAGGAAAACTCGGTCATAGAAGAATGGAATGTCTCTTCTCTGAGGAGGATGAAGAAGAAACAAGCAAACACCAGTTGCCAGCTGAAGTCTTCTTTGATTTGCATATATATCATATATTTCACCTTCGATTCTTCTGACAGAAAAATAATGCACGTCCGTCTTCTCTGAAGAATCGAGCCAGCTGCACCCATTCTTCAGATAATAAAGGCATTTCTTCAGAACAACAGCAATGGTAATTAAGTAATGACATAGGTCTTGTCTTAAAAAAATAATATATAAGTAGCATCGTACCATGGTCAGGATTTTTAGACGAAGAAAGTAATTTTATACATTTCAAATATTAGAGATACTAACACTCGCTTTCCTTTTTTTTTTTAATTTTCTACTTTTCCTGTTCGTTACTTCTTTCTCTAATTTAGCCCATATACGAAAGGGCGATGCACCTCAGCATAGCTCACCGTCGTTGTGTACAGGCTCACCAATAAGAGGTGACTTGCCTGAATGTGCACATTACACATGTGTCGCATGAGGCATGAATGTGCATATTACCCATATGTACATCTTGTATATCTCAGTATATCTCAGTGTGAATTCATGCATAGTATAAGTCGTTGTCAAAATTTAAGTTTTAAAACTTAATTTTAGAGTTGATTTTGAAGTATTTCAATATAGTTTTCTTTTTTACATTGACTTTTAAGTCACTAATAAAGAAACTATTGCTTCAATAGGTAGCTTGAATTGTGGATTAGTTTGGTGCTATATACCTAAGGTTAACCACAATGTGGCCATGTCTTGTGGTCGACCTAATACATTGTGAAGAGTTTAAGACGTATTTAAGTTAGAGACAGTTTATAGACCGGCCATTTCAAACTTCTCTCTCACATTTTGGCTTCTCTCTATATTGGAAGGTTGAAAAGGATAAATATTTTATTAGGTTATGAGACCTACCTTAACACCATTTTAGCATTATATATTGTAGAGGTTGCAACACATTTAGTGGGACCACCTTGTGGTCATGTTAGGCCATATACATTGGGAATGCTCTAAGAAATAATAAATCTCAAAATATGACTTTGCACAAAGAACGAAATAAGACACATGGATCGATGGATCGATAACAGAGCAACATCATGAGTTTAGCCATCCAAATTTAACAACCTCACTCAGGATAATAAGGGGACCTAAGAGTTCAATAGGCTAACGAAGTTGCCATGCCAGGCTCGATCAATATCTCCTAGGACTAGCTTAGGATTCATCAAGAGTCAAGACACAAACTAAACATGCAGTATTTGTTAGAGTTTTAGGTAACTTCTTGGCTAAATAGAGCGTCATAACACAAACTAGAAAACGCCTCAATCGCAAGCTCACTACCTAGCAACATTCACCATGCCACGTGACTTGGTATATCTGCTCATGTATTAATAAAAAGATTCTTATCCACCATTGCTATAGCTGCTATGATGGTTGAGCATGTTTTGTCGTTCACATCATATTTATAGAATGTAAGATTCGATCTCTCATACGCCGAGAACTCTTTCATGAAGAGATCGATGTTGCGTGATAACAAATTAGTTGTAGACCATATTACACCCTACTCCATCTCATCACAAAAATAAGAGCGCGGAGTGCATGTATCATCGGTTTATGTGAATTTATTACACTTTCAATAAATAAAATTTATTTCAATTCATAACATCCATGATGTCATGGCAAAAATTTAAACCAACCGAAACATTTCGCGCCTTTTACTATTGTACGTGAATTTTATTATATTCTATACCCATGATGATGTCCCCATACTCCATACAATACTATATATTTTCACACTCTTAGTTTTAGTTGATTTTTTAGTCCTAATTTTACAGCCATTCTTTACATCATAAACAGTACTAGTCTCTTAATTTAGAAGCAGTTATCTCTAAAACACAAAAGTGATAAATTCAATATATATATTTTTTCAGTTGTTCTTGTCCCATTTTCCTTAGAGGAGAAAATTGGAAAAAACCATCCTAATTGAGAGCCGTTTGGTGGCCTCCTCGGAAACCCTAATCCTCCTCCTCTCCCCTCGAAGCCGCCACCGCCGCCGATGATGCCCACCGGCGGCTACTCCGGCCACCGCGGCTGCGGCGGCGACCGCTGCGGCTCCGGCCGCGACGCCTGGCCCCTCCACAACGTCCGCCACCAGGGCGTCTTCTGCCGCCTCTGCTCCTCCTGCGTCCTCCTCTACCACCCCGCCGCCTTCTGCTCCGCCTGCCTCCTCCTCCTCCCTCCCGCCGCTGCCGCCGCCGCCGCCGCCGCAAGGGGTCCCGTCGCCGCCCCGCCCGGCCCCGTCACCGCCTGCTCCTCCTGCGGCCTCTTCGTCGCCCACCACTCCTGCGTCCCGGACTCTGTCTCCTTCGTCTGCCCCACCTGCGCCGACGCCGCCGTCGGCAAGGTCTACTCCTACACTCCCGCCGCCGCCGTGGCCGGCCGGCGCACGCTGGACGAGCGCGCCGCGCGGGTCCTCCTCGTGGCGGCGCGGCTGGCGCACGAGTCCATTTCGCGCGCAGCGGTGGCGGCGCGCGAGGAGGCGGACCGCCGCGCCCGGGAGGCGGCCGTGGCGCGGAAGCACGCGCGCGAGTTGCTCGACGCGGCGTGCCGCGCGGCGGAGGCGGAGGCCATGGAAGCCAAGAAGAAGCCCGCGGCCCCCGCGCCGCCGCCGCCGCCGCCGCAGCAGCAGCCCAAGAAGAAGGCCCCGAAGAGCACCGAGGCGAGCAGAGACAGGGACAAGCCGCTCAAGCTCACCGCCACGCAGCAGCCGGCGCTGGCGTTCGCCGCGGCAGCCGCTGCCGCAGCCAGCTCGATGCCATTGTCAATGCCGTCAGCCATGGAGGTGGACGAGAAGCCGGTGATAGAGGAGATGCAAGGTGAGCAGACATTGAACCAACCACCACATTGATGAATTGGGGAGCTAATTGTTCTGTATAATGATTGGTATATAATTCTTCATTGAAATTGGGAGCTAATTGTTCTTTACAATGATTGATATGTAAAAGTCTTGCAGGTTCAGGAGCCGGGTCGTTGATATATGATCGCGGCTCGCTGTTCGGGACCTTGCAACCGTGAGAATTGGGCGCCGAATCCTGCTTCTTCTTCCATGGCATTATGCATCGGTGTAGCGCATTTGATCCTAGAAGAGAAGGGCACTCGAATTCAGGGGTACAAGGATTGCAATGTGACTGAATCCCCATTTTGGAGTGTTCTCGCTGTAAATTCTAGTCTTGACTTGGTACATGATCCTTTCATCAACTGTAGCTTGCCTGCATCTTATATACCCTGTTTGTTCTTTGTGGTACAGCAAAATGTGTTGCTGGTGGATGAATATTGAGCGATTAAATGCTTGTGTAAGCACATATGGTTTTGGTTTTTTTAAAAAATGAAATGAACTAGATTCAGAATTCATGATTACATAATTTCTTTCCTGGTTTGAAACCTGTTGCGAATCGAAGCACGTAATCTTTCCGCTTGTTTGTGTGTTCTTCCATTTTTGTTGTCTGTCAAGGTATGGCAGTGTGAGTTCAATCAAAGTTGATGGTGAGGTTGACAGTACTGGAGAAATGCTGCAACCATGTTATTGCTAATGCCTTCCACCATTTTCATCAGATATCTGTTTGTCAGTGGTGTTCATGTCCTAAACAAAACTTTTGCAGCTCTCCATTTTGTTATTTCGTCTTTTTTCACTTGTAGATTCAGAAGTTTGAGCAGTCCCTGCTTTGTGATGTTGGCATTGGTCTAGGTTGGTTGGATCGTCCAACTAATAGTTCAGACAGACCTTCCAATCTTTTGTGATAACAGTGATGCTGCAGTCGTTTCTCCTGGACTTTTAATTTCATTTACCTAAATTTTCGAGTTCTACATGGTAACAAGAACAAAATAGTGCTGGAAACAGAGGTTGATTTGCTGCTGGAGCTGGAGGTACACACTCCTCTGCTTTAGCTGGAAGCAGAGTTTCGCTGGTTCTGGGGTTTACTACTCTTTTCGTCTCTCAAACAAGTTTACGTAATCCCGTAGTACGCCTTCGGCGACGCTTCTTTGAAAGCTGTCTCAGATTGGCGCCTTTCACCACAGAAAACGTAATTTGCTTCACATCTGGCACCAATGGCTCCGTTCATTGTTGCCACAGCCGCAACGCAACCACAAGTAGCACAAACTAACAGCCCCAATTTTTCGACAGATATCCTGACTTTAATTTTATACTAACAATGCAAACGTTGGAATGTAGTTTTTTTTTTTACATTTAAGTTCCATTCACATATTGCATCAAATGAATTATTTTCTTCTCACAGTACATATCTTGGCCATACAAGATACTAGCACTGCTGAATTAGGAGTAGTGAAAACGTATGGAAGATAGAGAACAGCAATTATCAGCATCAAAACAAGGCAATTTATTTCTTTCTTTTATTTCATCTTCCTTTCTTTCTTTTACAACGGTGGCTAGTTTTTTCACCACTCGGTTCTGTACATTGTATCATATACTACTATGATCCTACCCTCTTATCTCTTCTCCAAATGCCTGACCAAATATGTTCCTACACATGCTCTTGCCTAACAGTAGCATCCTACAACATCGCAGAGCACAGCATTCTGTCACAAAGCGAACAGTGGCGTCCCTGCATTGCTGTTCTGAAGATCATCCTCAAGCGACGCTGTTGCGAAGATCTGCTCCGTGTTGCGCACCCCCAGGTCACTGGAGATCCTCTCACAGAGCTGCAGAAACATTTCAAGAAGAAATTGGTAATCTTGCTCCAGTTTCAGTCATAGTCAGTGGCAACTGCAAATCTGCAATTGTTAGCTGCTGTTACCTGTCTATACAATGCAGGATCTCCATGAGACTTCCTAAGTTCTACGACATTTATAGCAGGGCCAAGCTCAAAAACCTGACATAAAGAAATAGCACCCCACTTCTATTAGGCGACCAGCATTTGCATAGTGTTTTTGCGTTAAAAATGTTTGGTTCGTTTGCATTTTACCTCGGCGGACACCATAAATGACTCAGGGTTCTTTGATCCATTGCAATTGCGCATTACTTTGAGCTGAAAAATCACATGCAAACCATTTTTAGTTTCTTCAAACGTTTAAGGTAGTGTTAGTATGACCTGTAAGGCTGTAATATAATGATGATGATGACGAAAGGCATGTACAGACCTTGCTGTGCCCCCTCTGAACTTGGAATCCCAACTCCGTCGCTGAGCTTTCAATCTTGTCATAAGCATCCTTGGGTGGATGCGTTGATGTGAATCTAATCCTCCTTTGGGACACTTCCTGCAACAAGTCAGGCAATGAATTATTCATTCCATTTTCACATGAAAATGTAATCGCAAGTGGCTTAAGACAAGTTCATTCAGTGTGTTTATCAACAGTCTCCAGGGAAATAAGTTATTTCGCAGCAACTGCATATGATATTTGGAGAAGATAGAAACATTTTATTTCAGGTTATTTCAACCTTCATAAGGCGATGGAAGTGCTGGAAGGAAATTTCTGAAAAGGCACTGTACAAACCTCATCCTCGAAAAACCCTGAAAGATCAAGGGATGATGCCATTCCAATCAACTGGAAAGCGTTGATCTGATGAGAATTCTTGTCTCCAGGCTCATCACTGATTTGCTTCAGAAAAGAAAAGAAACCAAAACTTACCAATCAGTAATTGCAAACACAAAAATGAAGACGCTTACTATCAGGACATAGATAACCCCCAACAGAATCATGAAAAGACTATTAATCTCTTCCTACCTCTTTGACAGGAAGACGTGCACCAAGCTGTACATCTTCATCGTCATCATCATATGGAACAACAGGAACATAGTCCTTCTGAAACCATTCGTGCGATTTGATCCCTGCCATGTCGATCCTTTTCATTGGATTGGGTTCAAGAATCCTCCGAAGAAGATTTTGTGCACTGAGTGAGAGCCACTTTGGGATCTGAGTGTCACCCTTGAAAATCTAACAAAACCAAATAATCATAGTCATTAAAAAAGATGACACGAGAATACGAAAACAGAATTATATCACTTCGGTTTGATATGAATCACTACCTTCTGATAAAGAACAACAATGTTTCGGTCATCGAACGGAAGATATCCTATAAGCATTACGTAAAGGATTACTCCACAAGACCAGATATCTGACAAGGATCCATCATATCCTTTATTCTGCAGAACCTGCAAACATTTAGCAAAAGGAAGGATGAGCAGGTTTACAAGAGAATAATTCGGTTGAACTGAAAGGAACTTTCACTAACCTCAGGCGCAATATAGTTTGGACTACCACAGGTAGTATGCAGCAATCCATCATTCTGAAAAGTACCAAAATTTACAATTCAGTGAAAAAACATTTTAAGGAAAATATTTTGTATACCTCAACACGACATATCATACCCCGAGATGTTGAGGTAAAGCACTGAGACCAAAATCAGAGATCTTGATGTTGCCTTTTTGGTCCACAAGAACGTTCTCAGGCTGTAACAGTGGAATAATTAACAAGAAATTATGTTACAGAATCATGAAGCCACACCGACCAATGTTGCTAACTAAGTGCATCACAGATGAATATTCATAGAACTTTTAGCAGTTTTCCCTAAAACAAATCTTCCATTACCTTGAGGTCTCTGTGGTATACGCCCCTATCATGGCAATAGCTCACACCATCAATTAACTGCTGAAAAAGCCTCCTCCCTTCTTTCTCAGAGAGTTTTCCATTTACTGCCTATGTTTTAAATCGCAAAAAAGTTAGCAGCTTCAATGTTGGCATGATTTTTTTCGCAGCCCGATAAGAAGATAAAAGATCACTGAAATAAAGGTCATACGACATGGGCTTACAATTCTCTCAAACAGTTCACCTCCATTGACGAACTCAAGCACCATGTAAATCTTCTTTTTGCTAGCAGCAACCTGAATCAAGAGTTGAAGAACAGGATTAAGATGTGATCATGTGACATTACTCTCTTAGCTGCTTACATACATTCGATTAATTGAGATAGATGAAGATTTTGGTTGTGTCTGAGATAGATGAAGACGGAGATTAAGTTAGCGAACGCAAAACGAAAAACTATTAGTATGTATTGAGTTTTTATTATTATAAATTTCAAAAAATGGATTTATTTGATATTGTGTGTCTCATTTTCATAGTGAAAAAAACGTGACATAAATGCGACAACGACGGAGCTACCACTAGTCGGCAATGGCCATGCGTCGCGTGGCCGCATTTGGGATCACGAGCACCCGCCGGAGATGGAAAAGACGATGACGTTGACGGCGAGGGGCGGGCCCCGGCGAACCATTTCGGCGAGAGGGCATCCGATCCAGCAAAATAATTGGTGGGCCCACCAGACGACGGTGCGCCGCGTGGGCCCCACTCGCCAGTCCCCCTTACACTGCCAGGTGGACCAACACCACGTGGCACGAGCCTAGTCTACGTGCGCCGCGGATTCAACAGCTCCACGTGGCAGTTGCCGGCGCCGGCGAGAAACCGGCGGCCGCGGCGGCGGAGACGACGCGATCGCAAGCTAAAGTTAGCAGTGATCCAGTGGTTTAACACTAAATAAAATCGACCGAATCGGCTGGGGAGAAAATAAATTAAACTCGTCTTTTCGATCGAATCTCCGATGCGAACGCAACTAATTAAATTAGGCGTTTATGAAGCAAAAAGCGAAGCGAGGAGGATGAAATCGACCTCCTGGAGGCGGACGACGTGGGGGTGCTTGAGCAGCTTGAGCGTGGCGATCTCCCGGCGAATCTGGTCGCCGGCGCGGAGGGAGACGACGCGGCCGCGGTCGAGGATCTTGACGGCGAAGTGGTCGCCGGTGGCGAGGTGCCGCGCGTGCTTCACCTTGCCGAAGTTGCCCTCCCCGAGCGTCCTCCCCATCTCGTACCCGCCCAGCAGCGCCTCCCTCCCGCCGCCGCTCACCATTACAACTCCGCCAAGATCGAACCTTTACTGGATTCCTCCTCTTCTTGAGACGATTTGTGGGGGGAGAAATGGAAGACGGATCGATTGGCAAAAAAAATGGAGGGTATTTATAAATAACTCGCTCACTAATGATCCCTCTTGTTGTCTGTCTCGTGTGATTTTGTCACTGTGTCTCATGACATCTTCTTCTCTGCTACTACTACTAATAATCCTCGCTGCTTTGCATCTCTGACAGTGATATCTCCTCCCTGATGAGTTGTGTGGTCTTGGTTGGATGGATTAAACTTATTTTAGCTGGGAATTGAAGGGGAAGAAGGTGTCTCAAAGTCTGAAATGACAAGTGGGCAGCAGGTTTACAGCACACGTGAAAAAGTCCACAGAGAAAATATGGATGGAAGATGCCGGGCTGTGTCTGCAACTGCAATTCTGCAAACCACAACCACAGGGTTTGCTGCTAATCTTGCATAATCTGCTATATCTCCCCAAGTAGGACTACCATTATTTTCTGTTGCAGTAAAAGCAGACGTTTCTCGAATTCGTGTCGTCGTGTCCGTGTTTAATTACATACGCTATTTACTACAGTATAGTACAGTAGTATTAGTAGTACTTGTCTTCAAGGGATGTGGATAATGTCATTCATGTTCACATCCTGTGGTGTAAACATTTCCATATTGTTGTCTATCCATTGTTTCATGGCGCACAAATCACATACACCGGCAATGTGTCTCCCAACATATGATTCAAAAAAATGAAGACCAACGACATATTTACATATTTACGATCTTACTAAAATCTTGATTTTATTGAAATCTTGTTTATGTGTGTAATATTTATGGATACTAAAATTTGAATCTTGATAAATGGAGTCATGTACTTATGATTTCACCATCATACCACCGGGGTTTACAAACCCGACGGTAACCACGCTTACCGCCGAGGTACGGTAATGGTAAAAACATGGTAACCCTATTAAATTCAAATAAATTTAAAAAATAATTTAAATTTTTGATAAATTTTATACAGTTTCTTACGGTTTGCCATAGTTACCGCGGTAATCGTGCTTATCGCCAGGGTGTGATAACCCCATTCCGACAGTAAGGGAAACCTGTTACCATCGATGCTTCTCCGGTGTTTTAGTATTTTTTTTAATACTTGCATGCTTGTATTTTACTTATGGATATGCGAGTAAGGGTTATAAGGGTAGACATCTTCATTGTGGTAGAAAATGAATATGTTTATAAGGGTTAGTGCGTACATGTGTATATAGACGTATGCGTTTGTATTGTGTTTCATAGAAAGTTTTAATAGTTAAAGATATATCCCTTAGTACTGTGTTTTATAGGAAGTTTCAATAGTTAAAGACATCTCCCTGTATTAAAGAGCAACCACAGCAATGCCTAGACATTATTCTCTATCCTAAAATAAATCAACTTTCATGTATAAATCTGGACATAAACTATGTCTATATTCATATATAAAATTTTATTTTAAGACGAATGAAGTAGAGTGCTGCCGCTTAAATTTCAAGTCACACTGTGTGCTTGTTGGCTTACAACTGTAGCCAAATTTTAATATTTTTTAACTTAGTTTTTTTATCATGGTCTATTGTTAGCCTTCGCTTATATAAAAATCTATTTTACTCATAGATTATCTCTGATTCATTCGTTTAATTCTCTATGGCCTATTATTATAGCGCAATTTCTTGCATAGGATTTGTTAACACATATTCTTCTAAAATATTTTTACTCTACAACATATGGTCACACATGTAAAAAAACACATGTTTTTCAGGAAAAAGAAAAGAAAAACCACACATGAGATAAAGTCTCGATGTAGGACATTGGGTGCACTTAACCCATGAATGCTGACGTCACCGACAGCGTCTGGCCCACTGTGGGCCCTAAGTGCCACGTGGCCCAATCAAGTTTACCCAAACCAAACCAACGTTCCCGTGGGAGAAAAGGGTAACTTTTCCGGCCGTGTCAATCTCAATCACTTTCGCACCAACGCTAAGCATGAATCTTGTGGGCTGAAATCTCTTTCAAATGACTAATCTACCCCTCAATGGCACAATGAGATGCTAGTTCCCTTGTAATAATGATCACAAGTTGAGACCTTTTAGGAAGGTAATTTGGGAAATCAGAGCCCTAAAATGATGTGGCTGAGGATAATTAGCTAATCTAGCAAAGAGATTAAAGTGGGCAAGCAGGATAAGACTGTGTGCATGGACAAGCACACGCACAGACAACTGGACAAGAGGGCATTATATTACTTATTATAGATTAAATTATTTGGAGTTTGATTATTGGAGCATCCAAAAAATTAGTTAAAAAACTCAATCTTGTTGCTTCTGTCCTCTGATTTGGTGGGGCCACCAGTTGCTTGTGTTGAGAGGTTTGGGATCCTGCAGGGCTCCACCATGTCACCCCCCATAACCATGGGGATCCCATTGATTCCTTGATCCATTCTTAATCCCGCCACTTGGCGGCGCCACGTGTCGGATTAGTCCAATAAGTCTATGCATGGTGGTGAGTCATTAGGTGGCCACGTAGGACCCGGTCCAAGTGTCCAGAAAGTGACAATTGAAGGACATGATGCATTGCATCATCACGTTGGGGACAATCCATATGCATATGCATATGCATATGATGATCAGAGAGTATGCCTAGCTGCTTGTGCTTGATAATCCAAATCAATTGATGTATGTGTTCGTATGATGTATGTGCGTATGACTGATTGATAATTCTGTTGAATGGAGACGTGTGTTCATATGCCTGCCCATTTGTTTGTCGGTACAAAATTAGTATGGAAATTTCCCTTTTTTCCTTTCTCATATGGCTGCGTCATCTACTTAAAAAAGCAGATAAAGATTATCATGACACGTTTTTCAAACTGTTAAACGGTGCGTTTCGTGCAAAAAAATTTTATATGAAAGTTGTTCTAAAATATCAGATAAATCCATTTTTCAAGTTTGTAATAATTAAAACTTAATTAATTGCACGTTAATGTCATCTCGTTTTACGTGAAACATTTTATTTTCATCTGTATCTTTATCTTCAGGAGATTCAAACACCACCATATGTCGAAGAGTGAGTTTTGTGTTTATCCCCAGTTTGGCCATATGGTGTACGACAATATCCCCTTCATTCAAAAATAATCAGTTTTGAATTTGAGGTACTAAACTCTAACCAATAATAATTTTTATAATCAAATTATGTGCTCCCTCCATTTCAAATTACTTGTGCTTCTAGCTTTGTCCTAAATCAATCTTTTCTATCATTTTTCTAGCTATTTTTGACAATATTGATGGCCAAATATGATGTTAAACATATTATCTCTTTAAACATTTAGATTGTATGAAAAAAATGTATGTATGTTTGTTTTGGAAAATAATTTTGTAGTATCTTCATTTATTGGGATTTTTCAAAATACTTTGCAACAAAAACTACTAGTCAATGTTATATTTTGATGTCCAAAACAATATTTTTTATGATCGGTGAAGAGTAGCAATGCTGTTGTCAAATGGTGTTGATAGGTCTACGTGCATTAAATTCGAATATTAAAACAAACGCTGGACACTAGAAAAGGATCCAATGTTGAATTTATTAAGAAGGGTGAGCACACTCGACCGGAGTCTAACGTGGTCACGGTGAAAATAACGGTTGTACCATGCCAGCCTTAATTCAAATATTCATTACTTTTCCTTCTTTTAAATGAACACTTGGAATATATCATTTAACATCACCAGAACATAGGACACAAGAGCACAAAAAGGCATTAATTAGTTCTGGCTTTGAAAAGCAAGCAAGAGCGGTTTCTTGCGATTTGACAATCCAACGAAATTGATCTTGCGACGTACACGCGTACGTGATTACTTAGGCCTTGTTTAGATCCTTCGTCAAAATTTTTCATCCCGTCACATCGAATGTTTGGACACATGCATGAAGTATTAAATATAAATGAAAAAAATAACTAATTGCACAGTTTGCGTGTAAATTGCGAGACGAATCTTTTAAGCCTACTTGCTTCGCGATCTGACAATGTGATGCTACAGTAAACATTTGCTAATGATAGATTAATTAGGCTTAATAAATTCGTCTCGTTGTTTACAGGCGGATTCTGTAATTTGTTTTGTTATTAGTCTATGTTTAATACTTTAAATGTGTGTCCGTATATCCGATGTAACACGCCAAAATTTTATACCCCTAAATCTAAACACCCTCTTTGACTCACCACGAGATTGATCGTATATATGCCCCGATCTTTGATTCTAGAAAACCAATAAATTAACACACGCGCTACTCGTCATGATCATCCAATTTAGGAATAAAAAACTCGATAATCTTGACGTTTGGTGACTGATCACGCTCCAACAACTTCTGATCCACAATGCAAAGTACAGTTCTTCATATTTTTCAAATTGATTCCAAACAAATATAGATTTTATATTTTAAGGAGATACTGAGTTGAAATTCATAGTACGTGCGGACAAGTTTTCAAATGTGGGAGAATCAATAAAAAGTGACATGATGTCCGTCTTCTATACAGTACGGCAAGATTTGAGGGTGTTGAAATCGATTTATGTTTTTTTCCCTATAATTTATCTTTGTCTTCTTTGCATGATCGATTTCGGTGGCATGGGTTTCTCTAATGACCCATGCTATGATTGAGTCGTTGAGACTATACTCCATGTGCACCGATGAGATTGATTAATTAATTTATCAATCTTGTTAAACAACTAAAGATTAATTAAACAGAGGGAAAGATAGATATCAAGAAGGAGAGAAAGTGAAGGGAATGACATGACACTTGGGAGCGAAAGAAAAAAAAGGGGACGAGTACTTAAATATGTTAGAAAATGTACACTTGAAAAGAGTCATGTCGTTAATTTTGTTATTAATTTTTTCATGTGATTTGGCTATTGGGTCTAATTTTAGTAGGAAGTGATCTCTAAGGCAATTCGAGCACACAACTCACGGCCGTCTACACTCATCCATGTCTACCACTGGCTTCACATTCGTCACATATGGCACGTGGTTTGTCTAGCCTAAATTTCATTTATGACCGTTGATACATGAACATGTATAGGTAAAATTGTATGAGACATCAAAATAAATTTAATATTACCTATGTTTTTAATATACGGTATAATTGTTTACATTTAAATATTATGATTCATTCTTTGTGTTATTAAAAAAATATAAGTATACTTTATTTTGTTATGAATTATTTTATTATTAAAAGCACATGCACCTTTATAGCCAGGAAAGATGGGTGGCCACCATTTGGGCTCGACACCTACAAACATCATTGTGAAAACTACATGGAATAGCCCAACGCAATAGATTAGCCGTAGTCCGTGAGAAATCATTAAACCCATATATAAATTAACTAGTGTAAACATTTGGTGTCGCTGAAACTGTGATGGAAAAAAAATTGGATCATACACTAGCTAGTGACAAATACATAGTTACTGGTTCGAAAATTATTGTGAAAATTACATGGATAATCCAACTCAGTTGGCCATAGTCGGTGAGAATCACCAAACTCATGCATAAATTAACTTGTACAAACATATGTAAGATGTCACACCAATAACGATGTGTGAGGTTGGACAGCCAGCCAACCGTGTGTACGTGCCCCACAACTAATCCACACACCTGTTTTTGTTTGTCACTAATATGGCTCCTACTGATTGAAATCAATTAACCATATATATATATATATATATGGTTAATATTTATGGCCACTAATATATATTTCTGTCATAATATTATGATTATAAACCTAATGAATAACGACATAATAAAACTACTTTTCAATAATTTTTTTTTGCATTCATTTTTGTTGAAGAAAAAAAAAATCTAAGGCCACTAGGAGGTATGCCATTCATATGAAGATGAGGGGAGGGGAAGTCAAATAATCAAACTTTGATAGATCAAAACATACTCCAACCTCAAAAATCAATGGAACACACGTAATGCGGTCTATCCGACTTACTAGGGTCGGTCTGACCGTCAGCCTAAAAACAACATGATAACATTTCTGTAAAAACTCGATTTCTCTTAAATCAACCATTGGATCGAGTTGTAAACTTGATAGAACAAACTAGAGAAACCAAAGAACAAGTTCACCGGAGAGATTTGCAAACTAATAAGTGGTTTAAGAGAAAACACCCTCGAAAGCCTAAAACATTAAACTCAAAACCTAAAACTAAAAACTAAAACCTAAAACTTTAGCAAATTCAAATCTAGCAAGAACCAATCAGCGAAACCTTTCGGATCTGATCTATGAAGAATTAGAGAGGTTTTGAATGGATTAACTTGAACAAAATCGTAGCAAAACGAAGAATAACAAGTTAATACCAAAACCAAACAATAACGTAAAACTTACGAAACCAGAAGAGATCGTCGATGCCTTGATGGTTAAATGTGATCTTTAGTGCTCAAGTATTGTGCATAAGGTGCCGCTACAACACCCCTAATAAGTTTCTTACGAAACCCTATCTAATGTCTTAAACTTGGCTTTTCTCAAGGTATAGCCTCTCTCTGACCCACATTAGTCACACGCACTCACACCAACATCCACACATATTCTCAAACCAATTCATCGAATAAATCATTTACAAAACTAATTGTTCATTACAAAATATTAATCATGATAATGATTTCACATACATTATACTCTGAAGGAAAATATGAGACAATACCAATAGCCGTAAGAAGAGAGGGACACTATACCCATACAACCCATATTAACAGTACTATATAAGAATGTAAACGGGCAATCCAACTACCTGAATAAAAACTCGCTTTATATTTTTTTCCTTGCTAGTACATAATTTAAAAGAGAAATTTAATGGGAACTAGTGAAGCGAAAAAAAACCTGATTGCCCGCCACATTTTACTATACATATCAAGTACTATATATGGTCGAAGGATTTTAGCTTTAGAAAACCTAAAATGATAATCCCTCTGTTGAAATATCTAGTACTACATATCTATGACATTGGTTAGTTTATTTTTTAACTAACCAACGTTCGCTATAAAGAAAGAAACATAGCAGAGGAAGTATGATAATTCAAAATTTGAACTAAAAGGTTATATTCAAAAGGGCAATGCATCATGCTGCACGTGGATCAGACGCACACCTACCGGTCTTGTTTACCTCTTCATGTAAACCTCTAATATATATTGGGTCAATCAGACCCCGACAATAGAATAAATTGACCGGGCCAGATGCCTAGATACAAATCGGATCGTGTGGTTTTAGCCCCTCGATTCAATCACATCCTAATTTAGTTCTGATTAAGATGTTGGAGTTAATAAATCGCGACGTTTCTTTCTTAATTTAATTCCACATTATGGGTATACGTGTCATCTGATGGTAGCATCTGTGGCCGAGGTTAATTAATTTATGTTCATCCATCGACAAGACGGACGATGGGAGAGAGGTTGACGATGGAATTGAATTCTGATTTCTGATCGATCGTGCCGCGTTTGATATGATTCATCACAAACCATGGATGATGTGATATATCGATCGGAGCGTGTTGCTTTCACCGGTTTGTGGAATTGTTAATTCTAAGGGTGCTGGAAACAGTAATAACAACAGTAACATTTTAAGGATGATGATGATGTTAATTAATTCCGCTGAAATTGACGCAGATATTCAGGTCATGGATAAGTTGTATCGCCGATCTTTTGAATTCTAATGGTACGTAGTGAGTGGTCGAAAATATTTGACATTTTCGATAAAAATCTGTCAAAATTTTAAAATCTCGACTATCAATAATTTTTTCAAATGCTTGATTTCAAAAAATGATATACATATATTTGTCTAAAATGTACTATCACAACATGTTAACATCATAATACTTATTAGATTTACAAACCTATTTTGATAATGTAAAATTGATTGTCGTAATTAAAAAAAGTTGAAGTAATCCTGATCAGAGGCACGATTTTATCAATAAAATTGTTCTTGGAATAAGTAGTATCTTTTTCATTTTATTGGTAATATGTATCGTCTCTTTATTCTTGTTATAGATACTGATAAGTGGCTATAGCTTCTGTTGAAGTGAATACCGAATTTTATCCATTATATAAAAAAATGGTTCAGAATTTATCAAACCTATTCACAATATATCCAATCTGTGCTCAGATTAAATTCAAACCTTTTCGTTCAGAACACTCCGATATAGGATTGTACTCCTATAATTTTCGGTCTCCTTCGCAAGGCCCTGTTCCCTGAACGGCCTAATAAATCCAATCTGGGCTGGGCTGGGCCTTACTTCGGAACTCAACAAGCGATGGCTGCGATGCGATGATCCAACGTGCCGAAATTTCAATCATGATCAGTGGTTGCTATCCAATATAGGCTGAGCCATATTTGGGTCGCGATTAATGGTTGCGGTCCAACCTAGATTGGGCCCAAATTTGGATGGTGATCCAATCCAATGTAGGCTGGAGACTCATGTGCCCAATCGGCCCATTTTGTAAACTGGCCTGGGCTATCCTTCTCACTCGATACATAATGGGCCGACGGTACCACGGGCCCATGAGGCCCATTTATGGTCTCATACACTAGATGATGAGTTAGCCTTATGACTGATAAACTCTCTTGTTCTTTTGTATATATGTTTTTAGCGACTTAAAAGCCAAAGCTAAAAAAAATTATGTTGAAAAAACATAAAATCAAATTCAAAATCGAGTTTTAAAATTTAAATTTTGGCTTTGGCTTATAAGTCATAGGCCAAACAATGAGGCCTTTTTACTCGTCTTTACCAGCCGGATTCCTGTTACTATAAAGTTATAACCCATTAAATTTTAAAATTTAACATATAAAGATGTCACGTCATCATCCACTAACAATTATTACATTTAAACATCATGCAAACATGTTATATTATCTATAATTTTATAATTTATTAAATTTTAAAGCTTTAAAATATAAGCATGTTAAATCATCATATCACATAATTCACATAATATTTTAATATATCTATTTATTATTTTTCTATAATATCTTATATACCTATATAGTTCAACCTCACTTACTTAATGTTATTTCTCTCTTCTCTCATTAAGTCATATCACATCAATTATTTTTAGTCTTTAAATGATTAATCTATGGTCCAAATTATTTTTCTCATTTTCTTCTTTCATTAAGTTATATCATCTCAATTATTTTTAGCCCTTAGATGATTAATCTATGCTTCAAATTATCTCTCTCTTTTTCTTCTATCATAAAGCCACATCATCTTACTTTTACATTTGACTCAACATTTTATATACTATTTAAATTTAAATTATCATAGACCAAATCAACTTACGTAAGTTTATATTGTCTAGCTGTTTTATATATTATTTTTACTTATTGCTATCATACTAAACTCTCGTAGCAACATGCGGGGTTTCACCTAGTAACAATTGTTTTCAAAATGTTTGCTAACCACAATTAGGCTGTGCTCGTTCCCTAGAGTTCCCAACACACCCATCTCATTTTTCACACACACGCTTCCCAAACTGCTAAAACGGTATATTTTTTACAAAAATTTTCTATACGAAAGTTGCTTTAAAAAATTATATTAATTTATTTTTTCAAAAAATGAACTAATACTTAATTAATCATGCGCTAATGAGTCGCTCCGTTTTGTGTGTCGGAAGGATTAGTTCCCAACCATGGGTAAGTGTTGATGCGAAAACACAATGGCCTGAGAGATTTGCTTCACTCCTATGCAGGTCCAAATCTTAGAAAAACGGGTTCAGGGCATGCTAGTTGGTTTGATCTTACAACTAACAAGATATACAAAGAAAATCATGTTAGATGTACGATAGCCGATTGGCCGATAGATCGATGATGTATTGTAAGGACCTAGCCGATGTGATCTGATCGTATCGGCTGTAAGGTATAAGATAAATAATATTAAGCAAATCCTAATGACGCTTCATCGGCTGTAAATACATAATCTATAGGTAAAGATTAGATCATAGCCGATGGAACCATAATTGGGTTAAAAGTAGATACCGTATCGGCTATTACTCTAATACAGCCTTATACAAGAATATCAATCTAGGTAAATATACCGAAGCAAGCTTGATATACATAATCTATAGGTAAAGATTAGATCATAGCCGATGAAACCATAACTAGGTTAAAAGTAGATACCGTATCGGCTATTACTCCGATACAGCCTTATACAAGAATATCAATCTAGGTAAATATACCGAAGCAAGCTTGATATATTTAACTAAAGTGATATCCTTGTACAAGGGACAGATACAACATGAAAAACATAATTAAAGTAATTTAAACGAGACTAAACAGCTATATCAGATAAGATCGGCTGAAACTCCGACGCTATCCCTATTACAAACAAGAGACAGGCTAGAGATCATGATCCTAATTAGGACTAGAGCTGATGCAACATAAAGTGTAAAAAGATGCATGATGTCTAGAAAATCAGGTCTTTGAATGTTTTTCAAGATGATGAGTACCTTATGCTAATCTAGGCCAATAATTTAATTTGGCCAATATTGATAAAACTTTGGATAAGGCCTGGCCGATACGACTAAATTGAGCCATTGACTTAGATTAGCTAAATTATGTGGTAACTTAACAAGTCATATCTCCAGCTGAAGAATTGAAAGCACGAACTCGTTGAAAAGAGTAACAAGAAAAAAGGTGGCGATGCGTTGAAGGTGTTTTTTGAATTGTTTCTTTTTTTTACATAGACATCGGTCTTATATTTATACCCATATATACAAACCTTGTCCTTGTCGGACACTATTCATAACTTGCCTAAACAAACAAGTCTTAGGTGGACTCTTACCACAATATTACAAAAGAAAATTAACTCCTATCAATAGATACAATTACCTTATTCGGAATCAATTCCTAGTTGACAATACCTTCAAACCCTTCTCCGAAGCCAACACGAAGCTAGGCTACCCGTATCGGCTCGACCAAGTCCGATTCAAACTACCCATATCGGCTGCCTGAGTCCGATTTCATATCGGCTAATATGGCTCCAGCCGATGCGCTGTCTGTTTTGAAAAATTCACTTATTCCTTTAAACTCGTCTCGGATCCAATCTTGATTACTGACATATCTTGACCAAATTTTGCCGTTAACAACAATGAACGCAACCTTAGTGTTACCGGCAAAATTAATCGCTTTGTCAGTAAACATGCAAACAAACAGCTCAACTAGTTAGATTACTTGGGATAAAACTTGTCCACCCGATTTCAAATCCTAGATTTGACATGGGTGTTTGTATTTACGGCTAATTGTTCTTTCCAGTGACAGGGGACGTATCGTCGATAACAACGTGCTCACGATGACTTGGCTAATATAAAGATACGTCGACTTAGTTTTTTTTTAAAGATACTCACACACACACACACACACACACACACATATATATATATATATATATATATATATATATATATATATATAATGTGCATGTGTTTATATAAATAAATGTATCGTACATTGTTGACGTACTATCTTTCTAAAAAAATGCATTGTGTATCATGCTGTATATATATGCATGCTGTCTCGCGATCAGAGACACTATTCAGACGTTGATCTACGATCATCTCAGTCGTTGTCGATAGGTAAGGCGTTTAATCTGATGGATAACTAATTAGTTAATTAATTAATCAATCAATCGTGTCGTGCGTCTCCTGATGATGCATATATGCATATCACTCGTAGTATATACTTAATTAATTGGCTTTCTAAATTGATCTATTTACAGAGAGATTAAACGGCAATCAGAACAAATTAGTAACTAATCTATATCTTCCATATATATTTACAACCCATTAAATCTAAAACTCAACATATAAACATTACCTGATCATCATAGCACTAATTATATATCAAAGCTGATACAAACATACAACATCATCTATAATTTATTAAATTAAACAAATCAACATATCTTAATTATCATCCCTCATATTATTTTCATGATATTTTAACACATCTATTCATCATTTTTATAATACTTAACATATATTCATTCATATATTTTGCACAAAAGCTTAGGATATCTTTTAGTTTTTTTCTAATTAGTATTGATAAACAATGACTTTTCATCATTTTTTTTCTTAAATTTTACTTTTTGCGAAGCAAAAAATATTTCATCTATAATCTCTTACAAAACCTATTAAATTTATTTCTCTTCAAACATGTGTTTGGCAATCTAGTTTATTTAACATGTGTTGACAATCCACTTTTATTTGTTTGTTGTTAATATCTAATATCTTTTTACTTCTAGTTCGATTGTTGATAACAGTAAAAATATATTAAAGTTTATTTAGAAATTTTTGCAGTAAAGCACGAGAAAACACGTCGTAGTGCCAATGAGAAGTTCATCAATTATTTAGGCTAGCTAGCATGGAGACAAAAACTAAAACTTAAATGCATGTGATGACGAGGCCAGTATCTATCCACTTTCACTTACCAACTACACATCTCGATCATCAACAATCTCTCCTTGATCATAATTTTTTATGTCATGCTAGCTGCGAGACCATTAATTCAGTAGACCATCCATCACTGAATTTAACAGCAACAGTATCGATCGATGATGCACATGAGATCGATAGATCGATCAGCAGTCATATGCATTCCGATCTATATAAACTTATTTTTTTTGGTAATTTACAAGCGACATATTTGCATCGATTCAGCGCATCTTTTTTCTTCTGAAACATATGATCTACCAGTCACATCTTTAATATGTATATATGGGCACGTGCACTGATCGAGATTTGATTCACCAAGAGATATTCATTTAATTTCTGTGTGATTCTCAGGTCTCAATAATGCCAACTTGGAATAAGATGAACAGAGATGAATTACTTTGCTCCTCCAAATGAGCGATTTGAATCGTTTCGGAAGAATGGGATCCTAGCTAGCTATAAGGATTCATGGTGCGAGCTTAGTGCTAACCTTTTGCGGATACATCTGTATGGTTACTTATATTTTTAAATTTTAAGAAAGAAAAAACACTTCATTTTACTCTCTTTTTTCTTGATGTAATTGACACCCTCTAAATTATTTTTGGGCACATTTATCTCTAAACTAATTAAAAAAACTTATTTTACTCCAGTAGCTTTCTTAAAACTCATCATCCTTTAATGCATGTACAAAAGTAGAGTCTAATATGAGATCTCTATATTAATTTATATCAATAGGGACTACCTCCTACAACGATAAGATTTTTTAATCATTAATGCACTAAATATCTTTTATTATCCTTCTTTCCTTTTCTCCACCCTCATGCAGCAAACTTTTCGTTAATAAATGCTTAGAGTCGACTCTGAGTCGTTGTCATGCGTAGTAACGATGTTTATATTTTTTCTCTCTCTTTTATCTACGTCATCAAATTTGCTTGCATGACAACAAAGAGAACCTGTTATTAGACATCATTGTATATGCCCTTATACAGAGGTTGTCCCTGAAAAAATTATTTTCCTATATAGCAGATTCCCAAAATAGAGATGAGAATATAAATGGATAGACTTGGATCCTTGAACTTGAAGGATATAGGAGGGGTTAGAACAGTGCTAGAAAAATAATTTTTACCAATACTGACTTTTATTTTCTCTCAGGCGAACAAAAAAATATCCTCTTATAACCATTTGCAAAAATGGCTAAAAAACCCCTAGATTTAGCTCTGCTAGTGAAAATCAATTTTTACAGATGAAGCCTTAAGAGGTCTGCCTACAAAAATAGCTTTATTTTTGCAGACGGACCTCTTAAGGCTCTGTCTAGAAAAACATGATTTTCGTAGGCGGGACCTTAAGTGGTCTGCCTGTAAAATATGATGTCCCTATTAAATTTGGTTAAGTTCCGACCGGGTCCTCCTCCATCTCCTCTTCTCCCTTAGCCCTCTCTCTCCCTCCACCTACTCTCTCTACCACTCCTCCCACACCTTCATCCCTATCCCCTCACCATTGGATGACGACGGCAACAGTGATGATGACGGCCACAACAACGACGGTGACAATGCCTAGATCCACCTGTCGGCCGCGACGACGACAACAACGATGCTTGGACAACAGCAATGGGATCCGTCGCCCACTGTTCTCGGGTGCCTTGGATCCGCCTGCCGGCCATGACGACGATAGCGACGATGCCTGGACAATGGCAATAGCAGCGGCGGAGGCCGCGTGGCCCCTTTCCTCCCTCCTAGATTGGATTGGAGGGGGGAGGGTGGCGGCGGCGGCCTCAGCAGGCGGAGGAGGGAGGGTGCTGGCAGCGCGCGGAGGAAGTGGCGCGGCCCATCGCCCTCCCTCTCTTCCTCCCCTCCCCTTTCTCTCCCTCCCAAATCTGGTGGAGGGGCGACGGCGGCGGCACGGCCATAGGGAGGAGGGCAGCGTCGGTGCGGCTCCACTCCCTTCCCTCCCTCCCTGATTTGGCTCCCCTCCCTTCCCTCTTCTTTTCCCTCCCAGATCCGGCGGAGGGGCGACGGTGGCGACGCCAGCCACAGCAGGCGACGGCAGCGGCGTGGCTGGAGGAGGGAGGGCAGCTGCGGGTCGGGGTGGTGGCGAGGTTTTTTTTGTTCGTCGAGAATATTTTCGCAGGCGGGTCGCTATAGCTCCTACGAAGATGGAGAGGCCGCCTGCGAAAATGATTTTCGCAGCGCAGGCGGGGCCGATGTCTGCTTGCAAAAATCATGTATTTTCGTAAGCCCTGAAGTGCAGGCGGGGAGGATGGCTGCCTGAAAATTTTGTTTTCTAGTAGTGAAAAAGGATCATAAAAATAGGCAAGAATATGGGACATCGCCTAGAACTAGTTTTTCTCCTTCTTCCCCCAAATTTAGCTCTAGGGTACCATGTAGGATATCTGTTGGAGATGCTCTATGGCATTTTTAAATTTTTACATGAAACTTAGCATGTGGTTTTGAATTTTTTAAATTATTATATTGCATCCACATGTGCACATACCTGCAAATGCACTCTTTATCACATGTTCAAAGAGAGAAAAACCATTGACAAATGTCTGATCTTACTAAATTCCCGTTAACGTTGAAGGCACATGGGATCATTATTTTAGAGAAGGGTATTTTTTTACCCGGCCTCTACATTCAACTACATATATGCATCCTTTTTAAATTGGGAACGTATCCCCTCAAAACAACCCAATCTGAAATTCGCTCCTATGAAGATTTAAACTTAGGACCTTGGGGTGCTACTTAGGTCACTGTAGCCATTAGGTTACGTGAGACCAATTGGCCAGCACAGTTATATACATTCCGATCAATACATTTTTTTGGTTTGATTACAAGTGACATCTCATACTATATGCATCGATTTCAACACATCTTTTTCTTGTGAAAGATATCTACTAGTCACATTTTTAATATGGGGGTATAATCAAGATATTTATTCTGGCCTGTACGTGTGATTGAGTGATTCTCAGCTCTCAATGCAAACTATATTACTCAGGTGAATTTATTTGCTCCTTCGAAAGATATGATGGATTATGTGAATCGTGTTTGATGATGGTGCGAGCTTCGCGCTCATCTTTTGCGAATCCATTTATATATATAGTTAAATAATTATTTATTGTATGATTTTTAAGAAAGAAAAGGACTTCATTTTACCCCTCAAAATTTTCAACGCTGCACTTAGACCCCGGAACAATTTTTGGGCTCATTTTACCCCTACACATTAATTAAAAGGATCAATTTTGTTCCTTAACAAAATTTCTCTTTGTATATATATGGTGTTTTAAGTTCAAATTTTGCATATACATAGAGTTGACGTAAAATCGCGCCGCACACTTTGAGCACGTTATGTGTAACCCATGGCGGCACTCGGAGACCCATCGCCGTTAGGAGTAGGTAGATGCCGCCGAACAAACACCCGAGAGGGACCCCATCAGGGTGAACGCGCGCCGGTTTGTCCTAGGCTCGGCATGCCAGCTAGGATGCCCTCTAACGCCATAGAGACGAGAGATGACGAGCAATTGGGAAATTTGAAGAGAAAAGACTTTGGGATAGGTAGCAAGGAGGGAGATGTAGAATATAGAGGGTTTGGATAAATAAATTGATTCTGATAATTGATGGGTGGTTGTTTCAATCGGCCTTGGCCCCCTTATATTTATAGGAGGGGTGGATCTGCTTCCCAGAGTCTTTTTCACGTCTAATTAGGCTTAGAAATCAACTAGGACTCAAGAAATCCCTATTTAAAATAAGGAAACATGAGAAATATTTAAATTGGACTCGGACTCTGTGCTGATGGTTTGACCGCTCGAACACCTGCGGTCTAACCGTAGTTCATTGTCTGGTCTGACCGACCACACAACTACGGTCAGATTGGTCTTCGTGGAAAAGACTCGGCAGTTTTCAAATTTGGCAAGAACTTGCTATAAACTAGTGCCAAATTTGGTTATCAACACTTGTCCCCTGCCTTTTTGGCAAACTTGTGAGCAGAAAAGCACTAAGCATGAGATAATCTAAGGGCGATATCCACCAATACCGGCCATGAATGACTCTAAGGCTTATGTGTTTAATGGTGATGTAAGAATACTATGAGAGGCCCCCTTTTGTTCAGATTGTATTTTACTTTGCTTTGATCTCCACTCTTGCCTCACCACTTTCTTGTGTTGATTCTTTTGTGACCGATTCTTTTTTCTCAACCGGCTATGAGAAGAGCACGATTGATTACTCAAAACTGGTTTTTGTGGCAATGCCCATAATGGATAATAATACGGTATATAAGTAGACATCATCCACGTACCATTCAAGCTCCATGGTGCATACCAAGGGTAATACAATGAAGAAGAAAAAGTAGGTTGCCGGTGGCCCGTCTTTGTTCGTCTTCCACCTTGTTTGATAGGTGATCTTGATTTCTTTGGCCGTTGCTTGACCTTTTGCTTGTCGCCTTTTGTAATCTTTGGCTTGTCATCTCCTAGGACATTGGGCTTGTTCTCTTGCCCCCCAAGCATTGAAGTCTTTAATGTGGTTTTCTCTTTGCCATCGGGAATCTTTTTCTCTTGCAATTCAACGGTGTGTATAGGAAAAGGTAACTTATTCACTTGCATCTTTGTAAAAGTCAGTCGTCCTTCGTCAATGACCGATTGAATTTTTCTACGGAATACATTGCAATCATTTGTGGCATGAGAATAGAAATTGTGCCACTTACAATATACTTGAATATACTCGCCGTTTTAATTCCTCAAGTGGCAGTATGATATGGCCTAGTGACAATTTTATTTGCTTCTTTTCTAATAAGTAGTCAAAAATCCTATCGTATTTGGCCACATCAAACGTGAACTTTATTTCTTCTTGCCGATTCTTACGACTAACCGGCTTAAGAGCAGAGCAAACGAATGGTTTAGAATTGGAGTTCCAAGCCCATTCGGCTATGTATACATCAACTATCTTATCGTCCGAAGATTCTTGTTGATCAACTATATTAACATGAGGACGATCAGACCTAACTTTCTATAAGATTTTGGCTTCTCTAACTCGGTTTTTTTGAGCCAGAGCCTTTTGAAGTAATTGGTTGACATCTAAGAAAGTATGATCATCTAGTTTTTCTTTTAAATATTCAAGTAAACCAGAATAAGCCAAATCTACCAAGTACTTATCAGAAAGTGTTAAACTATACATCGGTTTCTTGTATCTCTAAATCTTCTAATGTATTCAGAAACTGGCTCATTATGCTTTTGTTTAACCGATGTTAAGTGTGATAAGTTTAATTCGGTCTCACTACTAAAGAAGTAAACATGAAAATTTTGTTCTAATTGAGACCAATCATGAACAGAGTTAGGTGTAAGAAAAATAAACCAAGTAAATACGGCACCAGATAAAGACAATGGAAAAAGCCTAAGTTTTAAAATACTACGAGCACTAACTTCTCCACATTGTATGATAAATTGGCTGATATGCTCTAAAGTAGACCGGCTGTCTTCTCTAGTGAACTTAACAAAATCAGGTACTCTAAACCCTTGAGGATATGGAACATTGTCATAGTGGTCAGGATAGGGTTTTTGATATGTACGCTTTTTAACCCTAGTATCTATGCCGAAAGCGTTTTTGAAAGCTTCGGCAATCTCATTTCTAAGACTCTTGGGTTCTGCTCATGTGCCATTGATTACAGGATTCAACAAGACTCTTTGTTGATTTGCCGAATTCTGAGGTGCTACAAAGGGAAAATTAGGGGCAAAAGAGACAAAAGGTGTTAAAGCTTGTTCTGGAATATAATCGCTAGCCGTAGGATAAATAGGAACAGCCAAAACAGGAGCCGATCCTACAAAAGACGTCGGGAGCGGTCTGACCAACGGTGCCCCTCCAGTCAGACTGGTCGATGCATCCGGTCTGACTGGCGGTAACATATCAGTCGGACTGGCGTATGGTGCCGCAGGGGTGAATCTAGGATCTAT
Source organism: Oryza officinalis (assembly GCA_008326285.1). Classification (NCBI taxonomy): domain Eukaryota; kingdom Viridiplantae; phylum Streptophyta; class Magnoliopsida; order Poales; family Poaceae; genus Oryza; species Oryza officinalis. Next base: position 2,762,624 of record BDMV01000005.1, read on the forward strand.
TATACCGAGAGAATTGTAAGTATTATTCATCGATCAATTCTGTTGTATGGAAAATTTTGGTACATGAAAATTTGATGGAATACCATACATAGGTTCGCTATTATATGGAGTAGATGCACCACCTAGGAATCGGCTATTTAGCCGATTCTCTAACTTACTCATGCGAGCATCTAAGGTTTTTTTCAAGGTAGTACTAAAAGAAGTAAACCGATTGTTTAAACTAACAATAACAGCACCATCTACTATTTGAGCAACTTCAGATGCATGAACAGGGGCATTGCTAGAATCGATTGTTACCTTGGATTTGTTGTCGATGGGCAACATGAATTCCTCTTGTTTGATGACGCCTTTCCTCATCTTCCAGTAGCATGAAGCCATCTTCCACCATAGATCTTCAAGTTGAGCTTCGAATGTCTGGCGATTAGCTTCCAACAACTCTCCATAATCCGTGACCATGATGTTGTCTTGATCAATATCGGTGTGAGAGCCCATGGTGGAGAACTAGGGTTTCGGCTATAGCAACCGAAATCATCCCCGGTGGAGTTGCCAAAAAGATGTGTTGACGTAGAATTGCGCCGCCACACCTTGAGCACATTATGTGCAACCCGCGGTGGCACCCGAAGACACGTCGCCATAGGGAATGGGTAGATGCCACCGAACGAACACCGGGAGGGACCCGTCAGGGTGAACGCTCGCTGGTTTGTCCTACGCTCGACAGGCCAGCTAGGATGTCCTCTAATGCCGTAGAGACGAGAGACGACGAGCAATTGAAAAATTTGAGGAGAAAAGACTTTGGAATAGATAGCAAGAAAGAGAGATGTAGAATATAGAGGGTTTGGATAAATAAATTGATTTTGACAATTGATTGGTGGTTGTTTCAATTGGCCTTGGCCCCCTTATATTTATAGGAGGGGTGGACTTACTTCCCAGAGTCTTTTCTATGTCTAATTAAGCTTAAAAATCAACTAGGACTCAAAAAATCCCTGCCTAAAACAAGAAAACATGAGAAATATCTAAATTGAACTCGGACTCTACGCTAATGGTCTGACCGCCCGGACACCTGCGGTCTGACGGCAGTTCATTGTCCGGTCTGACCGGCCACACAACTGCGGTCAGACAGCCTTCGTGGAAAAGACTTGATAGTTTCCAAATTTGACAAGAACTTGCTATAAATTCAAACTACCGTCAAATTTGGTTATCAACACATAGATGATGGCATAACCTATATATATGTTACAAGATATTTTTGAAATTTACATGATAGTTCATATGTAGTTTTGAATCTTCATATTTTGGTGCTTCCACCTATGCAAACAATGACTAGAGACTACAAAAGGAAAAAGAAGAAAACAGAGAGACGTATGGTGACATGTTATCTGTCAAGCATCACACAAAATTTCAACGCAAAATACTTACATAAAAAGAGAATTACTGTTAGCAAGCAAAGTAAGCCATTTTCAGTTATACAATGATAACGTAATTGAGCCTGAAAATTAGTTTATCGGATGAGTGCATCGAAAAACAGTTCAAGGGAGTAAAATGCACTCTTTGTTTCTTTAAGGAAACAATAGCTTCACTGGTTCGTAGTTTAAAACCTAAGATAATTATTTAGCAATTTGTTTGAATATATTGTCAGTATTTATATTGTGAAGACCGTTTTGCTATTACTGAGAGTACTAGCTGCTATGACTGGTCTTTGTATGCTTTCCAGCTGTCTAGAAATTAGGTGAGACAAAAGTGTCACACATTACTGTCCAGAGCTTGACCATTTTAACAAATAATGCGATAATCCTTGTGGTTGAAATTTGTCTTATCTTTTTCCTATGATCCATGTGGTTTTCTGAACAATTGTAGTAGGTCAGCTGCCGGCCAAGGTACAAAAGATGAGTGCGTGAGAAAAATTGCAAGCTACCAATTCGGCCAATCGGCCTGCTATTAGTCAAACAACTCATCATCAATATGTCCATAGCGATCCAACAACAACCAAGTAAAATGTGCTTGAAAAATCAAATCTTACGCACTAGGCAGGGCAATCTAGGGTGAAAATTACTCCAATAAAGCAATATTTACATGCACGTATGATCCAAAGTAATGATTGAATTGTAGTCATACTTTAAATATGATAAATTCGTAGTACTCAGATTGAGTCATGACTGATGTTGACCGGATATAGAGTAGCTAAGGAATAATACGAGGATATAACGGTATATAAGCAATTAAAAGTAAACTATTGTTGACCATATGACTGATCAAAAATCGTGTGCCAAAATTTTCTCCATTGACATACAGGCTGTGAGCACTGTGCAGCTTGTGCAGGTCGTGGTGAGACACATTCAGCCAATGGAATTCTAGTGGGGTTTTCAGTGTGATTCATTTTTACTCCAACAACCTTTTGACTTGGAAAAAACTTAACGGATCGTGCGTGTATATGCCTCATTTTCTTTTGGAGGGGACCTGGAGAGGATTAATTGCACTAGCTAGCTAGCTGCTGCATAATACCATTTTTTCCAATAAATTATATCTTGCGCAATTTGAAAAATCCAATAGATTATTACATAGAAAAGTACTTTCGAGGTAAATCATTTAGAGATATATTTCCTGACACTCCAATCCAAACAATAAAAATATATTTTTATTTACAATATTTCAAGTTTAATTTGAAACATGTTCATGCTCTTTTGAGATATCGATGCAGTACGTGAAGCGGTTCAACCGCTACAAGAATCCCTATTACACCCGCCAGGCATGCGAGATGGTTAGAGTTCGAGCTCTGTACGCCTTAGCAACCCCTCCCAGACACCATCGATAAGGCCGAGATATCGATGTAGTACGTGAAGCGGTTCAACCGCTACAAGAATCCCTATTACACCCGTCAGGCATGCGAGATGGTTAGAGTTCGAGCTCTGTACGCCTTAGCAACCCCTCCCAGACACCATCGATAAGGCCTAGTACCCTATATGCATTAGGTTTAGTATCCTCCTAGTACTTTGTTATCATACATGTTACTTGTGTACCTAACTACTACCAAAACCTTAGATCTATGATGAAACATTTTCATCACTGGAAATAGTCACTTCATCTAGCGCCTCCCAATTAATGTAAAAATTTAAAATGATAAAACTTAGTCTAGCGATGACAGCCATTAGATCTGGTATCCACTTTGTAGCATACCGTTCTAACAAGATCCCATACATTAGCCCCTTACAATTAATGTAAAAAAATGATAAAACTTAGGTGGTGTTTGGATCCAGTGACTAAATTTTAGTCCCTGTCATATCGGATGTTTGAGTGCTAATTAAGAGTATTAAACATAGACCAATAATAAAACTAATTGCATAAATGAGAGCTAATTCGCGAGATAAATTTTTTAAGCCTAATTAATCCATAATTAACACATGTTTACTGTAGCATCACATAAGTTAATCATGGATTAATTAAGCTCAATAGATTCGTCTCATGAATTAGTTCAGGGTTATAAAATGGGTTTTGTCTGTAGTCTATATTTAATACTTCTAATTAGTGTACAAGCATTCAATGTGACAGGGGCTAAAATGTTTTAGTCTAGCATGTTTCTTCCTAATCTTATGTGCTACCAATTTCCTCTCATCTACAAATTGAGTATGCTATCTAGCTATTTAAAGACTGGCTAGGGTTATTCGATTTTGTAATTATTGCTAACTTAGTCAATTAACCCTATTCTCTTCGAAGAGATGTCCTTGCCTACTTATTGAATACTATTCAATATGCTCCCTCTTTCATGAAACATAAGGAGTAAATTCTACCTTTCTAACTTTGACTAATAATAAGATTTAACAATATATTTGTTCAATGCTATACAAGTTGTGTCACTAGATTCTGAGTGAAAGATATTTTCATAGTATGTTAATTTTGTAATTGTTGATAATATGTTATGAAAGAAATTAATGGTCATAGTTTTGTATCAGAAATTGTGTAGAAACCACTACGCTTTATATTTTGGGGCTGATATGGAAGTATATGTTATGACAAAAATTTGTAAGAGTGACGCATGCAATGTTATTTATAGCTAAGGCAAGTTATTCCTTGCTTTTTTTTTGCAATTTTATCATCCTTAAAAAGATACCGAGAGGTATCATATTTTCTAGTGTAAAAATATTATACCTTTAGGTACTAGGTACCTCAAAGTACTAAAATTTTTAGTGTAAAATATTGATACCTTGAGATACTTTCTCAAGAATGATAAATTTTTTTTATATTGCAACATAAAGTGGGAAACAAGAGAAAGCCATGGTCATATATATACACTGCCTATTGCTCTAGGAGACAACCTACTACATCACTAAATTAAACAAGTAGATGACCATACATTCTATGTCATCCTTAGATCTAGGAAATAAAAACAAAAGAGAAACATTGCATTGGGAGTGGACCAGAAGACTTGGAAAATTAATTCTACCCTAGCTGATTGATCATGCAAGATTATTCAGGATAAGGGCGTACGTCTTTTCCAATGAATTTCCTTAAAGGCATGTCATGCGTAGCTTGAAATGGAGCAATCAATGGTTAAATTGTTTTGATCGCAATACATCTTGAGTTGCCTTCAAAGTTACACAGCTGTGAACAATGACCATTAATTAGATAAAAGTATATATAAGTAGTTATGACTTTTCACACAAACAGGGTCGTACGGTGTATCATTGACAGTTTCATCCTGGAAAAGTATGGTACTAAAATGATCTCTAATGGTAAATAAAGCTTATATTATATAGTATAGGAGTACGTTACATGCTTTAGTTTGTTCATAGAAATCAAAGTCTTTATCTTTATTTATTTAAAAGATTTGTAATGTTCTTATCGTTTCTCCTGACATATCGACTCTAAAAATAGAAATAAAAAATAGAAAATAAAAATACAATCTAACTTATCGTTAATTTTTTTCTCATCTAAAATTAAAGATGATTATGTACTTATCTAAAATTTTCGTAGGTCGTGGAACGAGTCCGTTTGGGACACGCATATTGTTTTTGTCGTTCTTTTGGAGTGTCATCGATCAAGCTATCCGACTCCCATCTGCATATGCACCGTTCATCTGTCAAACGCGACCATAGAATCCCATCTTGGTCCGCTCAGTCGCATCGCTGTTTCCAATCCGCTCTTCAACCGCTCACGTAGCTCGCTTAGTCGCGTCGATGTTTCCAATCCACTGTTCAACCGCTCTCGTAGCTGACTGTCTTACTGCTCATTGATGTGGCGGCATGTTCTAGAATTTTGTTTGGCAACTGATTATAGTTCTGATCCTGTGAGCGTCGGTTGCAGAGAAGAAGATTAATCCGTCTATGCAAAAAACCTAAGAGCAAGATAGTCGACAATAATTGAATTTTTCTTTCTTAGTATAGATTATTTTACCAATAATAATATTACTTAGACATGTTCAAATTAAGTACGCGTGTACGATTAAAATTGTCATTTTTAAGATCAATAAAATTGTTTTTGCCTGGTGGCTCAAGTACGGGATAGGGCAGGAGAGATTGATAGTGGTGACAAGAGGTTGATGTAGGGGAGGCAGTTTGAGCTAGGAATGATTCGCTTCACACGACCATTGACACCAGTGGAGCATAAGCAACAGTGCAACATGGCATTGGTGTTGACATCCTTAGTCATGGACGGCGCGCGCAGTTAGACACAACAGGACAAGGCCGTCTGCTGGTTGGTCAGATGGGCGGATGCACGAACCGAGCCAAGGACAGCCCAAAAGAGGGAGGAAGGGAAATAGGAAAGATGTGTTAGTTAAGAGATACTTTGCTCGCAATGAGCCATGATAATTTTGGAATTTCGTATGATTTTTAAAGACAAACTTGAAAGAGCTTTAGAGAAAAGATGATGATAAAAAACAAAAATAGAGAAAGAAATTGAAAGAGCTCTGCACTTAACAAGAACAAGATCTATCGACATGAGACAAGGTTGCACGTCAGACATGGCACAACTAATATTACCTCGACTTGTTGGTCGAGTGACGCAAGTCACGACCTAGCCCTGGCCACATCACGGTTAATAAAATCGTCGCTACCTCACCCTGCTACCGGCCCATCAGCGAACTGCCCTAGCAATATGATGGCTCACATTGTTGTCGTGTCATGCTGTTGTGCCAAGTGCCAACAACTATTTCTACTCGACTCTAGACTACAGGAATCATGATGCTTATACTCGGTTCCATTTCGTTTCGCTCAGCCAACTGACGAGCGTATGGAGTGGCCACCACCAAGCCATCCTCTATCCTTGAACTTTTAGGTATTTGAATTGAAACGCTATGGGCAATGTTTGATCTGTCCTTGGATCATACTTGGATCATTATCATATGGATCATATGGTTAAAACTGAGACTAGACAGTTGCAGAAGACCCTGTTATGCTTGATAATGTTTTCTTAAGGTGCTTGGATCACAAAATTTAAATCCTAATAAATGTTTATCACATTAGTATCTCATTGCAACGCACAAGCATTTTGCTAGTTCAAAGAAAAAATGTGGTAAAAATATGGAAAGGACCAACCATACATACCACTACCTCCGTCCAAAATACATCGACTTTTTAGCTATAAATTTAGACAAAATATATATGTTCAGATTTATAGCCAAAAGTTTATATATTTTGAGATGAAGGTAGCGGTAGAACCGTATGAAAAACATCAGATGCCTCCATATTACGAGACCATGCACGCATGATGTCTGGCAAATTAAATGAAGTCCTGGGCTATTAATTAGTTTGCCTCAATGCCTAATTAAAGGTTCTTTGTAAAGTGGATGTCTTCCTGTCCATCGTGGCAAGAGTACATGTTTCCCCTTCTTCCTTAAGCCTGCAGGTTAATTAGCGAATCATTTGGTTTAACTAATGGTTAATTAAATTATAAGAATTTTTACGATAATATAATATACTGATAGTATTTGTACTATAGTATATTATTCCGCGCGTTATTTTTGTTAAAAAAATTTGATACCATCATCGGAGTTACATGAATGTGTTAGTCTAGCTAGAAAGATTCAAAATGGATAAGATCTTTCACGCACATCTATTATCATACAACTTATATTATTTTTGATCAGTAATTAATCACTTAAAACCAAAGTATGTAGATTTTAAATAATGATAAGAATTGATCAGGAATCGTGCCATCAGGATGCATGTCATCGTCTCTCGCAGGCGCACAAATGAGATCCAGTGACATACCAGCGTCAGCGAGCATGAATGAGTTCCAATTATACTGGATTAACTCTCATCCATAAAATTATTTAAAGTCCTCTCTAATTATCTATAAAATTTTTAATTTGCTCATATATATATTTTAGTATCTTATGACGGTACTCTCTTCGTTCAAAAAAAATATAAGGAATTTTAGGTAAATGAGACATATTCTAGTACTATAAATCTGGACAGATTATAGTAGTAGGATATGTCTAGATCATAGTACTAGGATATGTCTCATTCATCCAAAATTTTTTATATTTTGAGACGGAGAAAGGATATTGTATTTTAAAAGTTCTCTAAATTAATTGTGTGAGTTGATTATATATCACCTTTCTTCAGCGCAACATTGACAATCTAGGTCGCTTTGCAATGGTACGAATTAGTGATCGATCGACAGGTATCATGCATGCTTTCAGCAGTGGAGAAAGAACTTATTCATTAATTGGGTTGTTAAGGGTGACGTACCTTCAGGCCAGCTTCAGTGAGTGTTTTTTTCCCCTGTTGCCTCTGTGTGCTTGTATTAGGGTGTGATTGGATTGGAGGTTTTAAATGGATAGGACATGACGGCTCATTTATTTTCTTTATCCGCCTTTCCCATGTATATGTCTCGCTCCCTGTTGCCCATGTATCATGATCACTGTTTCCTTTGGCTAATGTATCTATACTATTTAAATTGTTAAAATATTAGTAATGATGGTATCTATTTTCACGTTACCCCTACCACTAACATTTGGACTCATAATCTATACTATTACATCACTTTTTAACAAGTTCTCTCCCATTTTACTATTGACTTCTCCAAATTTTAAAATCACCTATTTATTCAATAAGAAAAATCGTAGTATTACTTAGATAAATAAGTGCTTATTAATAATACTTAAAATGTTATTAGTGGTGATGTACATTCCCATACCTCCTATCAATAACATCCGGGCCCCATAATATATGCTATTACACCACCTTTCAACAAGTCTTTTCCCATTTCGCTATTGGTTCCCCAAATTTTAAAATTACCTACTTGTTCAATAAGAAAAATCATAGTATTACTTAGATAAATAAGTGCTTATTAATTGATTTAATAAGCTACAAACTCAATTTGTTTTTCATTACAACGCACGGGCTCTAGGCTAGTATAAATTAAATTGGACATTTGATCTTGTAATATTTTTAAAGATATAGTTATGTTTAAAATAAAGACAATTTTATTGATCTCAGACAACTATGTTAAGATGATACAATTTATCTAAAACCACCACCGACGTTAGGATATACATAACCTATAATTATTAAAAAATAAAAAAAAGAAGGACATGACACCAAATATCATCCTGCAGCGAGCTACAACCATAAGCGATATTCATCGTCATACTCCACAATAGCAATACTAACTTAGACCACAATAAAAGCCCTCGGCTCTAAAGCAACACCTTCAAAAAGAAAACGACACTTACACTCCCCACTGTTGCCATGATCAAATCAACAAATTAAATAACAGATTCATAGGTTTTCATTCTAGGGAGTAAATTCTCCGAGCTTCAGACAAATGTCATTGCCAGACACAACTAGCTAAAGACTAGACCTAGAGATTTAACCTTAGAGTGAAAGAACCGGTAATCAATGAGCACCACCAAATCGAAGTCCCTAGTACTATTGTTCTCTCAATCCTAGCTGATGCCACTATATACATTTCAGTCTTAGGCCAACTTCAATCGTCAACGAACACCACAACCTGCAACTGTCTTTAGATGTGTCACCCAATGGTGATAAGGTCACGAGAAAGCAAATTGACAAACAAATCCATAGGGTTCATCTAAGGAAATGATGAGATATCGGCGCAAGTGATTCCACGAATCGAAACCAAGATAACCATGTCTACAACCCTTACTAGTTAGTAGTGAAAACATTATCGCAAGAAGTAGCCAGCAGGCGACAGCAGTTGGACCACTAGGGACCTGGCGCCACCATGCCATTGGCCCTAGTGATAGCCTCTTCGCCTTCGGCCGCCATAAAAACATCGTCGTATGGTGTTGTCGTGCCATTGACATTGTACCTGTAGCCGCTTTGCCGCCTAGCCGCCGCCACACCACCACCACCCTAACCATAGCCCTAGCCCTATCTCTTAACTTAATTTGAAGAAAATGATATGATATATGTACAAATTAAAGGTATAATAACAGTAAATTGTATGACCCTAGAAGACTAGAACATTCAATGCTCTTGGCTAGAAAAAATAAACCGTATATTACATATCCCTCAAGAATTCTTCACCATTGTAGTATACAATGTCAACGTGACATTAATAAGAGGCTAAGAAATCAAACACACGGGAAAACACACTAGTAGCTCTAACTCGATTGCAGATCAGCTAACCAGATGCTACTGCCACTAGTTCTAGTGGATTTCAATTTTCAATTCGATGCAAATATATAGCTAGCTAGCTAAGGACAGAGTTATGCCTTTTGAACAATACTTTAGCTTGACTAAGATCTAGATTTAATTGCTACAAATTAAAATACCAAAAAAGTGACACCAATATATGTACCAGTTCACTTAATTAATTAAAACTAACATACATAAGACATTTTTCACTTAATCTGAGCCATGCGAAAATTAAAGCTAAAAATTGACACATATATATGTACTCTAATATATGCTGCTTTTTTATTAACACCAACGTCACATATAAATGATGTTATATATGTGCCGATTGCCAATAAAAACCTGGCCGGCACATATACATGGAGTAAAAACCTAGGTTGTTTATGCCTTTACCGTCAGTGTGTATTTTCACGGATGGTTGGATTGAACGGTCCAGATGAGTGATGGAGCTAGTCCATCACATATATATTCTGATCCCAAAAACAAAGTGCGTGAAGCCGACCAATCTACGTCGCTCACCTACTACCACTACAAGATAACATGTCATCATTTTCGGTAGTCTCTTTCACTAGTTCGTTCGAGTATACACTTCGCAAGCAACGAACACATTATGCTTCCAAAATAAAATGGAATAAATTGTAACTAGCTGATTGTAATCACTCACAGTACTAATTACTCCATTCGTTTCATAGTACAAGTCATTTGATTTTTTTTCTAGTCAAATTTTTTTAAGTTTGATCATATTTATAAAAAAATATAATAGTATTTTTAACACAAAACAAACATAATATCAAAATATATTTAATATTAGATTTAATGAAACTAATTTTATATTTTAGGTGTTGTTAACTTTTTGTTAACTTGATTAAATTTAACAAAATTTAATTAAAAAGAGAAATCAAATATATTATAACATGAAACGGAAGGAGTAATTAACTGGTGATAGCTCGAGCTGGCCTATATATACACATGGCACTGGGCTCTAGCATCTCCACACACACACATGCACGCATCATCGCATACAAAAACTAATTAGCTAGCTAATTAAGCTAAGCGATCACACAGTATCTAGCTAGCTTAGTATGGGATACACGGTGACGAGGACGAGCAGGTCGCTGGTGGCGCCGTCGTCGCCGACGCCGGCGGAGACGCTGCCGCTGTCGGTGATCGACCGCGTGGCCGGCCTGCGCCACCTGGTGCGGTCGCTGCACGTGTTCGAGGCCGGGGGCAACGTCGGCGGCGGTGGCGAGCCGGCGAGGGTGGTGAGGGAGGCGCTGGGGAAGGCGCTGGTGGAGTACCACCCGTTCGCCGGGAGGTTTGTGGAGGTGGGGGGCGGCGAGGTGGCGGTGGCGTGCACCGGCGAGGGGGCGTGGTTCGTGGAGGCGACGGCGGCGTGCAGCCTGGAGGAGGTGAAGCTGCTCGACCACCCGATGGTGATCCCCAAGGAGGACCTTCTGCCGGAGCCGGCGCCGGACGTCCAGCCGCTCGACATCCCTCTCATGATGCAGGTATGCATGGATTTCTTTCTTTCTTTCTTTTTTTCCTAGCTTCCCACAAAATGCAATTTCGAAAATTTCTAAATTTTCTATGAAGTTTCGCAAGAATTTGTATTCTTAAATAAATTAACAACGTAACTAACCAGAACGATCACAATGCTATTTCCGTCTCATAATATAAGAAATTTTGTCTGTAGTTATATGGAAAAAATATCTGACGACCATATCGATAAAGCCAGCTAAGGTGGCATCGTGAGCTATGGGCCGTTCTAGGATTTGGTCTGAGGTTAAAAACTTAAAATTATAGCAGATGTTGTAACATTATAAAGATTTATTTATATATGGATCACCTTTACTACAAAGTCTAGCTATGCCATCTTCACCGGTTACAAAGGTGTGGATGCATGGCCATGCATGAATATGAGTTCTTAATTATCGGAGATCTCTCTCCCTTTGGCCGTGCTACACGTGGCGTGGCATCATAGGTAGGTGAGATCGTGGCATGCATCGATATCAGCATGTACAACTAAACTACTCACTCATTCTATCCAAAAAAAAAAACTACTCACTATCCGGGTAGGTAAGTCGATCAATCGGATAAACTAGCTCCATCTTGCAATCTTCGATTCCCCTTAATTTTATTTATTGGTATAAAATAAAGAAGTATACACGCGTATACCATATAATCATTTATCACACATATATAGACTATTCAAGTATATATCCACTCGTAAGTGTTCTCTTTTTAATTATGTACGCAAAACCTTAAGTGATGAAGACCATATATGCAAGTCATCAACGAACTACACAATATTCTCATGAAAATATACCCATATGTACACAATCACAATATTAGAATTTGATAAACTTTAGCTGATAAAGTCATGCACAGTAACTTTACCCATAAAATAAAATCATGGACGAGTCCCCCCACTAAATTGTGTTGAGACGTTCTAGTAAATAAAAAAAATCTGATGGCCTCACATAGCCACATATTATTGTATTGTACTCGGCCATAACCAACAACAAAAGTGAGCCACACAAAAAGCGGCATATTTATTTATTTCCAGTTGATTAACAAAATGACCCTATATATTGTCTTTTCTTGGTGGAAAAGAAAAGCTAGAGGTTAATTAAGTAACTATTAATTAATCACACCGATCTTGAACACTGTACTGGAAGAAGTTTGGTATACACATTACGTAGTGCTGCGCACTACGTGTTGAAATGTGCTCTGTTGCACCACATCTTTTTGTCAGGCATGCAGACAGGCAACTTATTATATGAATGAATGTATATATGCAGCTCAGGCATCCTCTCGAGTATCCATCATCCATCTCTTTCGCAACTTCGCGAGAAGTGTACATGTACCCACACTAGAAAGTTAGATGGGTCACCTACCGCATTAAACTAATTACCTCCGTTTGGTAATGCGTTTTCATACGATTTATTAACAATTTAAATATAAAACTTTTATATACATGTCCATAACAATTTAAAAAAAATATGGTAAAATAAATCATAATGATAAACCACAAAATCAACTTCAAAATGAAGCTTAGAAATTTAAATTTTAGCTTATGAGCATAAGTATACTCTGAATCTACAATTCTGCATGTGTGTTCCGTAGGTAATTAATGTTCTTTTAGATTGTGGAATATTTCGTTAGTTCATGAAACATCTTTCAGTAAAGTTTGTGACGTACGTGTTGTTATTTGTTGCATCAAAATTATATATATGAGTATATCTAGTGTTGAAAAAACTTTCTTAAATGCATTGTAGTAGAAAAAAAACTTTATTCTAAAGACCATGTGATGCTCAGAACAATTTCTCACCTTTTTTATCGGGTTGAGTAAACTGTGAATTAAGCAAGGAGTTAGTTAGCTAGGTGCAATGTTTTTTTGGAGTTAGGACATTTGTGTCATTGGGTCGGCCAAACACTCCAACTAATCTTATGTAAAACTAGCTAGTAGCAATTTGCACGAATATTGTCTTAGATAATCCACTGTCTTCTGAAAGTCTTTCGATCAATTACTTTCACCAGCTTGTAGCAAAATATTGATTTGTGCCGAACTTACTTTAGCACACAAACCAGCCGCACTTGGATCAAATTAAAGGGCCTTTTTCTAGCTAGTGTTGGATATATCATGAACCATGATTATTTGCCTCAATTTTTAATCGGGAGAGACATGGCAAGCACTAAAGATAAGAAAATATATAGCTAGTGGATAATCCATGCCACGTGGAAATGCAAAACTAGGTACAGTTGATTATGACCGGGATCATCTCACCGTCTCTGTCCCGAATTAATTTCCGGTGGGCGCCGCTGGTACCGTAGAATAATTAATATATTCTAACTGAGCCATTTTTTTATTTTAATTTCACTGCTTGTTCTCACATAAAAATTAATGATATATAGTTTTCATGATATGCATGAAAAAAAAAACAGATATCTTCGTCCATTGAATCTTAGAGTTTTGCCTTGACTAATTAACCAGTAGTACATGTGGTTCAGTGGATGTGGAAAGTTTGTTGGTGAAAAGGTAAGCTACACAGTGGGCAATAGTAATTTTGACTTGGTGTTCTTTTACGTCCACAGTCTCCAACATAGGAGTACTAACTTTGATCATTATTTTGTAGTTAAAATATAATATCATGAAAACTTGAACAACAAATGTTATATAGATATTGTTGATTTAAAAAAGAAGGGGGAAAGCGTATGATGGGTAGCCCTTACTCCTGAGTACATAACAAGACCTACTAATCACTAAAATTAAAATCATTCGATGCCCGTAAATATTACTCGTGCACTTTTAACCTAAAGAATTTAGCGAGGATATGGATTTGTCGGTGGTTCTTGTCTCTTTAATCTTACATTAAATATGACTATTCATAGATATATACGTATGATGTATGTGTTTTTTTTCTCTTTCATGTAATCATGGAAAAAAAGAAATTTAGAAAACCTGACGGTCAAGTGGAAAAGAATTAATGGAGGACTTCGTTAGTGATTAATAAGTTATTGGGTCAGTAAAAAAGGACAGTTTAACCACCCGCGCGTATGGTTGATGATCGATCTACTGACCACAATCCAACGGTTCACGATGCGTGATGCGATATATGACAATGAACGGTCGTTGCTGCGTCGTGACCAGATTCGGTAAAACGTCACACACGTATACTTAATTAAGGGAGTATCAACGGCTGAAAATTCGACAGATCTTAAAAAGAAATCTGTCGACAGATTTATAGCATAATCACTTAATTAATTACTACTTCATTCGTTTCGTATTAGAAGTCATTTGATTTTTTTTTAATCAAACTTCTTTAAATTTGATAAAATTTATAAAAGTATATAGTTGTATTTTCAACACAAAATAAATATATTATCAAAATATATTCAAATTAAATGAAACTAATTTGATATTTTATATGTTGCTAAATTTTTCTATAAATTTAATCAAACTTAATAAAATTTGACTATAAAAAAAATAAAACAATTTATAATATGAAACGTGGGGAGTACTATCCACATGATGCTAGAAGACTCACAATCTCACTTAGCTCTCACTAACAAGTGACAAGCTCTAGTACTATCTACCTAATTAGTTAGTGACAATCACCCACATTTAATTTTAATTACCAACTCGATTTTCTTCAATTCCTTTGAAAATTGAATCGATATTTATAAAATTCAGCAAAATTAAAATGAAATTGATCATGTGTTTTAATTTTGCAGGTGACGGAGTTCACGTGTGGCGGGTTCGTGGTGGGGCTCATCTCGGTGCACACCATCGCCGACGGCCTCGGCGCCGGCCAGTTCATCAACGCCGTGGCGGACTACGCGCGCGGTCTCGCCAAGCCGCGGGTGTCGCCGGTGTGGGCGCGCGACGTCATCCCTGACCCGCCAAGGATGCCGGCGCCGCCGCCGCGGCTTGAGCTGCTCGACCTCCGCTACTTCACCGTCGACCTCAGCCCGGACCACATCGCCAAGGTCAAGTCCACCTTCTTCGAGTCCACCGGCCACCGCTGCTCCGCCTTCGACGTCTGCGTCGCCAAGACATGGCAGGCCCGCACCCGCGCCCTCGTCGCCGGCGAAGAGCAGGAGGAGCGCACCGTGCGCGTCTGCTTCTTCGCGAACACGCGCCACCTGATGCTCAAGGGCGACGGCGCGGCGGCGGCGGCGGCGACGGGGTTCTACGGCAACTGCTTCTACCCGGTGGCGGCGACGGGGAGCAGCGGCGAGGTGGCCGGGGCCGACATCGTCGACGTGGTGCGCATCATCCGGGATGCGAAGGCGAGGCTCGCCGCCGACGTGGCGAGGTGGGCGGTGGGCGGGTTCAAGGAGGATCCGTACGAGCTCACCTTCACCTACGACTCCCTCTTCGTCTCCGACTGGACGCGGCTCGGCTTCCTCGAGACCGACTATGGCTGGGGCACGCCGTCGCACGTCATACCTTTCTCCTACCACCCGTTCATGGCCGTCGCCGTCATCGGCGCGCCGCCGGCGCCCAAGCTCGGCGCCCGCGTCATGACCATGTGCGTCGAAGAGGCGCACCTGCCGGAGTTCAGGGACCAGATGAACGCCTTCGCCGCCGGCAACTAGCTACACATATACTATCATGCACACACTAGTTAATTATATTAATTACGAGTAATCCTTATTATTAATTAATCAAGAGAGACAGTGCAGTTAATTAAGCATGTCTCATGCAACTCTGATCGATCGATCGGTGTGTGTACGTAATTCGGCTGGTTAATAATGGATTAATGTGCACGCTTCACAAACTTTTCACAAACTTTTAAATGGTATGATTTTTTTTGCAAAAGCTTTCTTAGAATACTATATATATCGTGTTTACAATGTAGAATAGTGTTTACTAAAAAAATTATAAAAGAAGACCAAACCATGGTAGTGTAGAGCCAATGTGGCATCCATTTCAGTGCCATGTCAGTCCATTTTAATTATGTGGACTATTTTGGCTTAGTTCGTACGAGTTGTTATACCAAAATGAGCAATTTGATACTTGTTGTACTTATTTACACCTATCACTCAAATTTGTATACTATGAGTGTAATTTTCTTTTTTTAACTTTATAATATTTAATTCTTTCGTTTGTACCCTTGAATATTTATCATAAACATTCATTATTCAACCATTCAACACAAAATAAGACAACCAATTTCTTTTCTATAGATCCTACATGACAACATGATATGTTCATGATGTCTTTTTTTTCTTTTCTTTTATTTCTGTTTATATTTAGTTGTTGTATAGACCGGATATTTTCATTGATTACTAAAACATTACATTATCTGAAAAAAGCAAAGGAGGTGAAGAGGGTTAACTAAAGATTAACCCAAACCATATTCTTTCTCTCTACTGGGGATGGTGGCTCGGCCTCATGAAGGCTCGTGGCAGCGGACCCTAGCAAGAGCGATGGCCTCGCCAGCTGCAGCGGCCCCCGTGCTGCTGCTCGTCCTCCTCCCCCTCGCGGTCACCAGCGTGGTCTCTGACGGCTCCGACCACCGCTACAAGGCCAACGAAGCGCATCCGGCAGCCCCCGCGCTGCTACTCTTGCCGGATATGTCAACTTCTCCTTGCCTGCATTCGGGGATCCTACTACCTCGCCGCTAACGGCCCAGGTGGCGGTGGTGGCCTCCTCAGCCATCGCTGCAGCTTGGCCTCCTCGTGTTGGAGATTCTAAATTTACAGGATCTTAAGCTTTAGCCTATAAGACAATCACCTTTCTTAATTGCGAAATTAACATTGACCTGGATTTGAAACCATTGATGATTCCGTTGGTTTACTGCTTTTCTTCTCTTCTTCCTTTTTCAGTTCTTCTTCTTTTCTTCTCGCTAAGTCACGATGACCTTCGGGTCTTCACAGGCATTGCCCTAAGACGACGTCACGAACCCCTTTCAGTGCAAAGTCGATCGGTGGCGATTTTAGGGTTTAGAGTTTTTGCAAGATTAAAGCGTCCTCTTCTCTTAGCGAATTTATCTATTTATAGCACTGGTGGAGCCCGGGAGCTTATCTCAGATTTAGGAATCAAGTTAGTTTTAACCGATCACAAAAACTAACTCTCTCTTATCTCTTTAGTTCGGATTTGTGGGCTTTCATCCGAAAAATCAACCAACATTCTCCCCTTGGTTTTGAGACTTACTAACGAGTCCACTAAGCAACATAGCTCCCCAAAACAATGTGTCATAACAACATTAAGCATCATTAAGATAACAAGACTTATAGTTCAATATAATACTTAGATAAACTCAACTTTACTTAGTGGGTGTTGATCGATACTTATGCTCCTCATTTCCAGGATCATATTCAAAGGCAATGACTTAATCCCATGGCAGCTACATGTTCTTTAAATAAGTTGGTAGGTAAACTTTTGGTTAGCGGATCCGCGAGCATTAATTTAGTACTAATGTACTCAACTTTAATTGTTTGATCCTGTACTCTATCTTTCACAACATGAAACTTAAAGTCAATGTATTTAGCAGCTTCACTTGACTTGTTGTTACTCGTATAAAATACTGTAGCATCATTGTCGCAGTATATTGTTAGTGGTTTGGCTATGCTGTCAACCACTCTTAATCTTGGGATGAAATTCTTAAACCATACGGCCTGCCCCGTTGCATGATAACATGTCACAAATTATGCCTGCATTGTCGATGATTCCTCTGACCTAGATTTGAAGCCATTGATGATTCCTCTGGTTTACTGCTTTTATTCTCTTCTTCCTTTTTCAGTTCTTCTTCTTTTCTTCTCGCTAAGTCACAACAACCTTCGGGTCTCCACCGGCACTGCCTTGAGACGGCGTCACGAACCCCTTCCAGTGCAAAGCCGATCGGTGCCGATTTTAGGGTTCAGAGTTTTCGTGAGATTAGAGCGCCCTCTCCTCTCAGCGAATTTATCTATTTATAGCACTGGTGGGGCCCGGGAGGTTATCTTGCATTTGGGAATCAAGTTAGTTTTAACTGATCACAAAAACTAACTCTCTCTTATCTCTTTAGTTCGGATTTGTGGGCTTTCATCCAAAAAATCAACCAACACCTCGGCGGAAGACGGCTCTGCCTCAGACCATGCCGGTGCCCAGCTCCTAGCTCGTCAAAATCGTCGACCGCCCTCCCCCGCTTAAGCTCATCGGCATCGTTGGTGCCATCCTCCGCTCCTTGCCTGGCTGATTTTGGCCGCGCGTGGCCTCTGCTTCTCCTGCCGATGAGGTAGCCGCCGCCTTTAGCTCTTCTTTCGTCGAGCGTCACCCTGGTCCTGCCTGTCCTTGTCGTCGTCCCAGCTACAAATAGAGAATGAACAGGTGGAGAGAGAGAGGAGAAAGGGGAGTAAAGAGGAAACAGTCACTGATCCGTGGGGTCCCATGCATTTTTTTTATTGTTTTCGTTATTGTAATGCCACGTCGGATCACGAAGACTAAGTCAATCCGACACATAGACGCCACGTCAGTAAAAACCACCCTCAAAATCACTAAGGGAGTCGTTTTACACCGGTTTTAATAGTTAGAGGGGTCAAGCTACCCGGTTTTTGCAATCAAGGATACGAATCAGATTCGACCTATAGTTAAGGAGTCCAAGTGGACTTTTTCCTTTTTTCTCTTCTTTTATATATCATCCAACCCATCTTGCGATCTAGGCCCAATAAAATCGAAAACGGGCTGAAAATAGGTCTGGTTTTGTTGATTTGGGCCCAATTTCAGCCTCCAAAGCTTGGCCTCTGTGCCGTTTACCCGAAATCTTGTTTTGGCTCCATTTTCTCAACGAAAAATGGAGTTGGCACTGAAAAAAAGAAGACGATGAAGATGACAAATTTAAACTTTAAACAGGTAAAAGTTAAGTTGGTGCGATTCCTGCCCAAAAACTAGCTTGCGTATATATATCCGAAAACTGATTTTCTGATGATTGTCTATTTTAAAGATACTAATGGAATTGCAAGATTCCGGCTTCTGACGATGATCAGGACTGTCTGATTGAACGCACTGTTGGTAAAACAAAAACTGAAAGCTCGGTTGAATTGAAAGATTATCTCATCACATGCTTCTTTAATTATTCGCTTTTGTTTTGACAGTTGGAAATCGATCTGATTCGATCGGATCACATCTGCTAGCTTTTGTAACAAATCAAGCTTTGCAGGACCATATATATTGCATGAGAACGACCTGAAGAATGCATACGAGAAAAGATAAAAGTTAGCTCTTGAACCATGCATGCATTTTGCCTTTTTCACTAAATTTGCAGGCCAAGGAATTCGAATCGATATATTCCTATACATAAATCAACTTGATCCAGAATGATATATATTGTGCCGATCGATCGAGTCTCCATCCGTCAATTTAATTAGATCACTGACGATGATCTATGCAAATCTTAATACTAGCTGATGATCAGTCGTATTAGTACGGCAAGTGTTGATGATCATCGACAGATTAGTGCATGGTTCAACTTACTGTGTTAGGAGTAGCTAATATTAATGGTTGCGTCTAAAAGATTATTGGTTAGACTCCGACTCTGATGGCGATGAAGATGACATGCATGTACTGACAAAAGTCAGAAGATTAACAATAAATACTAGTAGCATTATCCTAAAGACCAATCTCTGACATGACATACGTGTACATGTATGCATCCATCATGTACGTACGGTGACTGATGACGAAGACAAAAGCAAGTCAGAAATTAGTCAAAGGGCAGAGTACATAGGAGTATATGGTTACTCATATGCATGCATGCATGTTGACGCAGCAAAATAAAATCGCCTGGCTAAGCTTAGCTCTCAACTAATCTCAAGCTGCTAATATATTTAATTAGAGACTAGCTAGTTGTCAGCCATAACACGAAAGCAGTACGCTGGAGTTATGAGATTAGACATCAACAGAATTAACGGCTACGCGCGCGTACTCATCACATGCAGAAAGTCACAACTTCACGAGTACTCCTTTCATCTCGCAGATATTTTATTTTCTTGTCTTTTTAATTTGTCCACAACCACAAATACTTTGGGCTTGTTCAGTTTGTTACCAAAATTAGCCTTACCAAAATTTAATATTGCTAAATTTTGACACACACTTTGGCTAAATTGCTGAAGGATGTGTTCAATTTGTGGCATTGCCAAAATTTGGTATTGTTTGTATTAGAAAAACTTTCGAAAATGTCAAATTTTGGTAAAGTGACAATGGCAAGATTTGTTTAGTTTATTATCCTACCAAAATTTGATAATACTTAGTTGAAATTGACGGTAAAATAAACAAGCTAGCCCTTCATCTTTAAAGCATTAGAGTTTGAAAATTAAAAGTATAAAACAAACACATTAGAGTTTGAAAAGAAAAAGTAAATAGCAGTCTAGTCTTTTTAACTTTTGCATTAGTACGTACGTGTGAGATTGGTAAAAATGATTTTTTTAAAGAATGGATGTAGTATAATCGATAGGTGGCATATGTAGTAGGACTACACACATTTGGGGCGAATGATTAGTAGTGGAGCGCAAGTGATGGCTAATCAAAAGTTCTGACTTGATTAATTAGTATGCAGGGTGTAATTATGCGTGCAGCTGAGCTGATGAAACAGTTGGAGAGGATCGAGTTGGAGTAATAACAAAATACAAGTAGTAGATTGGCTGGTTGGTGGCTGCTGCAGGTAGCATCTACTGGAGTACTCTATCTTGTTTGAATGTACCACGTATCTATCTATCAGCTCCAGCCAATAATGCATCGCATTTTGCACGGTCACCAAGAAAAGCACAATCATACCACGTACCACTCGATCCCCACATATATAGGAGCATATGACACAGCACACAGCCACACACTCTCTCTCTCTCTTTGTACACAAACAGATCATACATGAAAAGAGAGAAAGGGTAAATTAGTCAACGAGGAATTGCCTCAGTTAGTTGTCACATAACTACATATATAACTACAAGTGCAATTGAACTATCCTATATACTCTATCCATTTCAAAATATATAATATATGACGCTGTTGATCATTTGTCTTATTTAAAAATTTAGTATAAATATATAAAAGTGTAAGTTAAGATTATATTTTATTTGATAATAAAATAAATCATAATAAAATAATTTATGTTTATATAAAATTTTTGAATTAGACGAATGATCAAATGTTGTGTGAAAGGTCAACGGCGTCATATATTTTAAAAAAGAGATAGTATGAATTATGATTATATGGTCATCTCTTCGCTAAATACTTTTCTGTCACACTAGCTCAATCATCTCGCTCTGATCATCTCTAAAACTCTAGATATGTTATGAATCATGAACATTTATACGTGGGAATTGCTAATTTTCAGGTGATTAGGGATTTCAGTCACCTTCAACCTAGAACTGGAATTGAGGAAACGGAGGGGAGGAACTTATCGGTGATGACGACTCCCCGACGATGACAGTAGTGACGACGTGATAGCATTGGTGAGATTAGAATTTAGAATTTTAGGTGGGGTCGGATAAGATGGGGGTTAAGGGAGGGGGGCTTAAGCCCTGTTTGGATGGGACTAAAACTTTTTAGTCCCTGTCACATCGGATATACGGACATTAATTTAGAGTATTAAACGTAGACTAAAAATAAAACCCATTTCATAACCCTGGA
Organism: Oryza officinalis; assembly: GCA_008326285.1. Taxonomy (NCBI): domain Eukaryota; kingdom Viridiplantae; phylum Streptophyta; class Magnoliopsida; order Poales; family Poaceae; genus Oryza; species Oryza officinalis. Next base: position 2,784,338 of record BDMV01000005.1, read on the forward strand.
CTAGTTCGCGAAACGAATCTATTGAGCCTAATTAATCCATGATTAGCCTATGTGATGCTACAGTAAACATGTGCTAATTATGGATTAATTAGGCTTAATAGATTCATCTCGTGAATTAGCCTCTAGCTGTGTAATTAGTTTTGTAATTAGCCTATGTTTAATACTATAAATTAGTGTCCATATATCCGATGTGACATGGACTTAAAAAAAAATAAGTCTCTCTCCCAACTACCCCTTAGATTGCGCTGCGCTAGACCTGCTATGGGTAACGAGGCGGTGGGGGTAGGGATGAAGGCCAGGGGTGGGTGGGGTTGACGGCGGGGACAACAGACAGACGCCGTGGGGTTAGGACACGGCGGTCGATGACGATGAATCTGACAGTGCGAGTTGTTGGAGATGAGAAAAAGAGTGATGTGGGGTAATGGCACTTTCACCAGATTAGAGAGGAAGGGAGAGGGGAGGCGGCCTGTCAGGTTGGCCGCTAATGAGCTCCCGTGCGTGCGGTCATGCATGGGGAAAGAAAAATGAGAGGAAAGAATAAGGTTTACTGTTTATGCACGAATCTCAAAACAATCCTTAAAAAAAAGTTAACTGTTATTTTATGCAACTGAGAATTAGACGGTCCCTTCATATATTGGACGGAGAACATGATTTCTATGCGCATGTCATGCCGAACTAAACTCTAAGAGATTACTTAAGGAGCGCGTACCTCTCTGTGTGTGTTCTACCAGGTAATCTATATCCAACAAAAAGTCACCAATTATGAGTGACCCAATTCAAAGTTGTTTAATTTCATTAATCAATTCAGCAGGCACAACACAAACCATATAAATATAATAGTACAGCATCATACAAAATTGTCTTTTTGTACTGCACTGCATATGGTTGGCTTTCCTTGCATGCAAGCTATCTATAAATCTATCTAGGGAATTATTATGAAGGTTAGCTAATCAATCTCTATAGTAGATTTGATCCCACATAAATAATGAATAGTTGGGGGCAGCTTGCATCAATGCTTGGATGGTCCCTGCAATTCTTGATCGAGCTGGCTCGAATTATTGCAGGACAGAGCCCTGCCGGCCAGATAGCTAAATAACCAGTATATATGTACACACATATGATTCAACTTTCAAGGAGAAAAGGCACTGCACTATTATTAGTAGAGTACTAAACTACAGCCGAAAGCAAAACCTACAAGTTAAGAGTGGTTAAGTACTAACACACCTCTAGCTCTCTCTCTTTTCCTTCCTCAAAAGAAGAGCATTGAAAATGGAAAATAACGGAACTATAGCTACTTCCCTAATGTAATTATCAAATCAAAGTGAAGCAAAAAATATTAAATCTTTGCCGAGTAAAACCCGGAGATGATTGCTAGCTCTTCGTACATATGAAGAAAGAAATCAGATTTAATTAGTGCATCATTGCATCTATGTGAAAGAAGGGATTTTTTTTTCCAGTTGGCACCAAATATATACTAGCAAAAATTTCACTTTATACACATATATATCAAGGATAAATAATTGTCCTTGTCTGAACATTGCCACATACGGCTCATGAGTATGTACTCCATGGAATTAATAGAAGAGGTAGAGATGGTGCGCACAAATGAAATGCTGGTCCTCTGCAACATGTATATGATCTTTTTGTAGGGCACACTTCAAAGGACACAAGACATTTCTTCCCTAAAAAGAGATGAACAGGACCATTCCCATAGGCCAGATCTTTTTGTTTGGCCTCATCACAGCAAAGCTCTCTCCAAGTGCTTGCATCCAAAGGGAAAGGATTAGCAACTATATTATCACTGCAGAAATGAAGCTGGCCTGCCAAATATTTTTTTTGTGCAACATCAATAATATGGATTGGCAACGATTAACATATACTGTGCGAAATGAGCGTAACTCAATTGGTTAGGTTTTTTTTAAAACAAATTGATACGAGTGCTCGTATTTACAACTAATTATTATTTCAATAGTAATTGACGTATCCGTCGACAGCGAGCCGCTCGTGGTGATTTCATCAATCTCAAAATATACCGGCACAATTAATCTCATAAGGGCAGAGTGTGTGTGAGGATTTATAAGAGTAAGTGTATGTGTGAAATCATTGTTATGATTAATTATTTTGTGATGAACAATTGGCTTCGTAAATGATTTATTCGATAAATTGGTTTGAGAATATTTGTGGATGTTGGTATGAGTGCATGTGACTAATGTGAGTCAGGTTATAATATCTGTGCCCAGAAACGGCTGTGTCTGATTGTGTGCAGGAGTCTTGGAGGTCAACTTCGATCAACGGTGGGATCAGGACTAGACTCAGGGAGGAGTTGAGGTCCAGACGATCGAGGATGCCGGGTGACGAAGTTGGATACGAGATGACACACGATGGATAGACATCGTGTGGAAGAGATCTTCACAACGGATTTCACGAGGTGTGCGTGCAAGCATCGGTGTTCACGAAGGAAATATGAAGAAAAATTGAAAAAGAGTATATGGTTGCTACAGTACTCGAGGTACTGTAGCATGGCAATACTGCATGCATGCGTGCATGGTGTATGCGTGCCAATGCATGATGCGACTGGATTGTTTGAGAGAGTTTGAGAGAATTATAATTTGATAAATTGTAATTTGATTTGAAAAGTGAGGGTTTGAGTCCTAGTGGAACTAGGAGTGAGTTGTACTCCTACTTTGAGTAGGAGATTTTAGGTATAAATAGATGAGGGGTTGAGGCTAGAAGATATCAAATTTTTGGGAGAGAAAAGTTAGGGTTTGCTTCTAGGCTTCAATCTAGTTCAAGAGTTGAGGAAGGAGTGCTTTAGATGCACTTTGTAACCACATATTGATGCAATAAAGTTGATCTACTTTCAAGAATTTATCGATGCATATTTTCTCCGGTTCCCGACGGTCTGATCGGCAGCTTGGAGGCGGTATGACTGGCGACAGTGCAAGCGATTTGACTGGCGGCGCCACGGCGGTCTCATCGGTGCGACTTCATCAGGTTAGAGGGTAACTTTTATTTTCGCTAAAAGTTTTGGTTTTTGGTTTTTGGTTTTTTCTACCATTCACCCCCCCTCTGGTAGGTTTGTTTGGTCTCGTTCGATCCTACAAGTGGTATCAGAGCCACGTTTTTCTATTTAATTTTTACCGATCTTTAGATTTGTTGCCATGGCTGAAAAGTTTACAAACAAACCTCATGTCTTCGATGGAGTTGATTTTGATTTTTGGAAGAAAAAGATGGAATCTTATATTACATCTCAAAGTTATGATATTTGGTTAAAAGTTGCTGAACCTTATGAGATTCCTGCTCGTATTGACACCCCCGCTAATAAACTGGATTTTGAAAATAATTGCAAAGCGCATAATATTCTTCTCAATGGAATTTCTCGCTTTGATTTTGATCGTGTTTCGCATCTTTCTACTGCTAATGCAATTTGGAAAGCTTTAAATGATTTTCACACTGGTTCTTCCAATATTAAAGAATTACGAAAAGTTGTTTTCAAAAAGGAGTATATTAGATTTGAGATGAATCCTGGTGAATATTTGGATGACTATTTGGCGCGTTTTAATAAGATTTTGAGTAATCTTAGATCTGTTGATGTTTCTTATGAGATTAATTATTCTCAATCTGAGATTACTCGCCACTTTATGAATGCTCTTGATATGAAGATTTGGGATGTTAAAGTTACATCTATTCAGGAATCGGTTGACATGAACATTTTGACTTTGGATATTTTATATACCAAATTAAAGACTTATGAGATGAATATTCTTTCAAAAAAAACTGATTCTAAATCTATTGTTTTGATGTCTTCATCTGGATCTTCTCTGGATACTTCTCTAATGACAGCTCTTTTTGCTTTTAATGCCTTGTCCGATGAACAACTGGAGGAATTCAGTGAGGAGGACTTGGCTTTTGTTGCTAACAGAGTTTCTCGAGCTTTTAAAAAAGTAAAGAACAGGAAGCGAGGAGGACCTGTTTGATGCTTTTGAGTGTGGAGAGTTGAATCATATCAAGTTCAATCGTCCTAACCGCAAGAAGGTGAACAAGGAGGAGGTGGACAAGAAGAATATCAAAAAGGAAAAGAAGAAGAGTTGCATGCAAAGGCTAATTTGAGAATTCATAGAAGTTTGTGAGAGCGATGAATCAGATTTAGAAAAAGAGAGCAATGGAAAAGGTAAGTATGTTGTTGATTTAGCTTTTATTGCTCGCAATGCAAGTTCTGATGAGGATGAATCTGATAGTGATAGGTGGTGTTTGAATGTCTTGAAGATAAAGATAAAGATGAAGATTACGTGTTTCACGTAAAACGAGGTGACATTAACGTGTGATTAATTGAGTTTTAATTATTACAAACTTGAAAAATGGATTTATTTAATATTTTAGAATAACTTTCATATAGAAAAGTTTTGCACGAAACGCACCGTTTAGTAGTTTGAAAAGCGTGCCATGAGTATCCAAAGTTTTATCCAACTTTTGTTGGAGATTCAAACGCTGCCATAGTGAAGAAAAGCTTAGCTATGATCAATTAGAACATGTTGCTTTCAAATTTACGCAGAAACTTAAAATATGTTCTAATATGCTTGATGAGAGGGATCACATTATTGAGATTCTAAATGCTAAAATTGGTAGATTAAAATTTTCGATTCGTAATGATGATGATTGCAAATCTTGTGAAGTTTTATTTTCTGAAATTAATGCTTTACGAGATGTTAATTCTATTAATTGCTTGAAATTGGAATCTGAGGTTGAAAATACCAAAAAGTTTAAGTCTTCTTTTACTCTTGAATTTGCTTTGCATGCTCGTGTTGTTGATGAGTTGATTTTGACAAAAAACGTTTTGAAAAAATATAAAACTGCTTTTTGTGCAAATTCTTTGTTCAATGTTTTGAGTGCAAAAAGGGTTAAACAACACAAGGATATTTTTATTTCTCAAAATTGCTCAAAGTGCATTTTGAATGAGATGAAATTGAAAGATGCTTTAGGACGTATTGAGTACATGGACAACATTGTGAAATGTGATAAGATACTTTCGTGTTCTAAGTGTCGCAAGAACAAATGTGTTTTGGTTGATTGTGAAAATTGTGCAAATTTGACAAAAGAAGTTTCTTATTTGAAAAGTTCTTTGGAAAGGTATTCCGATGGTAAAAAGAAACTTAACATGATTTTAGATCAACCAAAAATGAGTATTTATAAACGTGGTATAGGTTTTGATACTAATGCCTATTTTACAAATCACCAACCTGCTGTTTTGAGCGTAACTGAAAAAGATGAAGTTGTAACAAAACCTGAAAAAAAAACGGTTTTTAAATCTATTGGGATTTTGCCTTCTCTTTCGTCAACGGTTCAAGAAACAAAGTTTTTGATTGCGAAACCATCAATTTCAAAATCATCTACTTCAAAAACTTCTTGTCATGAGAAGTACACTTGTTCTTTTTGTGAAAAAGATGGACATTTGGTTGGTTTTTGTTTTAGACTTGTCCGTAAACAGAACAAGGAAAGAGAGATTGCTTTTGCGAAACAAAGATGGCAAAAATCGGGTTTTGGTTCAAGGAGCATGGTTAAACTAACACTGTCCAGTCGATCAGACCGGCCGGCGATCAGACCGCAGGTGTCCAGGCGGTCAGACCGGTCAGGCTCGGTCAGACCGACTAGACAGCAGTGGTCAGACCGGTCTCGGGGTAATTTTGTGCGTAATTCAAATCGGACTTTTGTGAAGCGACAAGGTAAGTTTTCAGGTAAGTCTGATTCTGATTTTGTTCGTACATATGTACCTACTAGTTCAAATGGTCGTGTGACTCAGTGTTGGATTCCAAAATTTCTTATTTCTAATCCCAACATGGAGGTCTCGACATCATCTTGTTCGTAGGTATTTTGGTGGCATACTCCCCATGTGCGTTAAAAGTGGAGACGGTAATGGCTTTTCAAGGTAACATCAATTTACTTTTGGGTTGACATAATTTTTGTTCTACTTTCTCATTTATTAGTTTTTCATATGCTAATGTTTGAGGTAGCAGTTTTTAATAATACAAGTTAATATATGTCAATTCTTGAGTACTTAGGTGATATTGTTGGCAATTGGATGTCTTTTTCAAAATCTTTGATTTCTTCTTGATTTTTCTTCGGGGAGAATTGGAGGTTAATTTGAGGGGGAGTTTGTGCTTTTTACATGCATTCATGTTTATTTTTATGCATTTGCTTTAATTCTAAAAAAAGAAAAAAATGAGAAAAACAAGAGCTTTGGTTTATACCTCTAGTATATTCTTGTGCATGCTAGCAAAATAATTGAGGTCTATTTGTTGCTATGTTAGCTTTTATGCATTCCAATATTTATATGAGCCTTAGTTATTACTTTTAAGTGAGATGATACATGATACTAATTCTTTTACTTGAATTAAGAAAAAATGCAATGTCGAAGCTAGTGCTTAGTTTGGATGATTAATGCTTATATATATGCTTGTTGTTGTATTATTTCTCAAATTGCTCTTTGTTTCAAATGCCGCAAATGTACATATTGCTTTTAAGAGAGAAAAAAATGAATACCGAATCCTTGGAAACAGTCTTGATGACAAGGACGTATTCGTTGAGAGGAAAATAATGGGTACCGAATCCTTGGAAACAGTCTTGACGACAAGGACGTATCCGAAATAATTGAGAGATTTTATATCAAATGTTTAATGTAAAAGTGAGCACAAAAAGCTTAAATAAATGCTGAAAGTTCTCTTAGTTATTATTTTTATGAGAAGGAGTTAATTTGAGAAAGAGTAATAATGCAATAGTTATATGTGTAGGGTTTTTCTTTCAACCTATGTGCCAGTGAATATGTTGCATTATAAATTGCTTGAATACATGAATCTTTATTGCTGATTTAAGCTTACTTGTAATATCTTTTGTTCATGTTTATACTCTAATGCATACTTATTAGCTAGTTGATGAATTTATCTCTTTTGTCTTGCAACATATGATCATAAATTGCTTTAGGTACACTTTAAAGCTCTTGAAAAAAAATCAGAAAATAGAAAATAAAAATTTGGTTACTACAAGTGGCCATCACGACATCATGGCATTTTTTTAATTGGTTATTATTTCTCTTTTAAAATTCTTGATGAAATCATTGTCAAGGGGGAGAGAAATATACAATTGCATGCTTCTTGAAAGGGGGAGGATTGAATTGTTTTGATTTAAAAATACATATTTTGTGCTTTGATTGCGGGAGAAATTCTTTCTTTTAAAAGAGAAAAAGTTTTTCTTTTTCACTTTTGTGATTTTTGTTTTTTATTTTTCAAAAACACAAATTTGTATTTTGGATATGTTGCCAATGTGTTCATCAAGGGGGAGATTGTGAAATCATTGTTATGATTACTATTTTTGTGATGAACAATTGGTTTCACAAATGATTTATTCGACAAATTGGTTTGAGAATATTTGTGGATGTTGGTGTGAGTGCATGTGACTAATATGAGTCAGGTTGTGATATCTGTACCCAGAAACGGTTGTGTCTGATTGTGTGCAGGAGTCTTGGAGGTCAACTTCGGTCAACGGTGGGATCGGGACTAGACGCAGGGAGGAGTTGAGGTCCAGACGGTCGAGGATGCCAGGTGACGAAGTTGGATACGAGATGGCACACGATGGATAGACATCGTATGGGAGAGATCTTCGCAACGGGCTTCACGAGGTGTGCGTGCAAGCGTCGGTGTTCGCGAAGGAAATATGAAGAAAAATTGAAAAAGAGTATATGGTTGCTACAGTACTCGAGGTACTGTAGCATGGCGGTACTGCATGCATGCACTGCGTGGTGTATGCGTGCCGATGCATGATGCGACTGGATTGTTTGAGAGAGTTTGAGAGAATTATAATTTGATAAATTGTAATTTGATTTGGAAAATGATAGTTTGAGTCCTAGTGAAACTAGGAGTTCTACTTTTACTAGGAGTTGTACTACTACTTTGAGTAGAAGATTTTAGGTATAAATAGATGAGGGGTTGAGGCTGAAGATATCGATTTTTTGAGGGAGAAAAGTTAGGGTTTGCTTTTAGGATTCAATCTAGTTCGAAAGTTGAGGAAGGAGTGCTTTAGATGCATTTTGTAAACACATATTGATGCAATAAAGTTGATCTACTTTCAAGAATTCGTCGATGCATGTTTTCTCCGATTCCCGACGGTCTGACCGGCAGCTTGGAGACGGTCTGACCGGTAGCAGTGCAGTGATTTGACCGACGACGTCACGGTGGTCTGATCGGTGCGACTTCATCAGGTTAGAGGGTAACTTTTATTTTCGCTAAAAGTTTTAGTTTTTGGTTTTGGGTTTTTCCTACCATTTACCCTCATTTTGATAGGTTTGTTTGGTCTTATTTGATCATACAGTATGCACGTTGTGAGTATATGTGTTTGTACTGTATTTTTAAAAGAACATTTAACATATATTTTAGGAGATAAAGAGTACGATAAATACCAAATAAATACCAGTGGTAGCTAGGTCGGAGGAATGCAGCTACAAGGACAAATGATTGAAAGCAATGGCATGATGAACAGGGCACATCCATCCATCCAACCATAACTGTGGTGAGAGGTAAGTGTATGAACACCAACGAAGCTGAGCAGGGAAGAACATCCATGTCCAGAGAAAACTATATAGGAGTATCTAATTAATCGCTGGTGTACAATCCAACATTTCAACAGGGTCTTTACTGCAATCACATTACTAGCCAGTACAACTTACTACCTACCTGTGTTCACCAATCAATTCCAATACTGTTCACATACTTGGAACAGTACGGTATGAGGTGGCCTTGCCGGTCGTCTTCCTCCTCTCATCTTCTTCTCAATTAACATGTTTCTGTCAGAAAATAGATAATGTCAAACTGTTAATTGATGTGTAGATGAAACATTGATGTAGGCTAATAAGTAGCCACCCATCGTCCGCTTGTTAGTTTATCGGCCGTAAACAAAATTTAAATTTTAAAAGTTGATTTTAGGTGGTTTTTATCATAATCTATTTTTCAATATTAACTTTTAAACGGCTGCTAACATAAATATATTTCTGGTTGCTTCATTCTTTTCCTAGGACATATTAAAAAGCGACCAGTAGTCGTAATCAAGATGGTTACTGAATGATTAATACAACAGTCAGGAGGGAGACCTGGATGATGACCTGATCTACTCCTATCTATCCAGTAATATAACTCGTGGATGATTAGATTAGGAGTTAATTCTGGTGTAGCTGCTTGCTGAATACTACTCCCTTCATCTCTAAATATAAAAAATTATAAACGGATACCATACTTTCTGATACTACAAATCTAAATAAAATCTATTTAAATTCATAATAAAATGTTTCATCTATTTAAAATCTCTTGAGGCACACCTGCAAGCAAACAAGTGGTGTTTTGACTAGTGTGTGGCGATGGACAGCTGAAGACCAGGTTTTGCTTTACCGCGGTAAACAGCGTGGTTACCGCGCTTACCGCGGGGTACGGTAAAAGAAAAACCACGGTAACCGTTCTAAATTCAAATAAATTTAAAAAATAATTTAAAATTTTGATAAATTTCGTACGGTTTGCCACGATTACCGCGCGATAAGATTACCACGGTTACCACACGGTAACCGTGCTTACCGCCGGGACGCGATAACCGCGATTCCCACGGTAAAGCAAACCCTACTAAAGACAGAGGTCGGTAGGGGTCCACGGGTTCTTGACCCTGCCCACAAGCAAACAAGAGCTGGATTTATTTATGCTTTGGTCCTTTTGAAAAACATATTTTCAAACTAGACCTCATAGAAAACTTATTACTGATATGGATCCCTATCTTGACGCAAGGTGCGCTGGTGCTCACACCAGACCTCGGCGCCGACCTCCACCTAAGAACACTTTAATTTTCTCCTTCCAGATTCTATTGATGTACTATCAAATTTTGAAAAACTAACAAATCAATGTATCCTAATATATTTTTGCTAGTTTATTTTTATTTATAAAAAAGTTATCTTAGAGGAGGATGTGAATCCTTAGCTCCTCTCTATATCTAAATTTATGCACAGACACATGATTTTTTATTTTTCATGAAAGTTTGACAGCAAATCAATACAAGTTGGGAATGAGAAGGAGGGAGGAACCCACATCCTCATCCTATATTAAGATTTTATAAATAAAAATAAATTAGTGGGAATAAATTAGAATATATTGATAATTCAGTTTTTCCTAAATTTAATAGCAAATCAATAGTATTTGAAGAAAACCTAAATAGGATAGGTGAAAGTCAAACTAATTTGCGCCGAACACGGACACTCTACACCAGCGTATTTGGTGCTAACTGCTGAGCATCGTAGAGATCCAATAATAAATTTTTAAAGGGTCTATTTGTAAAACATATTTTTTTTAAAAGAGCTAAACTGTAAAAAAAATTAAGCACGCAAAGACCCACGCCACAGCAAAAGCGAGCCCCTTCAATGCCGTCAAACGTCGTCATCTATATTTCAACACCTACTCTCACGTGAAGATCTTAACTAAAATTTCTCATATCGTTCATATTAAGTTTTAGGGGCAATTTCGTTTCTACCCCTGCTTTAATTTCTAACATTGATTTTATCCCTACTTTTTAGGGTTTTCGTTTTTGCCCTCACTTTTTTGAACCGAAAGGGACGTTTACCCCTGCTTTAGACGGAAGTGAGTGGGACCGTGTTTATGGCAATAAACAAATAGAGAAAAAAAAGAAATAAATATTTTTTGAATTATTGTTTGACCTTATTACCCCTGGGAAGTATCTGGTTCTATCGTTTTTGCCCCTTCCCTTCTATCCATTCTATCCGGTTGCACAGCACATAGCCTCCCACAAAAATCCCATCGGCGGCGCGGCAGGTGGCGGCGAGCGGGTCCACAGGCGTCGGCGTGCGGGTCCACAGGCGGCGGCGAGCGGGCGTCGGCGAGCGGGTCCACAGGCGGCGGCGAGCAGGCGTCGGTAGGCGGTGGCAAGCGGGCGTCGGTGCGGGTAGGGCAAGCGGCAGCGAGCGTGCAGGGAGGTGGCGGCGGGGAAGGAGCTAGGCGGCGGGGAGAGGACTCGCCAGCGGCGGGGAGAAGGCTCGGCGGCGGTGGGAAGAAGGCTTGTTGGTGGCGGGGAAGGGCCTTGGCGGCGGCGGCGGTGGCAGGGGGCTTGGAGGCGGCAGAGGGCTGAGGGTTTAGGGCTAGGCGGCGGGGAAGAGGCTTGCCGGCGATGGTGCTTGGAGGTGGTTAGGCGGCGGCGTGGAGTTGGCTTGGCGACGGCAAGCCAACTTTTGATTGTGTGAAATTTTGTTGAGATATTGTCAAAATTTTGTTCAAGTTCCGTCAAAATGCTGCTGAAATTTTGTTGAAATTTTGTCAAATTCAAAATCTGTGTAAATTGTTATATTAGTTAATGTGTGTCATCTAATTTTAAATATATTCACAAAAATGAAGTTCCAAAGCTACATGTATAAAATGGGGGCAAAAACATAATTAATGAATATAAATAGGAGAGGGTATAAATGTCCTTTTACCAATTACTTAACACCATTAACTTCACCATCCAAAGTAGGGGCAAAACAATCTTTCGGTTCAAAAATGTGGGGGCAAAAACGAAAACCTTAAAAAGTAGGGGTAAAATCAATATTAGAAATCAAAGCAGGGGCAGAAACAAAATTGTCCCTAAGTTTTATGCAGTGGTAAAGTATTTTTGTTAGATCAAAGAAAAGATAAACGATTGAAACAAAAAGGTATTGTTTTTTATTTGTAATTTGGCAAATAGATACTTGCATACATTTCTGTGGGCCTTCTGTATTGTATTATATTTATTCAGCTTAAGGTAGCGTTCGGAAGTACTAAGCCAGGATAAAGATAAAGATATTCGTGGCACACTTTTCCAACTGCTAAACGATGTGTTTCGTGTAAAAATTTTCTATATGAAAGTTGTTCTAAAATATCAGATAAGTCTATTTTTCAAGTTTGTAATAATTAAAACTTAATTAATCACACGTTAATATCATCTCGTTTTACGTGAAACACTTTATCTTTATTTTTATCTTCATCTTCAGGAGATTCAAACACCACCTAAGGCTTTGTTCGGCTGAGAAGTTTCAGAACGCGCACAGTAAACACGGAAAACGGAACGGTCATTAGCGCGTGATTAATTAAGTATTAGCTAAATTTTTTTTCAAAAATGGATTAATTTGATTTTTTTAAGCAACTTTTGTATAGAAACTTTTTGCAAAAAAATTCACCGTGTAGTAGTTTGAAAAGCGTGCGCGGGAGGAAAAACACTGTGCGTTTTTTAAGCAACTTTTGTATAGAAACTTTTTGCAAAAAAATTCACCGTGTAGTAGTTTGAAAAGCGTGCGCGGGAGGAAAAACACTGTGCGGCACTGTACGCGTTCGTAAGTCGTTGAGCATTTCATTGGCACCCCCTTAAAATTGAAGTCATGAGTTGGACATTGGTTTGCATGCATAAGTTGGATACAAAAAGTTTAAACTCAGGGGGAAAGACAAACAATTCATAGAAAAACAACCTAATAAGCTAAAGAAAAATAAAAGAAGCAAACAAAATTATTTATGGCTGAAACTTTATACCGTTAAAACTTTATTAACGGTTTAAAGTTTAAGACTCAAAAATAAACCATAATAAAAAAAACTAAAATCAACTTCGGCTTAATCTAACAAGCAAACAATAAGAGCCAATCTTATCAAAAACCACATTTGTAAGGAGTGATTACAATGCTAGAGGTATATCTTTGTATCTCTGCACCATTATATTTCTCCAGATAATGTGATCACATATTTCAATAATACAAGTGATTCTAGTACTTGTAAATCAAGCAGATCTAGTCGACCGACAATGGCAATAAAACAAAATTGTAAATTAAAAAATCTTTCATAAAACATCACAGTAGCATACGGCAAGCAACCAGAAATGTGATGGCAGAGGATGAAAAACCATGTGAAATGTCCTGGATTTTCCCCCTTTATTTATCTATTTATTTAGATCAGACTTTTATTTCTCTAATTAAAATATGATGAGCGAGCAAGAAATTCGGACAGTGTCGGGTAGCTCAGCAAAGCTGCCAGTGTGCTTGCTTTTAACTCTGCACCTTTCTCTTTAGCTTCTCCTCCCAAATCGCAATCCCCATCTCCTTCGTCTTTAGCTCTCTTGATTGATCCACCTCGCTGTTGTTTGATTGATTGGTGCTTCTTTGCCTCATCGCGAAGAGAAGCATTGCTGGTGGAGATCGATCAAGAACCGTGGTTGCTTGTGCTTTCCTTGTTCTTGCGATGGATGCTGGCTTGTAGTTTGGTTTGCGAATCTTGGTTTGCAGAGTATGTCGGAGTCGAGCAGGGCGTTCGGGGTGAATGTGTCGTCGTCGTCGTCCAGCGCCGCCGCCGGCGAGGCGGTGGCGGGAACGGGGAAGAATGGTGGCGGGAGCGTGGCGTTCCACCGGCTGTTCGCGTTCGCCGACGGCACGGACGCGGCGCTGATGCTGCTCGGGACGCTGGGCGCGGTGGCGAACGGCGCTGCGCTGCCGTTCATGACCGTGCTGTTCGGCGGCCTCATCGACGCGTTCGGCGGCGCCGCGGGCGGCGCCGGCGACGTCGTGGCGCGCGTCTCCGAGGTGTCGCTCCAGTTCATCTACCTCGCGATCGCCTCGGCCGCCGCGTCGTTCATCCGTAAGTGCGCCGCGCCCCCACTGACTCGCAATCTCGCAGCAACAAGCTTGTGAGCTCACCCACCGTGATCGTGTTCTTCAGAGGTGGCGTGCTGGATGATCACCGGTGAGCGGCAGGCGGCGCGGATACGGAACCTGTACCTGAAGACGATCCTCCGGCAGGAGGTCGCCTTCTTCGACAAGCACACCAACACCGGCGAGGTCGTCGGCAGGATGTCCGGTGACACGGTGCTGATCCAGGACGCCATGGGGGAGAAGGTGGGCAAGTTCATCCAGCTCCTCGTCACGTTCCTCGGCGGCTTCGCCGTGGCGTTCGCGCAGGGGTGGCTCCTCACCCTCGTCATGCTCGCCACCATCCCGCCGCTCGTCCTCGCCGGCGCCGTCATGTCCAATGTCGTCGCCAGGATGGCGTCGCTCGGCCAGGCCGCCTACGCCGACGCCGCCGTCGTCGTCGAGCAGACCATCGGCTCCATCAGAACAGTAAACATTCCATCGAACTCCTCACCTACCATCCATCCATGCCGCCATGGCTCTGAACAGTGAACACTCTGCACAACACAGGTTGCGTCGTTCACCGGCGAGAAGCAGGCGGTGGCGAAGTACAGCAGGTCACTGAAGAGAGCGTACAGCTCCGGCGTCAGGGAGGGGCTCGCCGCCGGCGTGGGCATGGGCACGGTCATGGTGCTCCTCTTCTGTGGCTACTCATTGGGGATTTGGTACGGTGCCAAGCTCATCCTGGAGAAGGGATACACCGGAGCTCAGGTCATGAATGTCATCTTCGCCGTGCTCACCGGCTCGCTGTAAGTTTCGCCGCCGCGCGACTTCTTGATCAATTCTTCAATTGCAGAAACCAATCAATCTGATTGACAAATATAGTCTTGTCAGAAAGATTTAAGAGTATGAAAGTTTTTTTAGGATTGAAAAAGAAATATCATGACAGAAGTATGATTGACAAATAGTTTTGTCAGAAAGATTAAGAACATGAAAGTTTTTAGGGCTGAAAAAACATAATATCATCACAGAAGTAGGATTGACAAATAGTCTTGTCTGGAAGATTAAGAGCATGAAAATTTTTAGGATTGAGAAAAAAAATGAATATCTTGACAGAAGTATGATTGACAAATAGTCTTATCAGGGAGACCAAGAGTATGAAAGTGTTTAGGATTGAGAAAAAATAATATCATTAGAGAAAGATTCAGTTAGTTATTTGGTGAGTGATAAAGTGGGTCTTGCTACACATTGGGAGAATTTGGATTTTGTGGTGATTTAGACATGTTAGGCAAAGAAGCTAAGTTAGCTGCTGTGTTGACAGTGATAAGCACTTGTGTTTCGTGAGCAACCTTCTAAACCAACTGTGCACGTATGGTCTGTGACTCTGTTCAGTTATAGCAGCAGCAAGCTAAGTGTGCATATCCACTTTGTCTTTTGGTGTCAACATTGTACCAATTCACTGTCATAGAAGTTGAATTATCCTTTTTGTTGCGAGAAAGTTGAATTATCTCATTCAACCAAAGTAATATATGCTAGATACCTTTTGGATTTACATACGCCGATTGTATTTTCATAGAGTCTTTCTTTTATTAAAAGAGATGCTCCTTTGCATCTTCTTTTCCTTCAGAAAGAACCTCATCAGATAATTTCAGTGTTTGAGTTTGCAATGGTCACTGAATTGTCTAATACAGTCTTGTGCCAATCAATTTTTCCCATGATTACATATGGTATTATTTTCAATTAAACTAACAGGCATAAACTATTTATTACTTCCAGAAGCTGAGATTTTACTATTGCATTCACCCAGAGCTCTAGGTCAGGCATCACCAAGCATGAAAGCGTTCGCGGGAGGGCAGGCTGCAGCATACAAGATGTTTGAAACAATCAACAGGGAGCCTGAGATCGATGCATACAGCGCCACAGGTAGGAAGCTAGATGACATTCAGGGGGATATCGAGTTCAGAAACGTTTACTTTTCGTACCCGACAAGGCCTGATGAGCAAATATTCAGAGGGTTCTCGCTTGCCATACAGAGTGGAACAACTGTTGCATTGGTTGGACAGAGTGGGAGTGGGAAATCAACGGTCATCAGCTTAATCGAGCGGTTTTACGACCCTCAGCTCGGTGAAGTTCTAATTGATGGAGTGAATCTCAAGGAGTTGCAGCTAAGGTGGATCAGAAGTAAAATTGGCCTTGTGAGCCAGGAACCAGTCTTGTTTGCTGCTAGCATTAGAGACAACATAGCTTATGGCAGGGGCAATGCTACAAATCAGGAAATTAGAGCTGCAGCTGAGCTTGCTAATGCCTCCAAATTCATTGATAAAATGCCCCAGGTCAGTGGACTGCTTAACCCTTGAACTTGTAAATAGTACATCAATAACTGCAATAAATTGTGTTGAAAATTAGAAATGGCTACATATAGAAGAATTTTAGCTAGTAAGAGAAGCTTGAACTATATATTCTGTATCATATATTGAGCATCTATAGGTGACAACATTTCCCAGGGTTTTGCTACTTTGGTTGGTGAACATGGAACACAATTATCTGGTGGACAGAAGCAAAGAATTGCCATTGCCAGAGCGATTCTCAAAGATCCAAGGATTCTACTACTGGATGAAGCAACTAGCGCTTTGGACACCGAATCCGAAAGGATTGTGCAGGAGGCTCTTGACAGGGTCATGACAAACCGAACCACTGTCATAGTCGCTCACCGTTTGACCACTGTCAGGAATGCTGATATTATTGCTGTCATCCATCAAGGATCAATAGTTGAAAAAGGTATCTTCTCAAGATTTGATATTTGCTGATGAAAGTAAACATTTATCCTCTTTCATATTTCATCTGCATCAAATTCTCATTGCCTGAAACATTTCCACATTCACTAGGTTCACACCATGAGCTCATAAGGGATCCAGACGGAGCGTATAGCCAATTGATACGCTTACAGGAAAACAGTCATGATTCTGAAGATGCAAATTACCAGAACAAGTCAGGCAAGAAGTGTGATTCTGGGATTCGCTCGGGCAAACAATCATTTTCGCACCAGTCGACTCCTCAGAGATCATCTAGGGACAACAGTAGTAATCACTCATTCTCAGTATCATTTGCTGCTCCTCTTGAAATTGATGTCCAGGGTGGTTCACCAAAGAAGCTAGCTGAAGAAATAATACCACATGAAGTACCTCTCAGTCGCCTCGCATCGCTTAACAAACCGGAGATCCCAGTGCTTCTGCTTGGTTCTGTTGCTTCTTCTGTCAGTGGAGTTATATTCCCAATCTTTGCGATACTTTTATCCAATGTGATCAAAGCATTTTATGAGCCCCCACATGTGCTAAAGAAGGATGCTGAGTTTTGGTCATCTATGTTCTTAGTGTTTGGAGCAGTGTACTTCTTATCACTTCCTATTGGCTCATACCTTTTCTCAGTGGCTGGGTGTAGGTTGATCAGAAGGATCAGACTGATGACTTTTGAAAAGGTTGTAAATATGGAGATTGAATGGTTTGATCATCCAGAAAATTCAAGTGGATCAATCGGAGCAAGGCTATCGGCCGATGCAGCAAAAATTAGGGGGCTTGTGGGTGATGCACTTCAACTGGCTGTGCAGAATTTAGCAACATTAGTTGCTGGTTTGTTGATTGCTTTTATATCAAACTGGGAGCTATCTCTGATCATCTTGGCGTTGATACCACTCATCGGCGTCAACGGATGGATCCAGATGAAGTTTATTCAGGGATTCAGTGCAGATGCAAAGGTAATCATAAAATATGTTGAATTGTTGAAACACCAAATTCTTTTGTTTCAGGCAATCTTTTAGCAAATCTTGTAATACTCAAAATTAGATAGTTTATCAACAATGACATTGATTCTCAATGAGAAAATTTCACTAAACTATTGACCAAATTATCGTAAAACTATAAATTTAAGATGACATATCACAAAACTATAGATTTAACAATAAATTTATCACAAAACTATAGGTTTAAGGCTAAGTATCACAAAACTACAGATTTAATAATATAATTATCACAAAACTAAATATTTTGGGGTTTAAATCCTTAGCACTAATGTTTGTTTGAGTTATAAATGTTCAAGTTTTGTGATTAAATTGATATTAAATCTGTAGTTTTATGATAACTTTGTTACTAAATCTGTAATTTTGCGATATTTCATCTTAAATCTGTAGTTATGTGATAAATTTAGTGTTAAATCTGTAGTTTTGTGATATATCATGTTAAATTTGTAGTTTCTGATAATTTGACCAAAATATATGTAGTTTTTTGAAATTTACTCATTCTCAATTATTACTGTAGATGATGTATGAAGAGGCAAGCCAAGTGGCAAATGATGCAGTAAGCAGCATAAGGACAGTAGCTTCATTTTCAGCTGAAGAAAAGGTAATGGATTTGTACAAGAGGAAATGCGAAGGACCACTAAGAACAGGAATCAGGACGGCGATAATAAGCGGTATCGGTTTCGGTGTTTCCATCTTCCTGCTGTTTGGAGTCTATGCAGCCAGCTTCTATGCCGGTGCTCGGCTTGTCGAGGACAAGAAAACAACTTTTCCTAACGTTTTCAGGGTATGTACAGTGTTCACTACAAGATATTTACAGACTCAAACTTTTCAACTTTTTAGGCACTTACATGTCAATGTGCTAGTTGAATCATAGATATTTCAAAATGGCATTGAGATGTAAACTTCAAGATGGCTAGTTTATAATAAATGATACAATGCTTAGGCTTAGTTAAATATAATTTCAGAGTGAAAGATATAATATCTTGGGCATCTTATTGCAGGTGTTTCTTGCTCTCACAATGGCAGCAATTGGGGTGTCACACACGAGCAACCTCACATCAGATTCTTCCAAGGCAAAATCAGCTGTATCTTCTATATTCGCCATCGTGGACCGTAAATCTAGGATAGATCCAAGTGATGATGCTGGAGTGAGCTTAGAACCACTAAGAGGTGATATCGAGTTCCAGCATGTGAGCTTCAGATATCCTATACGACCAGATGTTCAGATCTTTGAAGACCTGTGCTTAACAATTCAATCTGGAAAGGTACTAAACTCCCTAATTTCAGACTATTAAGCTATCATCAAACGCTAGAAAGGTTTCTGAAACTGAACATAACTATAATTCACTCTGCTTTTATCTCAGACGGTTGCGCTTGTCGGAGAGAGCGGTAGCGGAAAATCGACAGCGATATCATTGCTTCAGAGGTTCTATGATCCGGATGCAGGCCATATACTTCTAGATGGAGTGGACATTCAAAAGTTTCAGCTAAGGTGGCTAAGGCAACAGATGGGTCTGGTGAGCCAAGAACCAGCTCTGTTCAATGACACGATTCGCGCAAACATCGCATATGGGAAGGAAGGGGAGGCCACAGAATCAGACATCGTATCCGCCGCACAATTGGCGAATGCGCACAGGTTCATCAGCTCATTGCATCAGGTGAAACTCTCATCCCAACCAATTCACCCTCTTTCATTCAGACATTGTGTTCATGTTTCTGACAGAGAATGTGTTACCTGAAAAATCTCAGGGATATGAAACTTTGGTTGGGGAGCGTGGAGCTCAGCTATCCGGAGGGCAGAAGCAACGCATCGCGATCGCCCGTGCCATTGTCAAGGATCCCAAGATCCTCCTGCTCGATGAAGCCACAAGCGCGCTCGACGCAGAATCGGAGCGCGTCGTCCAAGACGCGCTGGAACGGGTGATGATGAACAGGACCACAGTGATCGTTGCACACCGGCTGTCTACAATTCAGGGCGCAGACATGATCGCGGTGGTGAAGAACGGGATGATCATCGAGAGAGGGAAACATGATGCATTGATAGGCATCAAGGATGGGGCTTACGCCTCCCTCGTCGCCCTCCATGTTTCAGCTGCTGTCATGTCGTAGCAGAGCTAGCAGACGCCATGGATGAAAAGATCATGGTTTACTTCTTGTGGTTGCTGAATCTGTGGGAGGAGCAAGAGACTGGTGTAACTGTAGCTTGTCCAGGCTCCAGTTCTTGTCAACCAGCAGCAGCAGCAGAAGAAGAATTTGATGAACACAAATATGTCATGTATACATAGATAGATAAGAGATAGCTTCGAAGAATTAAGCAGGATCAGAAGATCATACAAAGGTGCAAATGTAAATGCAACGAGTTGTATGAATGAATGTTCATATGATATGAAGCAGATGATGATGATATGGATATTCACTGTCATAGTTGTGATGCCTTGTTCTTGTTCTTGCCTCCAAAGTTTCCCCCATTTAAGAAAAGAACCTGATGGTTGGATTTAATCGAGAAACAAGAATCAGCTGAGCAAGACGAATCTTGAGAGCAAGCCAATTGCAAAAGCAACCACAATTTTGTCAACAGTGACTTGAGAGTCACTGGAGAATCAATGATGAATCTCTTGTAAGAAACTGACCTCATTTCTGAAGCATATGCTCATATCGGTATCGACTTTCAGAACACAATTTCACAAGCAGGAGATGTACCAATTTCATTAGGATGAAGAGATAATCCTAGTGCTGCAGATAAACTCTTCCAAAGCAATGAAAAAAACAACAGGTTAACAGTTGACAGTAATAATATCTTTGTCACCATCATGTACATCGACTTCTTGAGTTATCTTCAATTTTTTTTGTGGAAAAGAAAATCTGACGTTCTGAATTTTCTTACCCCCGGTGCAGGGTAGACACGGTCCACCGAACGAGCGACCTCGACGACCAGTCAAACCGCGCGCGCTGATGACGTGTCAGACATCTCAGCCGTCCAAACTCGACCACCGCCAACCAACAGCCAGGATCTCACCCCAACACGAGGCCGCGACCACCGCCATTGTTGGTCCACGTAAGCATCAGCCCACCGGCCATCCAACCACAACACGCCACGTATACCAAGGGTAAAAGCGTAAATTCCAACAGCCAAACCGCGATCTCGTCGCAACGCAACCTGAGGAGGGGAAAAAAAGAGAAAGAGAAAAAGAAAAAGCAAAAAGAAAAACGCGCGGAAAGATAGCGTCGTAGCGTGCGGTGCAGAGGTAGGTCTCGTCGCCGGGAAACCGCCGCCATGGAGCTCACCGGCGCCACCGTCGCCGCCCTCCGGGGCTCGCTGGATACGGTGGCGTCCCCGGTGGTGCTGAGGGGGAGCGGGAGGAGGAGGTGTCCGGCCAGGGTGTCCTGCGTCGGGCGCGGAGGAGGCGGGGGATTCGCCGACGAGGGCCACGTTAGGTACTACGAGGCGCCGCCGCGGAAGGCGGTGGAGGCGGTGGCGAGGGACCTGGCCAAGCTCCGCGCCATGGGGATCGTCGCCGGGGACGCGGCCAAGGAGAAGGTCCTTTCGGTGAGACCCTCTCTCTTTCTCTCTCCTAATTTCTTCGATTCCCCTTTCTGTTCAGGATTAGGAATAAGATGAGGGATCTGTAGTTGTTTATTGTGTCATAGAATTTAGAGGATTGATTTGATGATGGTAGGACGTTTGATTTGGTCTCACAATTACAATCATAAAAATTGTTCGTTTTCTTGTCTAATATTTCGGTCTTTTGGGCAAGTACGAGAGGTTGATATGGATTTGATTTTTTAGATGATGGATAAACCGGCCGCTACTTCAAAGACACGTAAATTCCGGATATTTGATTGTATTGGTAGTTGTAGACAACAATTTTGCCAATATTCACAATGCAATACTTTGCTTCAACTTTCCTTGGGTGGTAAAAGTTAGATAGATGATTGTTTTGTAGCGTGACATTTGTGTGAGCTAGGAGCCTAGGACTAGAATTGAATTGCTGCAAATGTTTTAATGCAGGAAGCCACAGAGCTACTGCTGGAGGAGTTGAATCGGATGAGGGATGAGGAGGGCGAGCTGAAGAAGAAGATGAAGGATGAGAAGGATGCAATGAAAGCACTGAAGAGGCAGCAGAAGGAAGCAATGAAGGCTGTCACGGTGATGAACTGTGATGACGACGACTCCTCTGAATCAAGTGAATCAAGTGAGAGTGAGTGTGAGGAGCAGATGATGAAAATGAGCTGCGTTGCCACCGTTACCGTGCCACAAATTGGGGAAGACATTGCGATCTCGATGACAGTTCCCCAAGTTGCTGCATCCGATGTCACAGCAGCGCCAGCAATGGAGTATGACAAGGCAGTGATGAAAGCCATGAAGAAGAGAGAAAAGGAACAGAAGAAAGCCGCAAAGATGGCTATGAAGATGAAGAAGAAGGAAAAAAAGATGGCCACACTGACTCGCTGCGAGGATGAAGACAGCACCTCATGCTCCTCAGAATCCAGCGACAGCGAGTGCGAGGAGGTCGTCAGAATGAGCTGCTGTGCTACACTAACCACGCCACAAAAACAACAATCGAGCACGGTTTTCCCTATAATACTGCCCCAGATTCCAGAATCAGTGACACTGGAGCCATGCCAAGATGCTCAGATCTCTTCAGAACCTGCAAATGCAATGCAGTCCACCAGCGCCATTGCAGTAGTAGAGAAGCCGATGACGAACAGAATTGAGGTCTGCATGGGAGGCAAATGCAAGAAGTCGGGCTCCCTCGCGGTGCTGCAGGAGTTCGAGAAGAAGGTGGGCACCGTTGGCTCCGTTGTCGGCTGCAAATGCCTGGGGAAGTGCGGGCTAGGCCCGAATGTACGACTCCGGACCGAAGGTGCTGCGCGGAAGAAGAATCCCCTCTTCATCGGAGTAGGGTTAGAGGATGTTGGCACCATAGTTGCAGGCTTGTTTGGAGACGAAGACGATGATGGCCTGGGCTTGGTGAACAACTAGTCCAACCTGTGCCTTACCTATGATGATGTGTACTGAGCAGTAGTAGTAATACAGCAAAAAGTATAGTATAATAACGCCCCTGCTTAAGTTGATGTAACATATGAACCCTATGTATGTTGATCAAGAAGAAGAGTTCATGTTTCATGATGGAAATGCAATCTGCGATGGTTTATATTTGCTGTCTGGAAACGAGGTAGATGTGGATGTTGGATTCAACAGGAAGAACTGGATCATCAGTTTTGGACACAAAATGGGTTCTGTACAGTTGGGCTGGGCCTTGCTTGAAATCTCATGGGCCATGAAGCTCGAACCATCATTGGTCCACGTGGCCCATCCTCTCACCAGTCAGTCAGTCGCCAAGGGCGGGGGTAGCGCGACTGGGAAGTGTGAGCTGAGCTTGAGCCTCCGAGAAGACGAGAGAAATATCCAGTAGCCACAGCTGCACACCAACCTGTTGCTTTCGCCTTCAATTTTTCTCCGCCTGTTTCTTCTTTTTAATTAATATAATATAATAATCTCTCATCTTTTCCACGCTACTAGTACAACAATTCTTTGTTTGGAATATCCATCCGGAGCTCCCCATGCCATCTCCCACTGACATGTGGGTCCCAGCTAAGAAGTGGTCGGTGGGCCCACCTCTGAGTTCCCAATGGGTTCCTCTCACCTGTTTGAAGTCTGAAGAGGAGAGAGAGGGGTTTGCTGCATTTATCGTCTTGTCCTCATCTTCTTTCTTGGCTTTCCTCCTCCTTGACTTCGGCTTCCCCCACTCTCTCTTCTTCTTCTTGGGAGGCTGGGGAGCTACCACCACAACACACCAAGGAAGCTGAGGTGAGAACGATTAATTACTTGCTGGCTACTCTTAGCTACTAGAACTGTTTTGTCTTAATCGGTTGATTACATCTCATCACCCATCTGTTTAGCTCACTCTATTATGATTGTTCAACTTCTCTTGGATGTGTATGTTGTGTGGTCTGGCTAAGCTTTTTTTGGCTGTCCTGATATATGCTGTTTAAGGATTCTTTCTTTGTTCTTTTTTTATGAGAAAAATATAAATTTTATGCCTTGCTGTGAATTGAGTCTGTTGGCTATATCCTTCCCTGTTTATTGGACTGTAGATGAACATGTAACCCTATATGCGTTTGTGTTTTGCCCTGACAAAAATCAGTAGTACCTAATTCAGCTAGTTAATTTCCTTCTTTTTCTTTGCGAGGTTGGTTTTCCTTTTAATCTTTGTTTTGTGAGCAATATCCCATTGTTTGACTTCCAGTAATCTGTTCTCAACTTCTAGTTCAGTTAACCGGCTATTATTGATTCAACAATTTAAGCATAATAAAGATAAGTGTCTATTAGTTTTCTCAATTGATCATGTGGCATGTATTTTCTCAGGTGCTTTGAGTTCTTGAGATCATGGCCAAGAGGCACCTTTTGTTGGTGACCACTTGTTTGTGGGCTCTGTCATGTGCCTTGCTGCTTCATGCTTCCTCTGATGGGTTCCTGAGAGTCAACCTCAACAAGAAGAGATTGGACAAGGAAGATCTCACTGCCGCCAAGTTGGCGCAGCAGGGCAACAATCTTCTGAAGACCGGCAGTTCAGACAGTGATCCTGTCCCTCTGGTGGACTACCTCAACACCCAGTACTATGGGGTGATTGGCCTCGGCTCGCCGCCGCAGAACTTCACGGTGATATTTGACACTGGAAGCTCCAACCTGTGGGTTCCTTCAGCAAAATGCTATTTTTCGGTGAGTTCCTGTGTTACGAATTGATCTATGTGGTTATTTTAGCATAGGAATGCATTTAAGCTATAGATGGAACCTTGATGTCTGATATGAATGCGTTACACTACAGATAGCATGCTACCTCCACAGCAGATACAACTCGAAAAAGTCAAGCTCTTACAAAGCAGATGGTATGTATATTTTTTCTTTTTAAGTGTGGGCCTCATTTGTGCCCCATTCAAGAGGAGATTACTGAAAATCCACCCATTTTCTCTCAACTGTTCAGGAGAGACTTGCAAAATTACATACGGTTCCGGGGCAATTTCTGGATTCTTCAGTAAGGATAATGTGTTGGTTGGAGACCTTGTTGTCAAAAACCAGGTAAATTGAATAAGGGTAATAGATTAGTAGTTCTTTTTTTAGCATTCATGTATCCTACTCCTAATGCTGCAGTTTTTTCCATCCCATCTGGCTATTTCAGAAGTTCATCGAGGCAACGCGTGAGACAAGTGTTACCTTTATCATCGGAAAGTTTGATGGCATTCTTGGTCTTGGCTACCCTGAAATCTCTGTAGGGAAAGCTCCTCCGATTTGGTACGTTTTCCAGCAATTTTAAGCCGTCATCATAGCTTCAACGGCATTTCATATAGTCACCTGTAATGTACCTTCTATCTTCTGTGCAACAATAGGCAGAGCATGCAGGAGCAGGAGCTGCTTGCAGATGATGTCTTCTCATTTTGGCTGAACCGAGACCCGGATGCATCCTCTGGTGGTGAGCTCGTATTTGGTGGCATGGATCCGAAGCACTATAAGGGGGATCACACCTATGTCCCTGTTTCTCGCAAAGGCTACTGGCAGTTCAACATGGGGGATCTCCTTATTGATGGCCACTCAACTGGCTTCTGTGCAAAAGGCTGTGCTGCTATTGTGGACTCCGGAACTTCCTTGCTTGCTGGTCCAACAGTATGTATTATTAATATCTTCAAATTAAGGATCCAGATCGCTTTCTTATTTGTTTGTTCACGGTTACTGGTCTCAAAGTTTCCATGCTAAGATAAAGTAGTTGATTGGTCAAGGTAGATAGTGTTCAATGACATATACAAATATGGAGAAAACCGCTAGGTTCTGACTTCTTCTGTGGCTGCAATTTGAGCAATATGGTGTGACTTTTAAACTCTTTGCACCTTCTGTTGTTTCCAGGCTATAGTTGCTCAGGTGAACCATGCTATTGGGGCTGAAGGAATTATCAGCACAGAATGCAAAGAAGTGGTTACTGAGTACGGAGAGATGATCCTCGACTTGCTCATAGCACAGGTTTGCCAATTGCCGTTTGCTGTATTTTACAAGCTTCTACGCGACTCTCTGTGAGTTATTCTTGAACTCTAGTAATTTGGTGATGCTTTATGTCTGAGCAGACAGATCCGCAGAAAGTATGCAGCCAGGTCGGTCTGTGTATGTTTGACGGTACACGCTCAGTAAGGTTAGTTCATTATCTAGTACTGTTCCAATATACATGGAGCCACTATTTTGAAGATGTGATTTATATTATTTGACAAAAATTTCTGCAGCAACGGGATTGAATCTGTTGTGGACAAAGAAAACGTAGGCTCTGATGCTATGTGTTCAGTTTGTGAGATGGCTGTTGTGTGGATAGAGAACCAGCTACGCGAAAATAAAACAAAGGAGTTGATATTGAATTATGCTAATCAGGTTTACTATCACTGTGTCCACACTACTTTCTATGATTGTCAAATTATGTAATTGCTGATGAGGTTCTGCCTTATTGCAGTTGTGCGAGCGTCTACCAAGCCCCAATGGAGAATCAACAGTCAGCTGCCATCAAATCTCAAAGATGCCAAATCTTGCATTCACCATTGCAAACAAGACGTTTGTTCTTACACCAGAGCAGGTGCGTGGTAGTATCTCATATGTCATTTTGCCAACATTAGTATGATCTCATTTACCATTTGAATTATGTGCTTCTCAGAGCTCAGGCGTCTGCTACTGGTTGTTTACCATAGATCTCCTGTTGGATCCTTGATGCATTTGAAGTGCAAGCATTTTTTACTATTTCAAATATATGAAGTTAAATATTGAACTGTTGATGTTTGGAACCCAACTTAGGATCAGAGCTAAGTAAAAATCATGAATATCCTTTGCTGGTTTACTGAGAATTGCTTAAATCATAACCTTTTTCACCATGGTAGTCAAGTGAGGCGATTAATGTATGAAATACGATTGGCCTTTTTCTTTGCTCTCTTCAGTTCTACCTGGCTCGAGATGAAAATTATACCTCAAGTTCCTTAGCTGTCCATAGTCATCCGTCATCACATAATTATTAAATTTTGTAAAATTGGCAATGCAGTACATTGTGAAACTGGAGCAAGGAGGGCAAACCGTCTGCATCAGCGGGTTCATGGCGTTCGACATACCTCCACCACGCGGTCCTCTTTGGTATGCAGCATAACAACAATATGGCATACCTCCTCATTGTCATACTGTCTTCTGAATCTCGAAATTTTGCATGAACTTCACACGAAATTTTGCATGAACTTTGCCACAGGATTCTTGGAGATGTCTTCATGGGTGCTTATCACACAGTGTTCGACTTCGGCAAAGACAGGATCGGGTTCGCTGAATCTGCGTGAAGAGTGTATGTAGATCACTCTTCAGATCACGGAGATTAGCATGTATATTTCATAAGCTGAAACCAAACATGTATGGTTTCATGATAGATACTACTCTAGCTAGTACACGGACAAATCTCTTTGGTTGCTTCTTTCTGAAGAAAAAAGAACGAACATGGATATATATGATCTACCTGATGTCTATAAATTGAATGATGGAGTAGTCTTGAGAAATAATCCTCTGCTCATCTTGTGGATTCTGAAAGATATCTTTTTTTTTTCCAAAACAGATGAACTTACATGCGTTGTAGACTTCTAGTGTATATATGGGCCGTTGAAATGTTGATGGGCCGCCCGTTTGAGATTGACGGCCTTGATCGGCCCAAGAACTGGATCCCTGCCATGGGTAGCGATCCAAAGTCAGCCCAAATGTTGGTCGTGTGATCCAATTTAGGCTCAAAATTCATAAGTGGATCGCATAATGTAGTAATGGGCTGTTGAGATTAGACGGACTGCCCGAGTGAAAATGGACGTTCTTGATCAGCCCAAAACTGAATCGCAAACATCGATTGTGGGAATAAGTTTACTTTTGGTCCCTCATCTTATCCATCGAGTTTGGATCATGTCCTTAAACCGCCGTAATATTAGATATAACACGTCTCTAAACTTGTAAAACTGGAGCACATGAGATCCTAGGGCACTACTGAGGCCGGTTTTAGGTGACGTGACGCTAACATGACATTTAAAGTCAAAAAAAATATTATGGGACCCACATATCATTAAAAAAAGAAGAGAAACTCCTCTCTTCTTCTTGTCTCCAACAAACCCAATGGGGGTTGCCTCGCTCATTGGAGAAGCCCGTATTGCCACCGCCGCGTTCTGCTGCGCCTCGGCCTTGGCGATGGCAATATGTCACATTTACCCAAAATCTCTTATATTTTAGGATGGAGGGAGAAATAACTTAGCCACCCTTCTCCTTATGTCTTCCTTGGCATCCTGTGTATCAGCTTTTGCTACCACCCACATGGCACATGCCTTAATGTCTCACTGCCTCACCTCTATTGCGCATAGGTTATACTCTTTTACATGCATTGGTTGTGCCTCTCGACCCTTCTAACCACCTCGAGCAAGACGTGGTAACATCCTTTTTTCATCGACTCTTCAGTTCATCTTAGTTTCACATTGCCTCCTCATTTTTAGCCAGTAGCTCGATCGCTCTATCTATTGGATCCATCATGATTAACTCACATCTCTTAATTATAATTACTTAGACCCTATCTTTGAAGAGCTTCTAGTAACTATAGTTACTTCCCAAATTTCTAGTTTCACTAAACAGTCTAGATTCTCGCTCTAAATTACTATGAGACTCAATAGCTACAGAGTTCAGAAATGAGCTAGTAGCCATAAACTAGTTTAGTCAACTTCTGTTCTTACTAGCTAGATAGTCACAAGCCACTTCTCAGAATCTCCAATTCCTATGAGTGAGGTGTAGGGTGTGTTCGGGAGATAAGATTGAGAACTTCTCTCACGCGCAGAAAAAACAGAATAGCTCACTAGCACATAATTAATTAAGTATTAACTAAAACATCCTTCTGGGTCTTTCTTATCTCTTCAGTATATGCCCGCGCAACAACCTCCTCTGCCCCTACAACCGGGTTATCTTCATAACCCGGCGCGCCAATGAAAATCTGCACAAAAATATCCTTCTCTTCTTTCGACTCATCTTCCATTGGACAAACCTCGCGACCCTCACATTTTTGGGTGTTATCTTCACCTCAAGGTTCTTCCCAACAGCGATTGTCCTACTCTGCGCATTCACACGAGACAGCAGCCAAGTGGTATACCTTCGATTGAGATTTGAGCTCAAGCAGTCCACCGAAACCAGCGTCTACCACCTGCTGTTTCTTCCATTCATCAAACTTCGCCATCACCCCGGCAGCATGCTTAGCTGAACTTCTGCTGGTTGCTCCGGTTGGTTCCCATTGGGCTTGCTCGTTATCAGATTCACATTGTTCATCGTCGGCCTCGCATTCGGCATCACCGGTCACCGGCGTTGTGGCCTTGCCCCGTGAAGATCTGGGGCGTGACGACTTCCAGGTCACCCTCTTGCCGCGCGAATCCATTATTCCATCTGTGAATAAAACAATGAGGACAGCGCTTGGACAACCAAAGAAGTGTGGATTGAAAGAAGCCAAACAACAGGGGATTACATACCAAAAATGGAAGAGCTGCTTGACGAATCGCCGTCCGATTCCGACCGGCCGGGCTCACGTCCGGCGTGGGTGGCGCGGTGAGGAAGGAGGAGCAAAATGTGGATAAGAACAACCACGGGCGGCGTGGGGGAGAGAATGAGGTAAAATTCATCGGTATGAGGTGGATAATGCCCACGGCGCCCGTGACCATACCTTGGCACCCACATGGTGTGTATTCATGGTAGCAGCAGAAAATGCAGTTGCGCCGTATACAACGAGGAATACTGCCTGATGTCCATGTGTACGCATGGATCTCAAAGACACATGGACGTCTTGCAGTCGCAGCTTGGGTGCAGTAAAAACTTCGCCTTCCGCGAGCTCATGCAGCTGTTGGTCGGCACAAGATTACCCAAGCCACAAGCAGATTCTACCATGCTACAAGCCTGAAAGAAACTTGACTGAGCGGACGAACAGTCTCTGCTTCCCTTGACTGCCGCAGCAAGCGGCCACCGGCGGGAGGTCGATCCGCAAAGACGACGAACAAGCTTCGTGCCGTGAACGCTGATGCAGAGGGTGCCGCCGCGCGCGGGATGCTACGCTGTTGTACCGTCGGTGAAGAACGCACCACCCAGTGGGCGGCGAGTGGGTAGTGGGGAAGTGCCGGCGGGCGGCGGCCGAGAGCGAGCCTGTTTGTGAGCCTATTCTATTCTGTTGGGAGTAAAGCTGGGCCCTCGTCCGGCCTCCATCTCGATCACGCGAAACATGAACACGAGTGATCGATTGGATATGAAACTCCTTTGAAATCCTATACTTTTGCCCTCCATCCTAGTCTCTACAAAATTACTAGAAACAATAAGTTAAAATAAATACCAAATTTGAATTCAAGTTACGAGTTCAAATATTCATTTTCATCTGAAAATCCTTTTCCAGAAAAATTATCAAGAAGCTATTCATGTTGGGCCACACTCCATCCCTTTTCACTTTCGTCGGCCCAGCCGCTAAGCCCATCACCAGCCGGCCCAGGTCCCCTCCTCTTTCTCTTCTAAAGGCATGGCAGCCCGATTTCTTTCGATCCAGCTCGGCCTGCTACCCTTCTCTACTTCTGGCCCATCTGGTTCTCTCCTCTCTCCTTGCATCGGAACGGCCAGGCCGGCCCAACACGCTTGGCCAACCGACGCACGACAAAGGAAAACACGCCATACGCGAGAGGGCGTCGCTCGATCGGACAAATATTTTGACGGACGCAAATTTTGATGTGATGATCGAAAAATTATATATATTTTTTAAGTAGGCAAGATGTGGAGAGGATGAGAAAGTCCAATGCTGATTCACTCGTCATGTAACCCAAAACCAGCCTTAATACTGTCCTCATGTACTCTGATTTTCTAAGTTGAGAAATGTGCTATATCTGATATCATGGAAAGCAATTTTATCATCTTTCAGAAAGTATCAAGAGATACCGTATTTTATAATATAAAAATGTGATACTTTTAGATACTAGGTATTTCAAGATATTAAAATTTTTAAGGTAAAATGTTGGTACCTTAAGACATTTTCTTAAAGATGGTAAAATTTTTCTTACGGTTAAGAATACAATTCAAATTCAAACTTGAAGAGAAGGAAGGATATAAAGTGAACTTATTCCTGAATTGTGATCCAAAGTTGGTCCAAACATATATATGGAACGAAATATGAACTGGGCTGACCAAGTACTGGTCCCGGATGCGCACGCGATATTGAGATTAAGGTCATTTTGGTACAGCTCTAGATTCAAATATTTTTTTGAAGCTAGATATTTTTAACTTCACATATATAAAAGTAGATCATGATTACATCGATAATATTTAGATGAATCATTTTGTTTTCATTTTAGATAAAATTTAAAATTTCATTGTAATTTAACATTCACATTACAAATTATATTAGATATGGTGCTGTGGCAAACACAACCTAAATATGGCTAAAGTTAAGTTTGAAAAAGCTGCTTTCGTTTGCACAGTTTGGGAAAGTCTTCCTCATGCAGTACACAAAACAAGTCACTAGTGCATAATTAATTAAATATTAACTAAAAAACTTTAAAATAGGTTAATATGAATTCTTCAAGCAACTTTCTTATAATTTTTTTTAAAAAAAACATATCGTTTAACCGTTTAAGAAACATATACACGAAAAACGAGAAAGCATAAGTTGAAAAAAGATAGAAATTAAAAGAACCCAGCCTAAACCTTCTCCATAATAACCTCTC
Source organism: Oryza officinalis (assembly GCA_008326285.1). Classification (NCBI taxonomy): domain Eukaryota; kingdom Viridiplantae; phylum Streptophyta; class Magnoliopsida; order Poales; family Poaceae; genus Oryza; species Oryza officinalis. Next base: position 2,815,546 of record BDMV01000005.1, read on the forward strand.
CAAAAATATGAATATACCAAGAGAAAATTCATATACAACAGCCAAACAGTAATACAAACCGATGTGTACGTATCTCGGCGTATTATATACGCATACGAATGTACAGGTGCTACGTACGTATGTATCCGATCGACGGCGGCGGCGTCAGGTGGGAGACGTGCCGCAAGGCTGCGTCGCAGCCGCGCGTGCTCCGGCAGTGGGGTGGTGGGCGCCGCCACCGCCGTTGATGTCTCCGGCGGCGTCACCGGTGGCGGCGCTTCCACCCGCCATGATCGACGAGAGCGCGGCGGCCAGCGCGGTGGTGAAGTTGGGGTCCCTGGTGATCGCGGCGGTCATCGTCTCCAGCACTGACCTCTCCCTGGCGCCCATCGGTGACGTCCCTGACGACGCCGGCGACGGCGGGGGCAGGACGACGTGCCGGTGCGAGCCGGGGAAGCCGGCGCCGGCGCCGCCGTACATCGAGAACGGCAATGAGGGGAAGGCCTGTGGACGGTGGAGCATGCCGGCGGCGCCGGTGGCGGTGGTCGGCGGCGGCTGGGTGAGGTCGAGTGTGATGGTCGGGAACGGCGCGGAGGCGGAGAGCGTGGCCATGGTGGTGGTGGCCGCCGACCCGCCGTAGGGGTGGTGGAAGAACGGCGGCGCCGCGACGACGGCGCCGTGGTGTCCGAACAGCGCGTCGCGGCTGACGGCCGGGCCGGAGAGGAGCATGGCGGCGGCGGCGGAGGTGGTCTTGGCCATGGCGGCGGCGGCCGGCGGCAGCGGGTGGCTGTGGGTGCCCTCGTAGGTGGTGATGAGGATGGTCTTGTCCTCAGCGCATCGTTGCACCTGCACGCATGCACAAATTTCAGTATTTTTAGTCACCGTTAAATAGTTATTTTTCATCTCTTTTCGCACGAATTACCGTATTAGTTACACCCTCTAGTAGTCATATATATCTAAATTGATGTTCAAGATAAAGTTTGATCAAACTTTTAAAACTTTTAACCATCAATGACTTCTTAAATGCTTTTTCAAAAATTAATATGTAACCGATCTCCCTTGTAAAATATAAGCGTTTGTAGATTGTTTAGCAAATAGCTAAAAATTGAGGAAGATATTTTTTTCCAAGAGTTCCAATCATCTCAGTGATCAAATTTTGAATTGTTTATATTCCTTATCCAAGAATCTGATTGGCTAAAAATGTATGGATCTTGTGCATTGGAATCAATGACTTAAAAATGTCTATATTATGATACAAATTTTGTATTTTAGAAATGCTTATATGTTAGAGTATTGATTAACAATTGAAAAGTACCGTCGTAATATATCATTTAGAGTTTTTTTTTCTTGGATGCTCGTATAAGCCAAACAAGTTGCAGATCCAGATATATCTATTCGATGATTGAATAGTACATATTTCAATTTGAACAATGTGTCAGGGTTTTGGTGAGATGTCATGATTTGTGCTTGGAATAAAGTAGTGCAGCTAATCCATCATGCTGTTAATTTATATGGACCAGTAGGGTCAAGTAAGATACAGAAGAGATTTGCAGCCATGTTGTTAATTAATAATCATTATTCATTTATAGCGTGTGCAAGGGTTGTGTATCCTGCAAGCCAATGATCTTGTACTAATATGAATGTTCACATTATACATTTGCATTATTCATTTATTATGCAAGGGTTGTGCCTACATGCATGTCTTTTAAAAAATTGTACACATTGGCATGCATTATTCAGATGTATGTTTATTTCTTGGAGTTGTTCATATACGTGCATGTTTCAATATATATATAAATGACGTACAAATAGTCCAATAATAAATTTCCATGGTACTATCTATTCCGAGGTAGCTGTAGTACGTACTACTAATTAATTAATTTGATAGTACATGTAGTATTATTTTCTATTTAAAAAGTGCAATAAGCAAAATGTTATATCGATTGCAGGGTGCCCAGGAATAATGTGCTGTCCTATCTCTATGTAAATTGTCACGAGCCACTAGTTAATCGCTTTCCCTTGACATTTTATGCTGGTCATCATATGTAGAAAATATCCCCAATTTATTCATGTTCTCAACAATTAATAGCGCCTTACCTATATAATATTTTATACTTGTCATGTTTAGACAATATGCAGTCCAAAAAACCCAGAAGTTTTTTTTATAGGACAAAGAAAATATGCAACTTGTTGTTTGTTCATAGTATAATTAATAATTATTGGCTCTATCCATGGAATGTATATGTGAAATTAAGTTGTTTATATTAGACCGTTTGATAATCAACATAGTTCTCTCCTTTTTATATCTCCTCACCCCATAAAAATCCTACATGGTATCTACTCCCAACGGTAGCTACTTAGCTAGGGTGATACCTATCCGAGAACGGAGAATGGAGAGTAGTAGGTTGTTTAATTAGAGCCCACGTTAATTAAATGTAGTTGCTCTAATTAACTGATTTTTCCTTATGTGAGAGAACATTATAACATATACTTCAGACGAAGAGTCGACTCCTGAAAGCCCGATGCAAAATTAGCACAAGTAAAAAAAAACCCAAATACCCTCATCAAGTACAAACATTGATTGACAATTTTTCTAAAAAAAACCAAGATTCCCTGCAAACTAAACTAGTACTACTTCAAAGTATCCAGACCTTCCTCAAATGAGTGTTCATCGTCGATCACCGTCGTCGCCGCTACTCCAATGGTGCCATCAACATGTCGTGCATCAGATCCGCAGCCTTGCGAACCTTCGATGACACCGCCACATTTGAACAGCAAGCCATCACGCCCACTCCGTCTTGGCCGCCGTCTCTCGAATCAAAACTCTAAACCTTCCCGCCGTCACCATCATTGTTGCTTCTGAGCCGAATCCATCCGTGCGGAGGAGCTTCCTGCATCGGATGTGCTGGCTCGCAACCCTCCATCCCCGCATCGGACCTGCTGCATCTGGTGAACGCAGAACGTCGTGGGAGGAGTGAGAGAGAGGGGGAGGGAGGTACGGGGAGGAGCAAGGACGGAGATTCAGTGGAGCCTCGCATTTGGCTGCCGTTTGTCGATGAACAACGCCGACGAGTAGGAGGAAAACGAGAGAGAAGAGAGAACGAGAGAGACGCGGAAGCCTGGAAGCCAGAGGAGATAAGGTTCCTATGAAGTGTGAACAAGTGTGAACGCAGGTGTCTTTGATTTATTTATCACTCATCGATACGAATGAGTCGACTGAGTAGTCAGTAGCGTTGAATGCTTCTGGTTTTTTTTATGTAGAAGTCGTTTTTTTAGGGACAAACTCTTCTCACCAGAAATTATCTTTTTTGGGATGGAGGGAGTATATATATGTGCCACAAACCTGTTCCCTTCGTTCTAAAATATTGTCATCCTAGGATGAGATAAGACTGTTTAGATTTATTATACTAGATTGTATCTAATCCCATTATTTTTGAGACGAAGGGAGAACAGCTTACTGCAGGATTAGTAATTAACATTGTAATAATCTATTCTGAAAATAGAAGACTAGTGTAGATGACGAAGTACCTGTTTTCTGACAGGGCATTGCGAAGCCATTGTGCATCGGTAGTAGGCTCTAGGGCAAGGGTTACCCTTGGCCATCTTCTGCCCGTACTTCCTCCATTGGCATCCATCACTGATCTATATAAACACGTATGCTTAAAGTTAATTTATTTACTGATTATAATGTGTATATATACTTTCAGTTTTTCAGCTACATGGTGCATGTAATAGCCAGTTTAATTTGCAATCAAGTTCACAAAATACTCCGAATAAAATTAATTGTATTTACCATTGGAGCCTCAGATCGTGCTCGCACCGACACCCTGGCCTTCCGGCACGGCGCCATCTCCGCCGCCGGCGCCTGCTCGCCGCCGGCATTATTCTCCCCGCCGCCGCTCTCCGGCGTCAGGCGCGTTAACGTCGTCGCCGGCCTCTTGCTACCAAGAGAAGGCGACACGTTCTTGTCAGCCTCGCCACCATCAGAGTCAGTTCTATCGCCGTCCAACGCCGCCGCCGCCTCCGCTCGTCGACGATGGCTCGCCGGAGACGCCGCAAGCGCGTCCAGTAACTGCACGCCGGCCATCGCAGCCTGCACCAATCGATCGAACAGTAGCACGTACGTAAGTGCTATTACTGTTAATTGTGAGTGTGTACGATAAAGACTAAAGTGATCTAAAAATCAAGGATTAGCATGTGCCAACTACTAAGTAAATGTAGCTTCAGTTTCAAGTTTTTTTGTTTGGTCGCTTGCAGCATGGATTCTCTTGTTTGATTCTGTGGCTAGAACACACTGCACACTTGTGTATTGTCTCGACACACGTCGATCTCTCGCAATTAATTTGTTAAAAGAGTGATGGATTTGATCACCGGCCTAAATAAATCATGGTGTTGATTTTATGCTGATTGGTAGCAACTGACACGTACGGTATGCATGCACGGTCTCCCTTCGACGATCACAAAATTCAAAGGGGTTGATGCTTGAGGCACACACCTTAATTAATTAATTAGAAAATGGATGCACAGAAGAGATCGATATATACATGCAAAAATGTGTGCCAAATTAATGTATTTTTCTTGACAATATATCTAGGAGTATACATTATCGAATTTATCATGCAAAAATTTGTGCCAATTATGTGCCAAAAACGTATTGTGTACAATATTCATGTAATGTTGGAGTTATTAGATATATAGGAATATATGCATCAAAAATAGAAAATTTATCGAATTATATATGTTTGCATATAATCCTATATTTTAGTTACAATTACTAATGCATGGGCATATCCATGATGGAGAAGAAATATAGCTAGAAATTAAACATGTATAAATGTAATTTTGAAATAACAGACAAATTAGTGCAGAGGTTTGACAAACTAGCTAATCATGCATGTTTAGCAAGAAATCTTGCACAAACTGAACCGCACGTCACTGTGATAATTAAAAAAATATATTTGGAGAGAGACATTCCTTCAAATAATTTTTTAAGAAAAAATTATGAGCATGTTAGGGATTGAATACGAGATCTCAAGGTTAAAACCACACATCTTTTGTCACTGCACTGTCAAGTACATCTCATGTCATTGTGATGATCGAGAGTACCAATCAATATTGGTTAGGTTCATCTATCCAAATGTTTTAGGAAAAAAATCATTTGACATCACGGTCTACATTCTGAATTGAATAGTTGGTGCAGACTTATTAATTTACTTGATTAGTTGATTATGATCTGATGTAACAACATATTTGGACCGGCAATGCGTGCTTGCACGATTTGTGTTAGTGGCGTCTAGCATCGTGCATGACCGTGTACTGTTCGTTCAAAAAAATCTTTTTTTTCTTAATCCTCACATACAGGATCGATAAGTTAATTAATTGTGCATATATATACATAGAACAAGAAATCAGGAGCAGAATAAGCCGTCGCTAATTTGAAACACAAAATGGGGCCAAGTTGCAATCAGCTATGCGGATTTATAGGGGCAGTTTCATGTGACACATGATTTATTAATTTACTAGTTGCTGCGTAACATATTGGTTTCTTCTATTGAAAGAAAGACAAATAGTACTATATAATTTGCTGCACACATGAAAGTACAGCGTTGACTAGAGATCACTTTGAAAGGGACGATCGAGACAAGTTAGTGTGAGAGAATCGAAGACGGGTATTAATTTTTGGTTGATCAATTAGCAACAGGCCGGAAATTAAAACAAATTTGATTTGATCGATCCGCTTAATTGAGATTGCCACGAATTAATTGCAAATTAGTATCACATACCTGCTGCTTGGTGTGCAGCTGCTGCGCCTGGACGAGCTGGTGGTAGAGGGCGCCATAGCTGGTGGTGAGCTCCTCCAGCCTCCGCCGCAGCCGCCGGTTCTCTTCCCCGGCTTGCCGGAGCTCCCCCTCCACCGTCGTCGCCGCCGCATACATCTGCATATATGTTACACATCTTAATTACGAATTACTCCTACTACTACGTACCCATCAATTAAGAGATGAATTAATTTCGACTCCCACAAAAAATAAGTTCTTGATGAACAGTATATGTAGGATTAATTCCCCCGGCCATATAATACAGATCAAGATGACTGAAGTAAGTAAGATACTTACCTTGCTTTGGTGATCACTTGAGTACTCCCCTTTCTTCTCCTCATCACCGTCGTTGACCGCTGTCAGCAAGTCCAGCGCAGTCTGCTCAAATCAATCAGAAATAATTAATCAAGATCCATCAACCCATCGATCGAGATCATATGCATCTTGCAACCTAATCCCATATATAATTCATCACACATGCATGCATGTATCGTCAAGCAAGCTAGCTTGATCGATCGCTAGCTATTAGCTAGATCTTGACGACGATTTACGCTGACCATAAATCCGGCGTGGCTGCTGATCCCATCCGCACGGAGGACGACGGCGCCGTCGTCGTCGACGTCCCTCCGGCCGCCACCGGCGCCGGCGGCCGCGGAGAAGAAGTCGACCTCCTTGATCTCGCGGCCGATCAATAAGCCTCGCTCCTCTTCCTCCTCCTCGTTTCGTTGCTTCTGCACCATCATCTCCATGGATAGCTCGATCGATGAGGCCGGCCGGAGCAAAGGGGAATATCGACCGACCGATCGATCGATCGATCGATCAGTAGAGTGAAGGAGAGAAATTAAAGTAGGGGAGCTAGCTAGCTAGGTAGGAGTAGCTTTATATGGCTCGTACTCCTACTCCTAGTTCTAGCTAGGGTCCAAAAGAGGCACAAGCTAGAGCGAGAAAGTGAGAAAGTAAAGCTAAGCTCTAGCTAGCTAACGACGACGACGTAGAGAGAAGGAAGAAAGCATGTAACGTGAAACGGAAAGACTTGGACTTGGACCAAAATGCAAGAGAGGATTGAAGAGATGGGGAATCGATGGGGATGGTGGGCCAGCCATGTCAGACGGTGGCGTACGTCAGCGTGACAGGTGGATGAGGCACTCGCGTCCACGTGTACTGCATGGGCCGGGTCAACCGAGTCAACATGATGTAGCTCCCTTTCTAGCCTAGCCTAGGAGTGATGGTGCGTGAGAGGATATATATGCCACTCTCTGCAAGAAACAATTAACTCAGGGGATGTTTGGATCAGAGACTAATATTTTAGTTTATGTCACATCGGATGTTTGAGTGTTAATTAAGAGTATTAAACATAGACCAATAATAAAACTAATTGTAAAAATGAGTGCTAATTTGCGAGGCAAATTTTTAAGCCTAATTAATCCATAATTAGCACATGTTTACTGTAGCATCACATAGGCTAATCATGGATTAATTAGGCTCAATAGATTCGTCTCGCAAATTAGTCCAGAGTTATAAAATGAATTTTATTTTTAGTCTACGTTTAATACTTCTAATTAGTGTACAAACATTCGATGTGATAGAGACTAAAACTTTTTAGTCCCATCTAAACAGGGCCTCAATTCAGTACCATCTCCCTCTCTCTGTTTTTTTATTTGACTTGATATCAATCATATTGATTAGATTTATCTTGCAGAATACATTTTTTGAATACAGTTTCATTACTTTTTTTTGCTATGTAATATAATTAAACTAGTGTCAACCACTTGCGCAATGCACTTGTAGCCGATCGAAATCAATATGCATGGAATTCAAAAAGATAAACAAGTTGTTGTAGCGGAATAGGATTGGACTTTTTAGGCCAGTTTTTTTCTAGATGTGGCAACTTACTCTTTCTCCATAAACACGCTTCCCAAAATATTAAACAGTGTGTTTTTTAAAAATCTTTCTATATACAAGTTTTTAAAATCAAAAAAATTTATTTTAAAATTTATAATAATTAATATTTAATTGATTATGTGTTAATTATCTTTTTTTATTTTACATGCAATTGTTTAGCCTTGACAATATGCTTAAACGCGAACCTTAACTTTCTACTCCCTTTGATCATAAATATCCGATGTTTTCAAACTTTTCAAAATTTGACCATATTTTCAACACGTGGGTAGCTAGGGCTTAAAAGCTAGCCCTACACCTAGGAAAATGTATAATCAAATACTCAAGAAATTAGCTCTAGCTCTGTGTGTGTGAGTGTGAAATTTCATGAAAAAGGTTGATATTCGCGGTTCTATATATCATATATAGGTACTGCAGAACGGGAAGTTACTTCCATTTATCTTTTTTTAAAAAAAAACTTATCTATCTAGCGTGTTGGATCCGTTCTTGCACACATTCACACACCATATGGACTCATGCCTAAGTGTACATTATCCAGCCGCAATATGGGTGGAGAAATCATGAGGAAATTGACATGAGGCTTAGTATTTAGCTACAGAGTCAAGGCCTTCATCAGCTAGTAGTGACAATCTGCATATATATCAAGAACTGAAGACCTTTTCAGTTTAGACTTCAGAGTGCAAAAACCAGCTGGGTAGGTTCTTTCTGCAAGTTAATTAGTTGTTGCCATGATTTGAATGTGAACACTAAGATTATTAACTAATGAAAAATTTGAAACTCTTGTTTTTGTAGACGTTCTCCACTGACACATGCATTGACAATCTTAGCATGCCGGCGACTGTAATAGTCGATCTACGCCACTGCACTGTTTATAATTTTTGAGTCTCCATTGACGGCTAGAAATTAAACTGCAAACGTACGATATTAAGGACAAACAGTGCTAGGATATTATTGTTCCCTTCCCTGATGATGGACGACTAGTAGACATCATCTCAGGAATTAATTGAACTGAAGCAATAATCACAAACATATCTTTTGTTGTAGAATCATGAAATATTAATTTATTTTCAGTGAAATTGAATAATTATGTAACTACAACATATGAAGCACAATATGAACAATATATTTAGTTAATTTCCTATTTGAATGATATACGTGGTTCTGAGCTTGCGTGGTGAATTATTTCAAGTTATGTATATTCACACTCTAGTCATCTTCTATATATATTTCTCAAGCCAATTAATGGTTGGTAACCAACAAAAGATAAAAAGTAGAGTGTCTATATATGAAATTAAATAAATTTGCAGCCAGCATAGTCCGATTGAGGTCTCAATTTGATGTATATGTTTACAAGTAGCTAATGAAACTTTTAGACCAATGACCATCTGGTCCAGCTATAATGTTAGAGAAAGAAAACATGGAAAACACTAGCCAATAAATTACAAGCATAAAACAATGTGATCAAATGTGTACTACTACGTCGTACAGCAGTTAGAGATATATCATAAATATATCACCGTGACATACAAATATATGATGGACAACCTTAATCAGGCATCCAATCGTATATCAAGTTGATAATGAGGCAACGTGTTTGTTCAACCTGCAGGTCTTAACAAAATCAAGAAATGAAATAAAAGCTCCTACACGACAAATATGCTTAGGCTAGCTAGACATTCTTTCTCTCCATCCCAAAATATGTAAGTTTGTTTTTTAGGCTAAGGTTGTGTTCATTTGGATGAGAAAAAAAAAGATCCCTCATTTTTTGCGCGCACGCTTTCTAATTTTTTAAAAAAGTTTTCTATAAGAAAACTGCTTTAAAAAATTATAATACCTCCGTCTAGAGTAATTGCATTTCTAGGAGATTAGAGATAGATCAGCAGCACACACAAATAATCATAATAACCATATTTAATAACCACACTGCATACACACATTACATACCTAAACGTGATTAAAAGAAAGGATGGGAGATGAGGATGGAAAGATGGGAAGCTAGGAGGCAATATACCTTCATCTAATTAGTTTGTTGAGTCCTACACATAATTAGAAATACATTTTTTTTTATAAAATTTGAATAGTAGAAATGTAATTATTCTAGGATGGAGGTAGTATTAATTTATTTTTCAAGTTCAAAATAATTAATATTAATTAATGATATGCTAACTGCCAGAGGCGGAACCACGCCTGGGGCAGCTTGGGCTCAAGCCCTAGGCGTGGGAAAATTTTTGATGGTCCTATAACTAGAAATTGACCAGTTATTTGTATTCTTTCATGTCTTAGCCCTATGCCTCTAGTCTAGCCCTAGGCTTAGACTGATTTAGCCCCACATTGAACGATTATTTAGAAGCCTATTTTAATTATCAAACTCACTGTTTCTTTGGACTAGGAGTAAGAATAAACATATAGCCCAACAGTCCTACAAACAAAACTCTATTCTACACGCCCACAAGAATAGGCAGCACACCACAGTAGCAGCCAGCAACCACAGCTCCTCGCCTCCTCTCGATGCCCCCACTCTACGCGCTTGCACAGCCACAAAAGCTCGTTGCTTGAGCATCTTGTCCTTCAACTCCTAAAGGCTAGAATCACTGCAAGTCTGTGACATAGTATCGGCGACGCATCCTCACCTTGCTTCAAGTTCCAATTTCTAATTCTCAGCGAAACTGACTTGTTTTCAAATACACGGCAAACGCACGTGGACACACATCACTACACATGCGACACCACACTCACACCAGCGAAAGCAACAAACTGAATTTATTTTTCTTTCTTATTTTTTCTATCTATAGGTGCGCTATAATTTATTGGGTAAATTGTAAAGACGAGGATAGAATGGAGCATCTAACGTAGAGAGAAGTTTCATGGACCCTAACATGGGTACTTTTGGGTAGCTTTAGTCTTTAGTTTTGAGCCCTAGGCTTATAGAAATTCTGGCTCCGCCACTGCTAAGTGCTTACCTTGTTTTATGTATCTTTTCAATATATTAATCTTTTTATTTTCCCTTCTCTCGTACACATCCTAAATAAACTTAATTACTTTTAGGGCGGAGGGAGTAACGTGCATGCATGTGTGGACTTACTTGATAAAGATCAAGTAGATAGTACGATGTCTAGTGTGTATATGTATGTAGCAAAGGTGCTGATCATGAAAACAAAACTAGATCAATACTTGAGTTACTGTCTTACATACTGACCATTGCACGTCTCTCTCCAAAGACCATGGCCAAGTCTAGTGTGTATATGTATGACCATTTGCAAGGAGGAGAATGATTGCTTGCGTTTGTATCCTTGATCTGCATGCACTTAATTTCTACAGATGCATCTCGTGTGCATGCATGGGCCTCATTATTGTTTTGGTTTGGTTTAATTTAATAAGTAATTTAAAGTTCCTCTAAAAATATGGCTGGTTACGTGTCTATCAATGGCACCACAAGAGAACAATTAACTATATAAACATGCACATGCAAGATCATGAGAGGCCCTAGTTATAATTAACGATCACTAATCAATCTACTCGCCACAAGGTGACATATGCGACATTGTTGAGGTCAATCACCGACGGCCGTGGAAAGAGAAAGGCATAATAAAGATCACAACTCACAAGTAAAATCTGTAATTTGTGAGGTAAAGTTGAAAGCAAGAGGCAAGGAAAATTAGGAGAGAGATCGATGGATGAAGGAGAACGACACGTTGACGTGTATATGCAGAGACAAAGGAGCTGAGATTGTATTGGCAGAGCTAGCTGCAAGAGAGGACCAGAAACAAAACAGATCAATCCATCGATCGAATTCTTGCTGCTAGCTTTTAGCTGGTAAAAGAAAGCGGCGCCCAGCTTAGAGTCAATAGCTTAATTAGTTTGCACTGATCTGGAGTCTTCTCTGGACCAGACTAAGCTACTACTACTACTACATTAGTTGCAGTTGATGATAGTAAACGCTAGTACTAGTGCTATGTATTGATCCAGCCAATGGTCCAACGACAACACTCCAACCATGCAATTGGACTTTAATTTGCAGAGGAAAAATTGAGCAGATTAATATGCATGCATGATAGAATGTATTGTGTACATCCTAGTTAATTTATATGATACAGATATCAGAGGCTACCTTCAAGCTAGTTGATGCAAAGTACATATATATATGCATATCAGAGGGCATAGTATACCTTGAAACTTACGAATTTTAGCTTTGAGAAAGACATTATTCATCAGAAATTGAGACCGTGTATCTTAATTCCGAACAAATATTATCAAGGTTGATGCCTATGACCGTTTGCTAGCTAGCTCACATGTGAAGATAAAACACGCCTCAATTCTTACACATCTCATGCAGTTAATTTAACTGGCATATATTAATTGCAACTGATAGCCAAAATTTTCCAACAATTCGCTAGAAGGCGACATCGTGAAGGAGTCGGAGTTAGCTGTCAGATTTCAGAGAGGTTCCTCGTCAATTCGCGTCGTTTTGAGATCGATCGCATGGATGATATAATAGTGGTCTTGCATGTCTGCTTGATCTATCAATCGACCTGTCTTGAATTCGTCAGTTCCTTTGAAGATTTCGAGACTAGAATGATCAACAGATAGCTAGCTAGGAGACGGGAAAATTCATCTTAGAATTGAATTGAAAGGAAGGAAATGCTCTCTTTTAATTTTCCCATGGATCCTTCGCTTTCGGTATATAGTCCTAGCTACAAGTCCAATAAACGACGGCGATCTTGTTCACAGCTGAGTTGCATGCACCTCAGGTTAAGACGATAGGAAAGACAGATAATTCACTCATAGTTCAGCGTACCCATCCTCACAGGAAAGCTAACTCATATAATTTGTGTGGATCTTTCATAGTCCTAGCAACAAGTCTAACGAACAACGACCTTCTTACCTGTAGAGTTACATGCATCAATCAGTTCACATGAATTTTTTTTTGAAAGAACTAATGATGAGTACTTAACATGTATAAACTGTTAGTGATATGCTTTAAGGACAATCATTGAGATAATTGTATCACACCCACTATGTTTATGAATTCATAATAAAGTGTTCTTTAAAATAGATAACTTATTATCGATCAATGAGTATATGACTTATTCATGATACTCTTTATGTATGTTGCTATATATTTTTAAAAGATCCCTGATTGTATGTCATGTATGGAACAAACATGATTACACGATCAACACATGTATTGATTGATGGTCATATCTCATGGATCATGGTATGGAGATACCAAATCAATAACATGGACAATGTATTGGAGAATACGTTGTTGGATAGACCCTGTCGGTGACATGGGACTAGGGGTATTGAGACCAAAGGGAAGGGCGACCACAGGGATCCACGTGGCTCGTCCCCCCGGAGGGGTCGGGTCCGAGGGTGACGTGGCGGCTGCCCTCCCGGTTTCCCCCCGGGGTCGGGTCGCTCCCGTTTCTGCCCCGAGGCCTGGGGTGCCCCGACCCCCTGTGGCTTTGATGTCACGTGCGCAGGTTAGGTGAGCACGGCGGAGCTCACCTAACCACATTTATAGCGGTTCAGACGGGCGCACTACGCCGCATTTAATGTGGCGTGGTGCGTGCATGTCCGGTCCGTGACCGGTCACGGTGAGTGACTGGTCGCAGACCGGTCAGATCGCGGGTTAGGTGGTGCCAGGATGCCTGTGCGTCGCACGCGCGCCAGGCGGCCTGCTGCACGCCACGCCCCATCCCATCAGAATGATGAGAGCCCTCTGTCTCTCGTCTCTCGGCCGGAGTTGGTATGCCAATTCTCAGAGTTGGTATGTCAGCTCCGGTCAGATGTTTTTCCGATTCCGGTGCAGGCGAGACATAGAAGTCGCCCGCCATTTAATGAAGGTTGAAACGGGCGTCCCCCGGAGGAGTCGACTGACCGAGCGAAGGCGTGCTGCGGCGTCTGTCAGATGCTGCTTCCGGCGAAAGGATAGCCCTAAATGTAAAAAAATGTCTTCTTTCTTAGGCAGCTCGTAGCCCATGTGGTAGCCTCATGCCATATAAAAGGAGGCCCAGGCCTAAGAAAAGGGGAGGACTCTCTCAGGATTCCATCATACTCTCAGATCTACCAGAACACAGGAGTAGGGTATTACGCTTCTTAGCGGCCCGAACCTGTCTAAATCGCTTGCGTCCACGCGTTTCCTTTTTTCTCGCTGGGATCCCACAGATCAGGGGCAAAGAATTTCACCTTGCGCCCCCGGCCGAGCCGGCAAAGGGGGGCCTGCGCGGTCTCCCGGTGAGGGGCTTCACGCTCCGTCATCTGACGCGCCAGGTAGGGGAGGGGGGTGTAGAACCAGTCGCTCTTCCAGTCGTCCCACTTCTTGCGAATGACGCACGGGATGTAGCGGTTCAATACCTGCCCCCGTGGCTGAAAGTAGCAGCCACCGACCACCGTCAGCGGCGATACCGGCTGCATGGTGAAGAACCACCGAAACAGCTGAAGGGATGGGCGCACCCCAATGAACATCTCGCACAGGTGTGCGAAGATGACCAGCGTCATCACCGCGTTGGGGGTGAGGTGCGCCATCTGGAGGCCGTAGAACTCCAGAACGTCCATGAAGAATGTGGAGAACAGCGGGATCAAGCCCGCTATGACAAAGGAGAGGAAGAAGACAGACCACTCCGGGTAGTGCGGCGCCGGGCGTCCCTCGCCCAGCGCGACCACCTCCCGGGTGGCAGATTCCGGCATGAACCGGCGCGGTAGTCCGGCCTGCCTCTCGCTGGTGATGCGGGAAGGCGGCAGCACGCTGCCGTCAAGCGGCGTGGAGCTCCGCGTCATGGCGCCGGCGAAGGGGGAGCTTGAGGACGAGAGCGCGTGACGAGAGGAAGGCGAGAGAAACGAGAGAGCTAGAGCACGGATGGCAAAGGCCAGGAAAAAGTGGTGAGAGGAAGGAAACGAATCCCTTCCTCGGTGCCCTTTATGCCCTTGCCTCCGCCGCGCTCGGCTCCTCGTTTCCCACGCCCATCTCCTTGTCCCCTCGTTTCTCGCGCCCACGCCTCCACTAACCCCACTCGCCCGCTTACGGCGCACGCGTCAGTCGTGCGACCGTGGCGGTCGAGGAGGGGCAGATCGTGTGCGCATTAATCGCGCTCGGTTACCGTGAAAAGCGCCAATTATTACGTCCCCATGCGAAGTGGACCGACGTGTCCCGATCCGCGCGCTGCCTCGAGTAATATTGCGGTTACAAGGAGACCGCTCATGAATGTCGACTGACATTCTTCACCGATATGCGCGGCTCACGACCGTAGGAGTCCTCGCCTTTGGGGGCCGGTCCCACCTGTCACTAGGCCCGAGGGGTGGCGCCACGCCTGGGTGCCCACCCCCGAGTGTGGCCACCCGGGCGTGACGCCGGGGGCTACTGTCGGTGACATGGGACCGGGGGTATCGAGACCAAAGGGAAGGGCGGCCACAGGGATCCACGTGGCCCGTCCCCCCGGAGGGGTCGGGCCCGAGGGTGACGTGGCGGCTGCCCTCCCGGTTTCCCCCCGGGGTCGGGTCACTCCCGTTTCTACCCCGAGGCCTGGGGCGCCCCGACCCCCTGTGGCTTTGGTACCACATGCGTAGGTTAGGTGAGCACGGCGGAGCTCACCTAACCACATTTATAGCGGTTCAGACGGGCGCACTACGCCGCATTTAATGCGGCGTGGCGCGTGCATGTCCGGTCCGTGACCGGTCACGGTGAGTGACTGGTCGCAGACCGGTCAGATCGCGGGTTAGGTGGTGCCAAGATGCCTATGCGTCGCACGCGCGCCAGGCGGCCTGCTGCACGCCACGCCCCATCCCATCAGAATGATGAGAGCCCTCTGTCTCTCGTCTCTCGGGTGGAGTTGGTATGCCAACTCCCGGAGTTGGTATGTCAGCTCCGGTCAGATGCTTTCCCGATTCCGGTGCAGACGAGACACAAAAGTCGCCCGCCATTTAATGAAGGTTGAAACGGGCGTCCTCCGGAGGAGTCGACTGACCGAGCGAAGGCGTGCTGCGGCGTCTGTCAGAGGCTACTTCCGGGGATAGGATAACCCTAAATGTAAAAGAATTTCTTCTTTCTTAGGCAGCTCGTGGCCCATGTGGTGGCCCCTTGCCATATAAAAGGAGGCCCAGGCCTAAGAAAAGGGGGGGACTCTCTCAGGATTCCATCATACTCTCAGATCTACCAGAACACAGGAGTAGGGTATTACGCTTCTTAGCGGCCCGAACCTGTCTAAATCGTCTGCGTCCACGCGTTTCCTTTTTTCTCGCTGGGATCCCACAGATCAGGGGCGAAGAATTTCACCTTGCGCCCCCGGCCGAACCGGCAAAGGGGGCCTACGCGGTCTCCTGGTGAGGGGCTTCACGCTCCGTCAGACCCAACCTGAGATACTGCATTATTATAATGTGCCATTAGTCCGTCTCAAGTAGTGTTGGTGTATAATTCTTATACCTGAGATTATCATGGTTCTCAACATATGTAGTAGCTTACTTTGGGATTATTAAAGGTATTCTTCGGGTTTGCTATGAAGCATGTAGTGATATGTGAATGATCGAGATAGGATTTGCCCCTTCTAGTAAATAGGAGAGATATCTTCTTAGCCCCTTGATATAATAGATTATGAAAGTGCATGGCTATGCCAAGATGACTAAGGAGTCAGTCACAAGGAACATAATGTAATACAGGACCGAGTGAATGATTGAGCTATTGAGAGGATGGCACATATCTAGCCTTGAGCTTAATCGATATCGTGAGGCAAAGAGGTTCATACACAGATACACTAAAGGTTCAGCTAATATGATCTTTGTGTATACTCGGCGCGTCAATACGTTCTGCTAGGGACCGCATTGAGATGTGGACCGAAAATGTGTTTTCAGGTTGCAACCAAGTATGCATGAACCTACAGAGTCACATACTTAATGGGTTAGAACAAGACAATTGGATGGAGATCCAATAATAACTTAATTTGGATAGTGATCCAAATAGGACTTCTAATGGGCCTTGGAGACCTAGTTAGTTAAAGGTCCTATATATTAACAAGCAAGGGGTGCATGTGGGTCTCTCCAACCACGCGAGAAACCGTAGCAGCCACTCCCACCCGTGAGTCAAACCCTAGCCGCGCATGGGCGCTAGCAAGTCCGCGCCCGATGTTCCTTCCTTGGACATGTGGATACCTGTAGAGATGCTGCTAAGTTGCTGCGTTGATTGGTGTGGGAACGTGTGACGCACGAGGAAGAGATGCTCACGCAAGAAGGGTTGATTAGGCTGCTGCAATCGACTACATCCACTACATCGACACGCACTACATTGGGCCGGTCTGCTCCAACTCTTCTTCCGCTACTCAGCGCGTCGTGTACGGTAATAATCTGTGATCCCTAACTCGTATGGTTTTTGGTTTATGCGGTAGAAATTTTTGTTTCTTGCTATCATAGCCTACCCATATCAACATATGTCCAATCCCATATATGATGAGAAGCTAAAGATAACTACATGCATGATGGGTTTTCTCACATCCTTAAGAGAAGTATAGACCTCCCGCCATTTAGAAGCATGTTTACGCTCAGCAATATAATTGTGAGTTTTCAATCCTATTCTAACATATAAGATTAGTTTTGATACCTCCCTTTAATTATCACCTCATATAATTATAACCAACACGGATTGAATAAAAGTACATGTATGTCAATAGGATTGTCTAGTTTTTCACTTACTTGAAAATACCCACAAATTTCAATCACTTTTGGACATTGTTCACTTTCTTGAAAATACCCACAAATTTCAATCAAAACAACATAGATTGTACCAAGATTCGTGCAGCCATTCTTATCTTCTCCTCCCCACCCCTCTCCCCCACAACACACTACAAGATTACGAGCACCACCGCCACTCATCACCTCCCCCGCACCCCTCTCCGTTGCAAGCAACGTTTACCTGACCAATCTCTCTAACCCTCTGTCCCACACCCTCCTCCTTCTCTCCCTCCCCCTCCACCCTCCACCAACCGCTCCTCCTCTGAGTGACAGCGAGGTATCCCCACCCTGCCTTTTTTCTCACTAAAGATGCTACCACTGTCTTCACCTCCTACTTACTCGGGATATTACGTTCTCATCCGTCAATTTTCTCCAACCTCGGGCTCTGCCGTCGCCTCTGCTGTCTCACCACATGCCTATCTTTGTCTAGCTACCTCTCCTCTTCCTCCTTGATTCCCTCAACCCTGCCCCAAAGTCCTGAACCCTAATCCACTGACGCTAGAGAAGAGAAAAAGGTTAACCGTCGTCGCTATTGTTGGTGAATCCTCACCATCATCTCACTCCCTCTCATGATCTCTTCATGTCTCCTCTTTTGAAGAGGTTGAGGGTGACTAAAATTTCCCGCAATTGATCAGTCACCCCTAATTCAATCGCTAGCTATATGCGTACCCAAAAAGTCCTCCATCGATGGAATCATGGAAAGATGTATCTGACCTTGTGAAAAGCAACGTAACAGCTCCAAATCTAGCCGTAATTAACATCTACAAAGAATTGCGTAACACAGTACTGTTCCTTTGACTAGATGTGCATTATATATATATATATATATATATATATATATATATATATATATATATATATATATATATATATATATATATATATATATATATATATATATATATATATATATATATATATATATATATATATATATATATTTGGTACCTGCGGCTGCTGGCCTAATGTGTATGGGTCCTAGCTAGCTTAATTCTGCATGGACGGCAAGCTAGGGAAAATGATGAAGCTAGCTATTACTTTCTTCCTCCGTCTCATAATAAATTTATTTTTAACTCTTTTCATTTATTTTAAAATAAATTTATTTTTAAATAATTATTGCATAGGAGTTTATGAAGATAAGGTATAATTATATTAGAAACAGATAAAGTAATAAATAGTTATATTGAAATTTGATAAAGTAAAGGTATTGTAATTTTTTTTATATTAATATGTGTGAGATGAGAGACGAAGGTAGTAACCAGTAGAGTATCTCTCACTCAAAGTCAATTTGTTGATGAATGCTTGCATGAAATATATTTGACCGATGGATGGATGGATCGATCGTACGTAGTGCATGTTGATATCTAAGTCCAAAGTCGTGCGTGCTCAAACATCACGGCATTTGACTGACGGTGACACAACTTTCCAAAGCCATAGTCAAATTAAAGCCAATCTTTTTTGTTCTTAGGTATCGAGTGCTGCTGGTGGTGTTGATCATCACGATTAATAATGTGTGGCGCGTAGGATCGATGGAATGTAATGTGAAAAATGAAACTTTTATATTTTATTTTTACACTTAACTGGGACGAGTACCAAGTCGAGCATGTCACGTGAGTGCAACATATAACAACTGTCTCATACTGGTTTTGATAATTCGGAATACCTAATTTTTTGACTGAGAGACACGAATAAGGGTGTGTTCTTTACTTCATCTTTCTAACTTTTGCTCTCTCTCGTGTACGTTTTTTAAACTGTTAAACAACGCGTTTTTTAAATCTACAGAAAAGTTGTTTAAAAAAATATATACTTTATTTTTAAGTTTTTTAAGATAATAATTAATTAATCATGCATTAAATTATATAATATTTTTGTTTTGTGTGCTGAAGAGGAGGATTCCCAGACCCTCCTTCCGAACTCAGCCCATACGTGAGGGACTAGAAGTGGACCTTTTCCTATATATGGAGGAAACATGAGAGGATGGGCCTGATTGGCCCAACCCATGTTTATCGGCCTTTCTTGAACACTGTCTCACTCACAGGTATCCACTCCACGATGATGGGCCTCGCGAGCTCTCGGCCGGCGACGGCGACGGCGAGGCCGCCTACTCGCCGCCGCCGCCTCTATCTCAGGGCCACCTCATGCGCTTCTACCACCTCCTCCTCCAGCGTCCTGTCCCATGGAGGAAGCAGTGCCCCGTGCTCCCTACCGCAGCCGCGCCGCCCCCGCCTTGTGGCGGCGGAGTTGCAGTCGCAGTCGCGGTCGCGGCCGCCTCCGCTCGCCGCCGGCGCGGTCCGGGGAAACGCCGCGATGGGGCTCGCGTTCCTCCTCTTCGTTCTCGCTGTGGTACGCCTCCGCGAATCCGCCCCCCCCCCTCCTCGTCTTGTCGGTTAATTTTCAGTGGTTCGTCGAGCAGGGAGCGAGGTGTTCGATGCGAGTTTTTTGTTTGCTTTTATTATCTTTTCATAGTGCGTTGTCGAATAGGTTCAATTTTGGATAAGTGTTACATCGAATTGCATCGATGCACATCAAGATTTCTTGTTCTAGGGATATACATCAAGATTTGGGTATAGGTGACAATTGCAAAGAGTATGTCATTCTTGGGCGGCTACGATTCATCAGTGCTCTGAACTTGCAAATGGTACTTTTGACTTAGGATACGGAGAAAAACGTGTAAATTATCCTCTCTTTTTTCATATTAGCTGATGTCGGAGGTTGCCTTCAGATTCAATTCACCACAAATTTACAATATGGCTCGCGTTCCTCCTCTTCGTTCTCGCTGTGGTATGCTTCCGTGAATCCGTTTCCCCACTTCGTCTTGTCGGCTAATTTTCAGTGGTTCGTCGAGCACTCGAGAAGTCACAACTGGCTAAAGTGAACGAGGTGTTCGATGCGAGTTCTTTGTTTGCTTTTATTCTCTTTTCATCATGCGTTGTCGAAGAGGTTTAATTTTGGATATTGTTACATCGGATGCATGGATATACATCAAGATTTTTTGTTCTAGGGATATACCTCAAGATTTGGGTATTGGTGACAACTGCAAAGAGCATGTCATTCTTGGGCTACGGATTCATCAGTACTCTGCACTTGCAAATGGTACTTTTGACTTATTAGGATACCGAGAAAAGCGTGTAAATTCTGCTCTCCTTTTTTTTTTTAATATTAGCGGCTGCCGGAGGTTGCCTTCAGATTCAATTCACCACAAATTTTCAATGAATTCTATGACTTCTTAGCTACTGTAAGAGGTTACATTCGTCGTTTCTTATGGTCAAAGTTAGTTAGACTATCCTAATTCTTGCACACCCTGATAAATGGATGGAGTTTTAACTTTATGCATCCTGATTTCAGGTGATGAGCTCCTTTCTGTCACTGGCCATCTTCTCATTTCCAACATGGAGAGTAAATCATCTAAACAAACACTGCCTTTTCCACAAACTCAGGAATTCCTCTTTTCTATGAAAAATGAAACTTACCCTTTTTTGTGTGTGTGCGCGTGTGTGAATTAGGCTGTGCAGCAGTTCGAAATTGCAGTGCATAAATTGTCCAAAGTAGTTGCAGAAGAGGTACCAGGAACACTATCTTCACTAAAGCTATCATGCCTGGAGATCAATGATTTAACTAGCCAGCTAAAGAACTTCAGGTAATAGTTACTTCTTTTTTTTTTTGCGAGGAGGTAGTAATACATTTTATAGCAGTCGAAATGTAACTGAAGGAAAATGATAGTATCTATTTTTCGTTCTATTTTGATATTATGCAGACAAAGGCTTATGATAAATATATTTGGAAACAACAAATAGTGTTGATGCAAGATCACAGACTGGATGGCCGAAAAAATGACTTATTTAACCTGTAAGTTGTATGGGTTTCTGAGCTTATTACTTTTGCTGAAATGCATTATCAAGTGGATACATGCGTGTCACAGTAGCGCTTCACAATTTGCAGCCACATGAAACATGATGTGATGCAAGTACCAAACTGTGCCTTGAGCCAAAACCTTCCCCAAAAGACTGTTATTATTGATAACGAGATGTTTTCTTGTACAATTACATTTTAAGCTATACTTTTTTATTTGCTCCACCTGCAATACATCGTGCTCCCTACAGCTTTGCATGTTTCTTGATAAAACCTTGTTCATAGTGCTTCAAATCCTCTGGTGTTGGTAGGTTGCATAATAGGGTAACCCTTGCTGTTGACACAAGATGTTTGCACTCTGAAGTGGAAGGATCTATCCGCCATATCTGGACCTCCCAAACCTGTCAGAATTAGTAAAACACAAATGGTTGAGATGTCTTGAAATCAGAAGGTTGTGCAAAATATAATTGAGACACTTGATGAGAACACAAGGAAGAGACAAACCATGTAACATCACTTATGATTCTGAAGCAACATATTTACACAAACTGAAAGTTTAGATGTATACAGCTGCTTCACTGAGCCTCATACATATGTTTTGCTAATTGTGAGTTCTGTCTGTAGAACTGAAGGTTTACAGGCAACTAGAAGCAGGTAACAGGAAACCAAAAGTGCCTTTTGCTAGATTTTTGCAACTTTGAGGAAGGCTAGAATGATGTAACTTGTATGAACTTTAGGTAATACAATTGGACAAACTTCCTGACTGATGCTATCTTGTACTACCATTATGACTTCAATATAAATAGTCAGCATGATGTGTTGACACTATTGAGTTATGGGCTGCAAGAGATGACCTTGTTTGGCACTTTGTGAACAATTTTCTTCTTCTTAGTGCCTCAGTCAGAGAAGACTGCTCGGCAGAAAGTCCAACTTTTTTCTGCTGTAAGTCTCATCTTTCACTCTCCTAGCCCCCACTAACATGGAACCTTGATGTTCCCTTCCCAAATGATGAACTTGCCAATAATTACTAATTGTTTGATCTAATTGTAATCTAGTGTTCCAGATTCTGATCAGCTGGAGTATTGTGCTGGTCCTACTAGGCATGTTTAATTAACAACTGCAATGACAAGTTGGTTGTGTGATGAATTCTTTATCTGTTTGGATCTTTGAAGAAAATAGTAGAAAGTAAGTAAGAGGATTTTGATTAGTTGGGTAATCAAGCTGTTAATAATTTTACCTGGATGGTACGGCCTAGCTGGATGGGCTTGGCCTGAGCCTGGACAGTCTCGCCGAGGTGAGCCGGCCTGATGTGGTTGATGGACAGCTGCACGCCGGCGACCCTCCGGTAGCCCGACGCGATGTAGCCGCCGATGCTCGCCGACGCCTCCGCCATCAGCGCCGACAAGCCGCCGCCGAGCACCTTGAACGGCTGCACGCACGAACGTCGAGACAATCTTTAGAAGCCAAGAAGGACGGGACGGTTAGCCGGCGGCGATCGCAAGTGTGCGAGCGTGCGTACCTGGCAGCAGGTGGCGGTGACGAGGAGGCGGCCGACGACCTCGCCGGCGGTGATGGTGGTGAACTCCATTCCCAGGGAGTGCAGAGCGTTGTCCGGCGGCCATGGCCAGCTACTTTCTGTCTTTCCGTCCTCGCCGGCGCCGGCCATTGCTCTGCTCCCTGCGGCGAGGAGAAGGCTTGAGACGCAGAACCGAGTGATGAGAGGAGGCCTTGCCGGATATGGTTGGGCCGGAGCGCATATATATTACCAATCAGCCCACTTAATGGCCTTTTCTTTTCCGATTAATTAAAGGATGAATGAATGCAAATGCCTATCGAATTTTCGGTTTTCTATTTTTAAAAACTGTTTTAATTTTGTTTTTTAAACTTTATAATGTTTATTCACTCATGTTTACCCTATAATAATTATCATAAATTATGCAGCCATTCAGATATTCAGCTACTGTATCGATGAAAAATGGCTCTAGCCTGACGGAACCAGCTTTATCGTTTTCTTTTTTCTTTGAGTTGAAATCGAAATTGAAAACCTGAATAGAGAACGGAGTTGAATATTTATTCAACAGAGATGGAGCGAATATGGTAACGAATATTTATCAAATATGAGAAACAACTATAACCGACCTTCTCAAATCAACGAACAAATATTGCTCATTATTTTTTCTAAAACAATAAACCAATATTTCTATTTTTATAAATTAATAGAACTATGGTAAGCAAGAATTGTATTATCTATAATTGTAAGTATCATGGTATGGTCTAATAAAACCAAAAAATAGTTCATTAGACAAAAGAAAAATAGATCTAAAGCATCGGACTAAAAAAAATATCTCCATTCAACTAACTACCTCAATACTTAGGCTTTGTTCTTCACCTCATCTTCCCAACTCATCGCTACTCATCGCTGTTTTCTTCCGCGTGGCGTGCATGCTTTTCAAACTACTAAACGGTATGTTTTTTTTAAAAGTTTATATACAAAAGTTGCTTTAAAAAATCAAATTAATCCATTTTTTAAAAAAAATTAGCTAATACTTAATTAATCACGCGTTAATGGACCGTTCTATTTTTCGTGCGCACTGTGTGTCTTCCCAACAGGAAACGAACACACCCTTAGTGCAAATCTAAATATATAAAGTAGAGAGTACTGAAGCTAATCGATTATATATAAAAAGAGATTTGTTTCTGATTTTGAGAGAACAAAAACTGAATTCGATCCCGAAAAGTTTTCAGCTGATTCCGGTTTCAGACGGATAGTACTCTTACCGTATTCGTTTCGTACTCGTCTCTGTTTTCAAATCTTTTCGAAATATTTCCGTCCGACACTTTTTGTTTTTGAAATACGCCCAAAAAACTAGAAACTTTCTAAACCATTTTCATCCCTAACTGTATACTTCCTCTGTTCAAGAATATAGGGATATGTACCTTTTTTTTAAACGTTAAGGTTGAGATAAGAGTTGATTGTGATTCGTTAAGATGAGCAAGTAGGAAATTTAAAGATGGATTGTCTGATTAGTTAATATGAGAAAGTATATTATTCTTATTGTTGGTTGAATTTAAAATTCTAGATGTATTTATATTTCTGAATGGAGGGAGTAGTAACCGACTAAACTAAACCACTCCAAATTAATTCTTGGTTTTAACGTATGTCTAGAATACTATGTTGTCTAACATCGGTACTAACCAGTTATTAGTTACTAATTTGGACATAGAAAACCTCTATTGCTTTTGACCGCATACTACATTATACATTGCTACAACCAAGGATATATCTTTGTCCTCCACACATCAATGGATGGATAACCAACAACGTACTGTGCTGTACATATCTAGGAGCTTTCGTAACATATAGATTAAATTTTGTCATGGAAGAAGTGATTACGCAACAAGTTAGCATCCTAATTTTTGAACAAAGGCAATTTCGCAACAGGTCGCCATCCAATTTACAGCCAGCTAACTGCAAGTCATCCAAAATTAAATTCGATTAATTTTGTATGACTTGCAGTTGTGCTCATATATGCAGTCGATCATATCTGAATTCATCTTGCATTGTACAAATAAATCAATCAGTACCCAGAGGAATCGGTGGACCAAACTAGTGTCCTGGAATGAATTAAGCCATGACTGCTTAACCGGCCAGCAGACACTCGGTTACTAATAAGCAATAGCTGAAAAAGAAGGCAGCCTAACTGAATTAAATTGTGTACGCATAGTACTTTAACTTTGTGTGATCGGGATGAAGAAGTCTGCACATACTAAAATTTTCTTACAAAATACTTACAAACTCTAATGTGGCAAGCTGTGAGTAAATCTAGATTTCTTGTAACTTTCATATAGCTAAATCAAACGGTTGAGAAATTTGTTAGTAGGAGTTTTGTAACAAAATTTTAGTACGTGTAGCAGTGCTCGATTGGGAAACACAAATGGTTGTTTTTGGATGTTGGTGGTGGGAACTTGGCGCATGCCAAACGGAACGTCTCATTAGCATATAATTAACTTGGCGCACTTAAAGTGATGAGTTGGAAAAGTCAACAAACTAACTCAGCCAAAAGGCAGCGTGTTGCATCCACCCTAGTTTATAAATCATAACCAAAAATTGAAAAAAAAATTTCGCGAACACGCAAAAGGATTGCACGTCAATATATTAGAAGAAGAAAAGTTCATTTACACACCGCAACCGGCCAGAGGGCCATTGCCGGGGTATAGGGAGAAAAGAAACGAAAACAAACTGAAGGGAGATAGAAAAAAACTGAGCTAGAACTGGACACTACTCCTATAAGAGGGAAGGTGGAAGCAGAGGCCCACTACACTCCTAGCAGGTCCCCAAAAAACGCGACACCAGCAGCAGACCATAGACAGCCTTTCTGCAGAATGGAGCCCAAAACCATCGAAACCGATGAGAGAGAGTAATCGAATACCCGGAAGTTTTGCTCTTTCCACAGCTGCCAGGAGATGAGAAGGACTAAGGAATCAAAACCCTTATGAAGATGCTTCAGCAGACGGGCCCTATAAGCTGGCCACCAGGCATGAAGAGAGAAGCCATGGGCCGAAGTGAGGTCTGACTGACCAGGCGGAGATAGCACCCGATGTCAGACCTGGTGAGCGAACACACAATCGAGGAGGATGTGATTCGTAGTTTCGAGCTCCTAGGTGCAGAACGGACAGGCCGAGTTGCTATCAATACCATGCTTCAGCAGGATATCGGCCGTCCAGCAACACTGTGTTAACACCAGAATTTGGTAAGCACCGAAGTCCTCATCGGCCCAAGGTTCATATCGGCTTGAAACTAGTATTGGCCTAAAATTCTATATCGGCCGATGGGGGTTTTTTTAAACCAATCACTAACAGCAGTCGGATTCTTGTTAGATTCGGGAAGATCTTATCCAGAAAAGACCGAGTTTGAGGAGGATGCGGCTTGTATCTATTAATTAGGAAGAATTTGTTAGTTTCCTTCTTATCTTTAGGAAAGTGTGTTTAGTGTCCAATAAGGACTTTATCTGTTTCCTTTTATCTTTAGGAAAGTTTGAGTCGTATTCTGTTAGGATCTTTGTTAGCCTATGGGTATAAATATGTAAGCCCGAGGTTCATGTAATTTTTATCACACGATCAATACAATTTCGGCGCATCGCCACTTTTTTACTTTTGTCTTCTTCGGCGAGTTCATGCCCTTCCTACGAGGGGTAAGTCTCGTTATGGCTGTCTGCGCTGTCGGGGCTAGGGCTTCAACGTTCTGATCTCGGCAACATAAGCACCTACTATCATATATCTTAGTCAATCTGATTTAGCTTCTCGATTTCATCGTATCGGCCGAGATTCGTTTTAGGGTTTACGCCGGTATCGACCAAATCGCCTCGCTAGATTAGATTGGCTAAGGTATCCACCACCCTGAAAATCAGTCAAGGGCTTGATTGTCTAGGTCTTGCGTTTCTTTTCATAGTTAGTGCTGCATCAGTTCAGTTTGATCTACTAAGTCGTGATTAGGACCGTAATCTCTAGCCTGCTTGTTGGCTGCTAATAAGGGTTTCAGCGGGGTTTCAGCCGATGAGTTATCTTAACGTTGCATCGGCTCACGAGTTTTATACATGGAGATTGGTCCTGGCCGATGAAAACAGAGTATTTACTACATATCTTTTGGATGTTGTGTCATCGGACCTCTGGCCGATGTATGTTTCAATCTTCAGATCAATATTTATTTTATCATATGATTGGTTTATGCTATATTATATTGCTATATTATCATGTTATCGTCGGCCAATCGTTTCTATATAGATGTTTGTTCAGTACACAACCGATGGATTAAAGCCCTAACTACATCGGCTGGCATCGGCATCGGCTGGAACTGCACCATCGGCTTACCGGCCGATCGGCTGTTTTTGCCCTATCGGCCTATCGGCTGATAGACCTTTTATTTTGTTATTTTGTATATCTTGTCAGTGGCAGGATCAAACTGACTGGCACACCCGCGCTTCATTAATTTTAGGACCTGCACTGGAGCTAAGCAGATCTCCCAGGCCTTCGTGTGTCCGCACGCCGGATCCTCATCGGCGGTACGGATTCGACATCAACACATTTTTGGCACGCCTGCGCTTCATTAATTTTGGGACCTGCACTGGAGCTAAGCAGATCTCCTAGGCCTTCGTGTGTCCGCACGCCGGATCCTCATCGGTGGTAACGCAAGCCAGAGAAAAAACTTACATTTAGCAGGGCCTTTAGCCCGCCAAAGCAAACAGGCGCAAGCGAAGGATTGCTGCCCGAGTAAGAAGGCCTGGTAGGTCGAGCGAAGTGAGTAGTGCTGGTCGCTTGTCCAATGCCAGACAAGACGATCCTCCGTGTTTGGAGAAAGCTAGACAGGAAACACCGCATCCTAGACCACTAAGAATTGGGAGATGACAGGAACTGTGAGAGCGCCTCGGATGTTCCTTACCCAAGAGTTATCAGCAAGGGCAGAGGCGACCATGCGCAAAGCCCAAAGCCGTGGGGGCACGGTAAGGAGAATGTCCAGTGCTAAAGAGGCCACCGAGCGACCCTCAATCCACTGGTCTGTCCAAAAAGGAGTCAACATGCCGTCACCTGGCACAAAGAAGGTGGACGCCGTGAACATGTTAGTGACGCTTCGCTCAAGGGGAGCCTTCAGATCAGCCCAGCATGGGTGACTTGTGCGTTGTAGCCAGAGCCAACGAAGGCGTAGTGCGAAACCCGCCGTCCTCAAGTCAGTAACACCCAACCCGCCAACAGCTCTAGGGCGGCAAACGTTCGTCCAAGAGACCAAGCACCGTCCTCCCTGAACCATGTTCGTGCTTGTCCATGGGAAAGCTCGGCGTTTCTTGTTTATGGCCTTGATGACCCAGTTCGGTAGTCCAAACGCCATGGACATGTGGACCAAAATAGAAGAGAGCACAGACTGGACCAGCACAGAGCGACCAGCCAAAGTGGTGAGCCAACCCTTCCAGGAAGGAAGTCGGCGGGAGACTTTGTCCACGAGAGGCTGCAGGGCCGCTTTTAGGAGCTTGCGGACCGATAGCGGGATGCCGAGGTAGGTGCAAGGGAACTCAAAGACGAAACATGGGAAGGAGCTTTGGACCAACTTTAGGTCCTTGGCCGAATAGCGGATCGAAGTGATTGAGCACCAAAATTTGAAATTTAAAAAATAATTTTTGAAGTTGATTTTAGAGTTTATTTTTAACATTGATTTTTAAATTACTAAGGGCATATATGTAAAAGTTTTACTCATAAATTTGTGTTTTGCTAATAAGCCATTTTACGCATTTCAGTTTTAGGCCAAACGATCAAGTCGTAATACGCAAAAGATTAGTTTTTAGTCAAAGTGCATCAGAAAGATAAGCTTTTCTCGTTTCTTTTTTGCTGCCAAGCAAAGTCTGCAGACTTTATTTACAAAGAAAAAGCTCTATAAAATTGTAAGAGAAAATCTACACGTACGGAAAAAAATATTATATTTTTTTTCAAACGCTGATGTCACACGCTATGACTGATTAAATCTTGCTTTTCTATAACTCCCAACTGATTAAATAAAATGGTCGAAAAGTTTGTTAATGAAAATTTTATATGAATATTCTACGTACGCATAAAATTGCTGATTGCTCTAAATTTAACCTGTAATTTCTCAAACCTTTTGTCTTAAAAAAACAAGTTATATATCGGAGGAAAGGTTAAACAGAAGAGAAAAAGGAAAAAGGCTTTGTTTGCAAGCTACGCAACATGCAGTTAACAAATGGGCCTTTGTATTTAGAATCGAACGGCCCAACCTCCTGGTAGATTCGTGGGCTGAGGGAACATTTGCAAATCAATCCCTATCTCGGATCACAATTACTGTTTTACTTCCTTATTTTACATTTAGATCCTTATTTCGGGTCGCTATCATGAATACCTGCACGTAATTTTGCATTTTGATCCCTATCTCCGGAAATCACTAGCACTCGTCTCGCTGCCCCCTCCGCCGCCGCCGGCCTCCTCGCCGTCGCTGGAGGCATGGCGACACGGCGGCCGGAGAATCCCCACCACCGGATCCGACGGATCGACATCCCTCCTCCGCCGACGAGGTCAGCGCACCAAATCCCCTCATGTTATGGCCTCCCAAATCGATTCTGAAAGTGAATGTGTGTGTGCATGTGTGGATTTCTCTGATGCAAATCCGAGTGGTTACTGATGATTAGTTGCCGTAACCTCAACATATCATATCATCAAATGGGCTGTTGTAAAGAGCTGATTTGGATGTAATTTGTCCCTTTTGGGGAATTAGAAAACAATATTACTTCCAAATTGCAGAAACCTACCTGAACTTTTTATCAATATAGGTTTGTTGATTTATGAGTTTTGTTTGTGCAGACATGTCTATAGGATAAGAAAATGTTAATCTCAAAAATAACTCTGCTACATTGGAGAAACCTACATGCGTGCACTTCTCCTAGATTTGTTAATCAACTGGGAATGATTATAGATTTGCAGTAGTCGATATGAGAATTAAATTGTTGCATTACGGTGCTGGACAACTTAATTCGACAGGTTCTTTGACAATGGCAGAATCATTTCCTGATGAGTTCCATTCAAAATTGGGTGATAACTTTGCTAACCGAAACTGCAATTTAGATCCTCAACTAATTTTCAGTACTAAAATGGAATGAATAGATGAAGCATCTCCGTGCTTCATGAGGGAAAAAAAAAGACAATGCTGATATATCAAACTGCATCTCGGTAGTACATTAAAAATCATCAAGACAACGGGTAAGGCTATAATAGATGATGTTTTTCTCATTATGAATCCTGGCTTTTTCTTCCTACAATTTGCTTTCTGCAAGATTTGTGCAGCTAGCTGCCTCCTTTTCTTTTTCGTGTCATCTATCTGGTAGCATGAGACAATGTTATTTGCCTAGAACAGATCAAGAGATCATGCATAAGAAATGCAATGAATGATGAAAAATAACTCTCATTTCACATGCACCAGAATTCATATTCAAGCA
The DNA here is from genome assembly GCA_008326285.1 of Oryza officinalis. Lineage (NCBI taxonomy): Eukaryota > Viridiplantae > Streptophyta > Magnoliopsida > Poales > Poaceae > Oryza > Oryza officinalis. The sequence goes on from BDMV01000005.1 coordinate 2,845,796, forward strand.
CATCATATCTACTGTACTCTGAAGAATCTGCATGAAACCATGTTCAGACTGAGTAGTCCGAAGCATAGTTTTGTTCGGTGTGCTTATGCATGTGCCCTTCTAAAAACCATTAGATGAAAAAAAAATGTTTGCAATAACAAAATCAATATGCATTAGTATATATATCAGAGATGACCATTTTGGATAAAATAGTTAGGCACCGTTGCTATATTTAGAGCTTTGAGAATTTATTCAACCAGCAACAAACAGATGGTGATGATAAGCCATTGGAGCAACCTGAGACCACAACAATGATCAATCTGCAAGTAGACTACAACGACAGTAGTAAAAGCAGCACATGTATATGAATCTGGCCGGAATTCATGGACGGTCATTTCGACGTCGACGGATCGGCCGGCCGGCGGTGCATTACATGGACGGTGGCCGGAGGTAACGACGACAGTGCCTAATCCCTTTTGCTTCCATGTCTTATTGTTTCAACACTCTGAGCTTACTGTCACCTACTCACGTGAACGCAGATGTGATGCAAATTATATTAAACCTTTTGTTTTTCAGGCCAACTGAATTGAGTAGTAGACTAGTAGGAGATATTTTCTGTGCTTGAATGGTGATTGGTCCATGCTTGAAACGAATAAGAAGTTTTTTTTTTATTTAATTACTCTGCCCAATGGGGGTCTAGTGTCAATAGGATAGCTAATCATTTCAGAGATGTTTGTTAACTTGACTGTTCTGATTCCAATCTTGTTAAAATATATGTGCATCTGAATGTGTGCTACATGCATATGTTTGATCACCGGAGCTAGATGATAGATCATGTTACTGACAAATTAAAGCTGCATTATTACATACACATGCCTTACATGGATATCAGCAGATGTCAGTTTTGAGAAATTGACGATAAATAACCGGCCAATCACGTGGATGAACTTCTTTTTACTTGGTTGATCAAGTGACCACATAGAGAGGGAGTTGAACAACTGTTGTTTATTAACTGCCCTATTTATCTAGAAAATTTAGTTTGTTTTCTCCAATGTTATCCTTCAGTACGTGATGTAGGTATCTGCGTACACCATACACAATAGTTTTAATTTCCCTTCCCTAATCAAGCAACCCTGAAATAAAATATAAATTTTTATAGTAATATTAAGCCCTCTGATAGCGTGTGTATATCATTAAGTGTTCTTTCAGGTACATAGCTTGGATATAAATAAAACCATATAACATGTTACTTCAAAGTAGAAAAATAACCGGCCATCACGTGGACGAAGGCTTAATTGTTGGTTGAGTCAATGCATGATTAAGTACATGCCGACATGTTGTGATGTATATAGTTCTCCTTTCCCTAATCAATCGATTGATTTAAAACGTTTTCTTGGCCTCTGATAACGTGCTTAATTAGGCACTCTGTCAGAAGATTGATATATATAACTCATATAAGATATTAGGCAGCATTATTATTGACGGTCAGCCCATACCGCCCGGACACTGAAAAACCGTTAGTGGCCGGCCGCCACGGAGACCGGTTTTCAAACTCTGACATTGTTTTTGTTTTTTGGTTCTAATTTGCTACTGGATCTAGTATCTGCTAGTATCTTGATGTTGTATTATAGTAGTAAAGAAATAATAATTATACATAGGCCTATTTGGTATGTAATTATTTCATCGGGTTAAACCATAAGGATTAAAATGGTAGAATTAACTTAGACATTGCTACGAGCAAAAGCATCACCGGACGAAAAATGTTGAGTATTTTGGCTAGGAAAACTAGCCTATATATAAACATCTTTGTATTTTCGTCCCATAATATAAGGGCTATTTTGGTTTGATACCAAAACTTGTCCTACCAAATAGTTGGTGTTTTAAATAGTAGCTTGTAGATGTTTGGATTGATACCAAAATTTACCAAAGATAATACAACTTCTATAACCCAACTCTACCGAAACATTGGTAGTGCCAAAACTTGCCTATGATTTGACACTACCAAACCCGATGTAAAATACAATTTACTCTTTAAAATACAAACATTCCTGACTATGTGTCTACGTAAGTAGTTAATTAAGTAGACGGGTCTGAGGTGTGGACTATGGAGGAATAATCCTCTGAATGTCCGATGGCCGTGTATCATGCATATGAATGAGAGAGAGAGTGATGATGAGCGAGCCCACATCTATGATGAATCATGGAGGCTAATCGCTGCTGCTGCTTGTCAACGTTGGATCAAACTGGTGGCTGAAATTTGAAAGGAAATGGAGGGAGGCTCTGAATTAAGGTACATGCAGTTTGTCTTGTTGGGTGGAGAGGAGAGAAGAAGACGGTGCGGCACATGGATCACGCGACGCAAGCCTTCTCCTCTCCGTTCCTTCCTTCTTCATGATTGTGTCTCGTCCCAACCCCCAAAAAAACAGCCACCACCGCCGAGCACGTGCACTCCCCACCTTTCACATTACCACTCCTCGATCTACGCATGATAATACAGATATATACTACTTACGTCGTTCATTTTAAACTTTTGTTTTGTCTAGTTAAATTTTTTTTAAGTTTGATTAAATTTATAAAAAAAATTTAGCAATATCTACAACATCAAATTAGTTTTATTAAATATAACATTAAATATATTTTGATATTATGTATATTTTGATATTATGTTTATCTCGTATCGAAAATTTTGATATTTTGTTCTAAAAATTTGATTGAACTTAAAAGAAGTTTGTTAGGAAAAAAAATCAAAATAGCTTATGAAATGAAATAGAGAAAGTACTACGCATTATTAGTAGTATTATTTCAGATTTCTCTTCTTATTTTTTAACGTAATATTGTAGTACTAGCTTAATTAATGTAGCAGAGTAGTCAAACTTTTATAACTTTAGTTTTTAAGTATAGATTTATCTTACAAAATATTATAATAAAAATAAAAGTATATTGATTTATTGTATATATTATAATAAAATAACATAATGAAAGATATATTTTGAAGACCATTTAAAACGTTATGAATTATGAAATGAGAGGGATTAGTAAGCAAGTTTAATATTAAAGCCAAATATTAGATATAAACTAATATTATATTATAGTTAACATGGATAGCAGATGGACTGTAAGGCTATCTCTATTTTTCTTCTCTCGTTATCTCTTGCATATGTATTTAATGTATTTATGCTAAAATATATAAACAACTAGCTCTTGCAAAAGAGTCCATACTATTTATTTATTTTTATTATTTAATAAACTAATTAGTTTATAGTTAGCTTATCTATTAAATTTGCTTGCTGCTAATAGCATCTTCCTCGCTAAGAAGTTGCTGTTAGCGAGCGAGCGGCTTCTTTCCTCGGTTGATTAATTTTTTGATCGATCCGCGGCATCAGCAAACGTGCATCCCCACCAATCTTGTCTTCCGGATCTTGCCTCCCACCTTCCCCTCTCCCTTAACAGTTAACACACACACACACACTCTCTTCATCCAAGAATCGCCCATGGCTCTCTCTATATATTCTGATCTCTCTCTCTCTCTCTCTTGCTACCTCTACCTGCTCGATCCATATATAATCCATTAGCTGGTTAATCTCACTCTTACTAGCTAAACCATCAGTATCCATCAGAGTGTGGTTAGCTACGTGCTGAGATGGGTTCTTGGGTGCGCACCATCACGTCGCCATTCAGGAAGGCGCGCACAATCCTCAACCAGCAGAGCAACAGCGGCAGCATCGACGACCACCATCGCCACCGCGCCAAGAAGCAGCGCCGCCACTCATCCTCCGGCGGCACGCCGCCGTCGACGATGGCGACGCGCACCGGCGGCGCAGGCGACGACATGGAGGAGGTGACCAGGTCGTCGCAGCTGTACGGCGACGTGATGGCGTGCGCCTACGAGGACGTCCAGGTCATGTGGTCCATGCTCGACAACAAGTCCAGGCTCTGCGCCGCCGCCGCCGCCGCCACCTCCTGACGCCGGCCGCCCTGGCCTCGCCGCCGACCGCCATTAACGGTCCATCCATCCATTGCATGGACATCGAGATGGGATCGAGTACATACAGCCATTGCATCATTGTTGCAAATTGCAGAGAAATGCAGCAGCAGCATTAGTAATTTACTAGTACTAGTCCATTTGATTTCATAGTTTTAATTTCCATGTTGATTTGTGTGGTCGATCGAGACAACACAACTCCAGTGAATGTGTGATCGATCAGTCCATCATGGTCGAGTCCTGAATCCCCATTCTTACTGGCAAGGCACCCCTGAATGCATGTGCCGTGCTTAAGCTGGATTAATGGAGAGATTTATTTTAACTTGAGCTTCAATTCACAACTTCCAACTACACCAGTACTACCATTGCATCCATGCATGCATCTATCAGATTCTTTTTCTTTTCTTTTCTTTTTTTTAGAGAGAGAGAGAGGGGGAGGGGAGCATCTATCTGCAGATTCTTGGTTATTGTTTTCGAGGCAGCCATGTTCTCTACTCCTTTTTTTTTTCTTTTTCTCGTCTCTCCTCTTTCGGTTTCAGATATAATGTATTCCTGCATCATCCGATCCTTGAATTAAATTAGTGTATATATATATACTTCTTTTTTTATAAGATCCAGTCAGTCGGTCGGTCGGTCGGTCGAGTTCAGGGCTCAGCGAGCCTGCACCGACTCTGCTTTCTCTACCCTCTTCTTCTGTTCTTTACAGTTTATTTTATTTAATTATATTTTAATAACGAAAGTAACTTCTGACCTTATCAAGTTCTCTTCTTTTACATCCTTAATTAAGTTGCCACTTGGTTTGGTTTGCCCCATGGGTTAGTTAATTTCAATCACCATTAGAAAACTCTGTTTTCGTTCTGATCCTACGACAAACTAGATGATGATGGTACACATTACCAAATGACTTGGTAGTCTCCAAGATAACGTGATAATGTAGTATAATAAAATCTCTTTTTTAGAAAAAAACATGTATACAAAAATATTAATAATGTTGTTTACATAATCTTAATACTGTTGTATACATAATATCGTTTTTAAAAATAATGTTCTATACACATATGCGGGGCTAACTGATTGAGACCATAAGCCATAAGACGAGAATGGTAAAACCACAACTTCAAAATAAAAACTCTAGGTCCCATCAAGACTACCAGCACTTTTTTTTACATTTTAGACCTTTTCAAAAATTAATTTTATAAATAAACCTTGAAAAAAAATTAGACCATTTCAAAGACTTATTTTACAAATAAACGCTGAAAAATTTATTCCGGGAATAGACCTTTTTCTTGGTGCTAACATTATTAGCGTTGTGATCCAACATAACAGCGTCAATAACATTAGCGACGCCCCTCTTGTCCTTCGCGGAAGATAAGTCATTAATGTGAAAAGGGATGATGCCAATGTCATTGGTGCCAAGTACCTATTTGTAAAACAATCTAAAAAGGGCCTATTTAAAATAAAAAATATTTACAAGTAAATCCTCAACACCAATAACATTAGTGTTGGCCCCCTTTTACATTAGTTACTTAGCTTTCACGGGGGCAATGGCGATGGTGCCAATGTCGTTAGAATCGTCATGTTAAATCACGACGCCAATGATGTTGGCCCCAAAAAAAAAAGTCCATTGCCATAATAAATTTTTTTTCAAAGATTATCTATAAAATAAGCCTTTGAAAATATCTAAAATGTAAAAATGCCTGTCAAGACTACAGTATATCATCTACGAATCACTCGTAGGACTATTATGATTAGTAGTACTGGGGATATAGATTTCTCCTAGAGCCTGGTTAGAACACAATTTGGTTCAAATAGCCATAGACCACTATTAAACAGTTAATTCATGAATTAGTATTGTGGTTATCAGGTTAATGCACTATAACACAATTGTGGTCCAAATCAACTCAGGTGTAGACATATTTTTCAGCAACTCCACTGTTAACGGTAAAATTTGGTACGGTTTTTTAGTGGATTTGGTTAAGAAAAAAAGCCGATTAGTAGATAGAAGTTTTATCCAAATCAAGCTGAGTTTAAAGAGAAATTGTGAAGACCACGACAAAGACAGTTCTATATTTTTAGTATATCTCTTAAATAGACAGAATTAGTTATTTTTCTTTTCTTGTTAGGTGTCTTATATTGTGTTCGATCAGGACTTTATCAATCCGAGGGTATAAATATGTACACCCGGGGTCTTTGTAAACTATCTTCACAGATCAATACAATTACTTTCGGTGTATCACCATCTTTTATTCCGACGAGATCTTAGTTTCGATCTCTGGCGAGGAAGCAAGTTTCGTCAACTTCGCTTGTATAGGCATGGCTAGAATTTTCTCAGTTAGGTCCGATATTCTATCCAAGTTGACGCAAGCGTTGCCTATTTGATATATTGAATTGCATTGTTGTTTAGAGTCATATCGGCTTAGTTATGACTTTTTTGGTTAGGTCCGATATTCTGACTAAGTTAATATTTCTTTAATCATAATGTTGTTTTAATTGATTTGTTATATCCATCACGTTTATATAGGTCTATCGGCTAAATCGGTTTTTCTTATTATTTTTAATCTTATACTATCTCGGTTAAGCCCGATCTATTAGATTGTTGCTAATAAGTTTATTTCTAGTAAACCCGTTAGTTCTTTATGAAACGTTCATCGGAGTTCTAGCCAATTAATTATCATTATTATGGGCTTCAATTATCATATGTATCGGTTAGTTAGCCGATATACATTTTAATTTACTTACACTGGATCTCCAGCCGATGTATACTTTAACCATCGAATATACATCTATCACATTATATCTGTTTTGGCTAGTTGATTCACATTATATTATCTCATTGCTATTTATGAGTTACATCACCTCATACTCAGACTAGTATAATCTTTAGTTAAATATATCTTTATCAACTTTAATCTTATACTGTCTTGGTTCGGTTCGATCTATCAAGATGGTATTTGATATAGAATAGTTTATTGATGATTATGCATAGTTTAGTTCTAAACTGATGATAGCATAAATCTCATTGCTCATCTGATTATTTGAATCTACATTGAGTCTTGTTGACGCGAAATTCGTCGTTCACACGAATGCCTAGGAGATCTGTTTAACTCCAGTATAGGTCCTATCAATCAGGTTCAAGGCATGTCAGTTAGTTTGATCCTTCAACTAACAAGATAGATAGATCGATGATCACAGAACCGATCGACCAATAAGCCAATGGGATGTAGTGAAGCCAACAAATGTCAATAGGGTTTTGGTAAATCGGCTATAGATCTAATATAGATTCAAATAATCGTATGAACAATAAGATTTATGTTATCATTGACTAGAACTAAACTATGTATAATCATCAATAAACCGTTCTTTATCAAAAGCAATCTCGATAGATCAAACTGAACCGAAACAGTATAAGATTAAAGTCGATAAAAATAGATTTAACTAAAGATTATTCAGGTTTAAGTATAAGCTGATGCAACTCAAAAGATACAACGAGATAATATAATGTGAACTAATCGTTCAAAATCGATATAATGTGATAGAAGTAAATCCGATGGTTAAAACATACATCGGCTGAAGATCCGATGTGAGTAAACTAAAGTGTATATCGGTTAGACAACCGATACATCTGATAGCTGAAGCCCAGGATAATGATAACTCATCGGCTAGCACTCTGATGAACATTGCATAAAAACCTATCGGCTAGCTAGAATTAAACTTATCAACAATAATCTAATAGATCGGACCTAACGAGACGGTATGAGATTGAAAATAATAAGAAAAAACCTATTTAGCTGATAGATCTATACAAACGTGATGGATATAACAAATCTATCTCAAACAGCAATGCGATTAGAGGAATATCGACTTAGCCAGAATATCAGACCTAACCGAGAAAGTCCTAACTTAAGCTGACACGACTCTAAAGAGTAATGCAGCTAAAGATAGAATCAATATATCAGATAAGCAACGTTTGGGTCAACCTAGATAGAATATCGGACTTAACCGAGAAAGTTCTAGCCACACCAATACAAGCGAAGTTGACGGAACTTACTTTCTCGCCGGAGATCGAACTCAACCGATGCAGCCCAACTCGATACTAAGAACTCGCTGGAATAAAAGGGTGGCGATGCGCCGAAAGTAATTGTATTGATCTGTGGAGATAGATTACAAATACCCCGGGTGTACATATTTATACCCTTGGGTTGATACTAGTCATAATCAGATAGGACACAAGTTTCCTAAAGATGAAAAGAAAAAACCTGATCGAACACTAGACAAACTTTCTAAAGATAAAAAGAAAATTACTAAATCCTGTCTAATTAATAGATAAAATTAAATTGCCATGCCGCGGTCTTCACAATTCCTTCTTGAATTCGGTCTCTTCTAGATAAACTCTCATCTATCAATTGACTTCTTTCCTTAACCGAATCCACTAAGAAATTGTATCAAATTCTGGTGTGAACAAGTCTATAGCTGATTGATCAAAACCCTATTATTATCAGTTAACCTCGTTACATTACATTGACCTATTGTCGATCGGCTCCTTGATCTTATACTGCCAATCTATCTATCTTGTTAGTTGCAGGATCAAACTAACTGACACGCCCCAAACCCGATTGATAGGACCTGTACTGGAGCTAATCAAATCTCTCATACCTTCGTGTGAACGATAAATTTTGTGTCAACATCCACACAACACAATCAACCATTAGCCAAACCATATAAAATAATTAACCCATGCATGTTTGATTGATTTGACCTTGTAGATGTTGGCATATATGCCCAAGCATGCATTTGCATTTGCAGACAAACAATAGGCTACATTTGGACCTAATCTTAAGTGGGTTAGGATATGTCACATATGCACCTTGTGAGTTGTGACAATTAAGACCCCATCCCTAAAGATTGAAATTTGTTTCCTGCTTTGTGAATAAATCAATACTAGCTTTTTTGTTTGGCTTTTGTAAAGCCATAAGCCGATCTAACATTATGAAGCTAAAGGTAGATTGAAGAAGTTTTGTTTTTCTTATGTGAGGTAGAGGTCTGACTTCCCTACTAAACTTAAGACATGAAATCCACCAACTTATAAATCATATAAGCCAATAAGCTAACTTAAAAGGCTAAGTCAATAAACCTGAGCCTAAACAAAAGGCTTTTAAATCATGAAATTTGTCGATAATAATCCCTATAATACTGCCTTATGAGCCTACCTGGAAATCTTCAAAATTTTGTATGCTCTGTCCAAGGCTCATGCATAAGGGCAATACGCCATTGACCTTAGCCTGATTCTCGAGGATATATATCATAAGAAATATTATCGTTCCTGACTTCCTGTAAAAAAATACTCCGTTTTAGATATTGACACAATTTTATTTTGACATAACTTTCGAGACCTGTGATAATAAAACATGATTAGTTTGTAATATTTGGGAAAAATATAGTACATTTCAAGACCATCATAGATTAATCCATACAATTTTACACACATCATATCATATTAAAAATTTTGAAAACATATCTTTAAAATACCGGTTTAGCGGTAACCATGCATGTGTATGTGCAAAACGACCTCTTTCTTTTGGCGGGAAGTAAAACAACAACTTGTATTTGTGATCGAAATGAGTTTTTTTTATGGAAAAAAACCTTCAAACAGCAGGAGATTTACTGAATATATTAGAAGAAATAAAAAAAACATAAAGTCTTCGAAGTTCATCTCTATACGTGATCAAAACGAGTGTAACCAAAGAAATTAGTAATAACCGGTACTTTCTCCGTTTTATATTATAAGTCACTTTAATTTTTTTAATCAAACTTCTATAATTTTGATCAAAATTTTAAAATAAATATTAATAATATTTTCAACCCAAAACAAATATAGGATCAAAACATATTTGATGCTACATTTAATGAAACTAGTTTGGTGCATACTTGTTAAATTTTTCTACAAATCAAACATTAAAAAATTAAAACAACTTATAAAATAAAACGGAGAGAGTACTACTAACAAAAGGTAATCAAATCATCAAAGTCAAACTGTTGAAGATACGTACTCAAACTCAGGTTGCCGCCATGCACATGCGGCCACGTTCTCTCTACTTCGTTACTTGACTAGAAATGCCAAATTGTTCATCGCCCGTACTTGCATTGCTCCATCGATAATGGCGGCACGACGACGCTCATTCGCTGCACCGATCTGTTTGCTCGCTCTGTGTCTCGCCGCCTCGTCGTTCTTCGTCGTCTCGGTCGCCGGCGGCCACCGCGCGCGCCGCAGCCATGTGGCGTCGATCGTGACGGAGGAGATGTACAACAACTCGCTGTTCCTCCACAAGGACGACGCCGCCTGCCCAGCGAGAAACTTCTACACCTACTCCGCCTTCCTCCGCGCCGCCGACCTGTACCCCCGCTTCGCCGGCGCCGGCGGCCGCGACACGCGCAGGCGGGAGGTTGCCGCCTTCCTCGCGCAGATCTCCCACGAGACCACCGGCGGCTGGGCCACCGCGCCGGACGGGCCATACACCTGGGGCCTCTGCTTCAAGGAGGAGCTCAAGCCGGCGAGCAACTACTGCGACGCCACCTCCGCCGCCGCCGCGCGCTGGCCGTGCTTCCCCGGCAAGTCCTACCATGGCCGTGGCCCCATCCAGCTTTCGTGGAACTTCAACTACGGGCCGGCGGGCGAGGCGGTGGGGTTCGACGGGCTCCGGGAGCCGGAGGTGGTCGCCGGCGACGCCGTGGTGGCGTTCAAGACGGCGCTGTGGTTCTGGATGACACCGCGGCCGCCGTCCAAGCCGTCGTGCCACGACGTCATGACGGGGAGGTACCGGCCGTCGAGGGCCGACGCGGTGGCGAACCGGACGGCGGCCGGGTTCGGGCTGACGACGAACATCATCAACGGCGGCCTCGAGTGCAACCGCACCGACGATCCGCGGGTGAATGACCGGATCGGATTCTTCCGGCGATACTGCGGCATCCTCGGCGTCGATGTCGGTGACAACCTCGACTGCGCCCACCAGTTGCCCTACTCCTAATCACTTGATTATAACTTTTTTTTTCATTTCTTGGTATTTCGTTTACTTAAATTATCTCTATTCCAATAATGCAAAAGTTGCTTAATTTGGTTAGTTTACGAGTACCGAATTGAAAGCATGTGATGCTCTCCAACTACGGAAAGCTCGAGTTATCATGGAAACTAAAACAGAGCGTACGATTAAGTACAGATATTAGACAAAAGCAAAGAAATCCGTATATTAGTGAGTGTGTCAGAGTAAAAAACACTAAACTTAATATGCACAAATTGAATTAAAATTTGTGAAAAATCGTGAAAGGTAGTGGATCGTTTACTGACACACAACTGATAGAAGTTCACCCCTTCATATCAGAGTGATTTCGACAACCGGCCACACTTTGCAAAACACAAATTCAAATTAACCCCAACTTAGCAAGAGCGTACAAGAGCCGATCTTGTTAGAGTTCTATAGTGGATCGCCTAGGTTTAGATCGGTGGAGTTTCTCTTGTATATGTGTTTTGGAATCAAAACTATGAGAGATAGGGTTTTGAGGGGCCGACCGGTTGAAGTGTTGGAGGATGAAGAGGCGCCGGCCATCGTCGTTGTCGTCGCGGGCTTGACGAGGCATGGCGCGGCGGTGATGCTTCCCGTCACTGGCTGCACCCTCTCGATCGGTTAGGGTTAGGGTTTGTGGGTGAAGTTGGCGGCGGCAGCGAACCTCGTGTTGCGTGTGCTGCCACCCCGGCCTCCACCCCTATTAGTATGGCGCAGGGTGACGGGGGCCCACCAGCCAATGAGCTGGGCGCCCCCGATCAGGGCGCGGGTCAAGGCCCCCTTGTGCCGTTGGGCTCAAGGGGAGGGAGATCTATCTAACATTCTCCCCCTTGATCTCACTATTTCTTTTAGCCTTTTTCTATTCCATCACAGATTTGCACATAGAGCATATTTCATCGTCACGGTCAATCACCGATGGATTCGACAGCCACTATACACAACTCTATTCAGAAACAGATACTTTAACTTTTGGGCCCTATAGTCCAGGATTCATAAGGCTTCCCTTAAACCCATGCCGGCTACATGTTCCTTGAACACATTGGGTGGTAGACCTTTCGTGAGCGGATCCGCGAGCATTCTTTTTGTTCTAATGTGCTCGAGACTAATTGTTTGATCCCGAACTTTGTCCTTCATAACATAGTACTTTATGTCAATGTGTTTGGCAGCACCACTTGACTGATTGTTGTGAGCGTACATTACTGTGGGTTCGTTATCGCAGTATAACTTTAGTGGTTTCTCAATACTGTCAACCACCTTTAAACCGGGTATGAACTTCTTTAGCCAGTTCACCTGTCCTGTGGCCTCATAGCATGCTATAAACTCGGCATACATCGTAGACCCTGCAGTGATAATCTGTTTTGAGCTTTTCCATGAAATAGCTCCTCCTGCAAGGGTGAACACGTATCCCGATGTTGACTTTGTATTATCTTTTGCAAAATCAGAATCAGAATACCCCACTATCTGGAGTGACTCTAATCTTTTGTAAGACAGCATGAGGCCTTTTGTACCTTGTAAATAACGCAAAACTTTCTTTACTAATTTTCAGTGCTCTGGGCCTGGATTACTCTGAAATCTGCCAAGTAACCCGGTGACAAATGCCAAGTCAGGGCGTGTGCACACTTGCGCATACTATAGGCTTCCCACAGCTGACGCATATGACTTTGTTTTCATTTCGTTGAGCTCGTACTGATTTCTGGGACATTGCCATGTCCCATACTTTTCTCCTTTGACTATAGGAGCAGGTGTAGCACTGCATCTGTACATGTTGAATTTCTTCAGCACATTTTCTATATATGCCTTTTGAGAAAGTCCCAATGCATACTTCGTTCTATCTCGGTGAATCTCTATGCCCAAAACATATGAAGCCTCACTGAGGTCTTTCATGTCAAAGTTTGAGGACAAGAATTTCTTTGTTTCCTGCAATAGACTGACATCACTACTAGCCAGTAGAATGTCATCTACATACAGAATTAGGAAAATGAATCTCCTATTCCTAAACTTTGTATAAATACAGTTGTCCTCAACATTCTCTTGAAACCCAAATTTCTTTATTATCCCATCAAACTTCAAGTACCACTGTCTCGAAGCTTGCTTTAATCCATAAATGGATCTTTTTAGACGGCATCCCATATTATCGTTTTCTTTCACAACAAAACCTTTCGGTTGTGCCATGTATACTTTTTCATCCAAATCTCCATTTAGAAATGCTGTTTTTACATCCATCTGATGTAATTCTAAATCATAATGTGCCACCAGTGCCATTATAATCTTAAAGGAATCTTTACAAGAGACTGGAGAAAATGTCTCATTGTAATCAATCCCTTCTCTTTGCGTGAAACCTTTTGCCACAAGTCGCGCCTTAAACTTTTCTATATTCCCTCTGGAGTCATATTTAGTTTTGTAGACCCATTTACAGCCTACTGTTTTGGCTCCTTTAGGAATTTCTTCCAAAACCCAGACATCGTTTAGTTTCATTGATTTCATTTCATCTTTCATGGCTTCCAACCATTCAGATGAGCGAGCGCTTCTCATGGCCTCTTCATATGAGGTGGGATCATCTTGCATATGCGACTCTTCTATATTATAAACTTCATAGTCATCACGGATAGTCGATCTTCTGACTCTTTCATACCTTCTAGAGGCCTCCTGTTCTGGCACATTATCTGTTTGAGGCTGTTGCAGCTCCTCCTCTAGTGTGGCGGCGATTTCTGTTGAATCCTGTAGAACAGGTTCCTCACTTTCATTCATTGTTGTCACAGGAGAGGTAACAACAGGCGTTGGTACCGCAACGTCATGCATTGTAGGTTCAACGTCAGCAGGTAGAGAGAAGAAAGAGTCTTGAATTGACGGAGCGGGTACAGACACCCGCCTCTCCTCAAGATCAATCTCTCGAACTACCGAGCTCCCCCTAATTACTTCGTCTTCCAAGAAGACGGCGTGTCTCGTTTCTACAAACTTTGTATAACTGTTTGGACAGTAGAAACGATAACCCTTTGATCTTTCAGGATAGCCAATAAAATGGAAGCTCACTGTTTTGGGATCCAACTTGCCAAGGTTTGGGTTGAATACTTTAGCCTCCGCAGGACTCCCCCACACACGGAGGTGAGCTAGCGAGAGTACTCTTCCTGTCCATAGCTCATACGGTCTTTTGGGCACCAATTTGCTTGGAACTCTGTTGAGGATATGAATGGCGGTTTTTAACGCCTCCATCCATAAACCCAATGGTAGGGTGGAATAGCTTACCATGCTACGCACCATATCCATAAGGGTACGGTTACGCCTTTCAGCTACCCCATTCTGTTGAGGTTCGCCCGGTGTTGAATACTGGGCTACTATACTATTTTCTAGTAAGAACCTTGCAAAAGGTCCGGGGACTTGCCCATAAGGCATATGCCGACCATAGTACTCCCCCCCACGATCAGATCTTACTACTTTAATTTTTATATCATGCTGATTTTCAACTTCAGCTTTGAATATCTTAAATTTATCCAATGCTTCTGATCTTTCTTTAATTGGATAAATATAACCATATCGGGAGTAATCGTCTGTGAATGTTATGAACGAGTCATAGCCATCCACACTTTTCACAGGAAATGGACCACAAATATCTGTATGAATGATCTCTAATATTCCTGTGCTTCGCTGTGCACCCTTTTTGATGCTCTTTACAAATTTTCCTTTAATGCATTCTACGCATTGTTCTAAGTCTGAGAACTCCAATGGAGGAAGAATTTCATTCTTAACTAGTCTCTCAATTCTCCCCCTCGAAATATGGCCTAAACGATAGTGCCATAATTTCGATGAGACATCAGGAGTTCGCTTTCTTTTCTTGTTTTCTTTTGTCAATGAGGACACAACATTCACATTCTCAGAAAGAGATAACAAATAAAGCTCATCTTGCAACACAGCAAGACCAATACATGCATTATTATACCATAGTTCGCATTTGCCATTTCCAAAACGGCAATCATATCCATCAAAATCCAATTTGGATGCACTTATTAAATTTCTTTGCAAAGAAGGAACATAAAAAACATCTCGAAGTAAAAGTGTGAAGCCATTCGGGAGCTCTAAAGGAAGGTCGCCAATAGCTTCAACCTTTTCTTCAACTCCATTTGCAACTTTAATGGATCTTTCGCTTTTCATTTACGAATGAAATAATGTTCTCACCTTTCTTTGCCATGATCATTTTCAGGAAGTCAGGGCAATCTTTCTTGTAATGTCCTGTCTTCTTGCAGTGTAGGCACTGATCCTTTTCAATAGTAAACTGTTGTTGCTGAGGTAGATGCTGAGGCTGTTTGGCTTTTGAGGAGGGAGACTTGTGGTTCCTTTTCTTGTTATCTTTAATATAGTTAATTGAGCCACCATTGGCCTCTTTAATTCTTTCCTCCTCTTGCACACAATTAGCGATGAGCTTTTCAAAATTCCATTTCTCTGGACTTATATTGTAGTTGACAACAAAGTTGTCAAAAAGCTTTGACAATGAGGTCATAACCAGATGGACCAGAAAGTCATTTGTAATGCCCAAATCCATTGGCTTCAACTTGGAAGCCATGTTGCTCATCCTAAGAATGTGATCTCTGACACCACCTCCATGGTACCTTTCTGTCACAAGCTGCTTTATCAGTTGTGTTGCATAAGTCTTTGAAGAACCAGTAAACTGGCTCTTTATTCTTTCGAGGTACTCTGAGACGACGTCACACTCTGGGATTGAACCCAATATGGTTGGCTCAATTGTGTTCTTTACCACAGCCAAACATTTCTTGTTGGCTAGGGACCATTTCGCATGATCAACGTCATACGACATGATGAGGGGAGCATTGTCCCTCTCTCTCTTTTGCCAGTCAGCATCTGACTCGTTTTCACCTCTGACAAATGCAACAGGTGCTATAGGACATGGGGTGGTCAACATCCAGTCCACCTCTCCCAAGATGAAAGCAAGGTCGAGTTTTCTTTTCCATTCTCCGTAGTTATCTCCCTTCAGGGTCGGAATATCTTTTATGCAACCCATCAAGGAGTAGCCACCTGAAATAATCATGTACAGTGAGAACAAAATTAACATTAAAAATATTATGTATTAAGTCTACATCACCGTTGGGCAGAAAATAGACATAACACATAGAGCCATAGTTATAACATTGCAATTATCAACGTTGGTCAAAAAATTACAACATCATAGCACAGAATTAATGTTCCTAAAATTAAATTCTCCCGTTGGTTCGAAATTTAATTTTAGAAACACTAATTTTATCAATTTCATCTATTTGCAGCGAAAATCTCTATTAAAATTCTCATGAACAGTAGCAAATTCTATAATTTTACTCTTTTGTAAAAATTCTCCCGTTGGTTCAAATTTAAACAGAGGTAAAACATGCAAAAAAACAATTAAAATTCTATTGAAATTTGCATGAAAATTGACAAAATTTAAAAGAAAAACTCTTTTCTCTATTTTCGGCCCTCGAGGGACCTAAAACAGACTTGTTCCGGCGGCCCACGGCCTTTTTTGCGCGGGCGGGCAGGCCCCCTCTTTCCCCAGGCCGCAACCTGGGCCTGGGCCGGGAAAGCCGCCCCCACCGAGCACCCGCTTGGGCCATATTTGGCCCGACCGCCGCAGGCCGTCCGATCGGCTAGGGTTTAGATCGGACGGCCGAGCGGAGAGATCGGGCAAACAAAACCCGATCACTCCTGGCGCCGAAAAACCCTAGCCCCTCTCCACTTTCGCGCGCGGCCGAGCAGGGCAGCCGAGCGGAGCGGCGTCGCCGCCGGCGATCCTCGCGCCATCGCCAGGGTTGCCCTTACCGTATTGCGCCCGGTTACCGCTGGCCGGCGGTAGCGCGGTAACCGCGGTTACCGCGCAAAACCGTGACAAATTCGAAAATCAAAAATTTGAATCCAAAACCGTGGTATTGGCCGCGGTTACCGTGCGGTATGGCGCAGTAACCGCGCAATGTTTGATCCAAGGAAGAACGAAATGAAAAAAAAAATTTAAAAAATCAAAGAAATGCTTAAAAATGTATAGAATTTGTGGATAATAAGTAAAATATGTAGGTTACTTATGTGTATACTATAAAAAGTTTTGGCATGATCTTTTCTATATTACGGACTTAAAATCAATTGAACAATACTTGTGGGTATACAATAAAAAATTTTGGCATGATCTTTTCTATATTACGGACTTGAAATCAATTGAACAATTCATAAGATAATAAGATAATATGTCGACAACAACAATCAACAATCTCAAGATATCGCACAAGGTGTCCACATGTCCACAATATAACATCCACAATACGATAGTTCACATAGCAACATATCAACATAGAGCAAGCAACTTTTGTTTTCAATGAAAGGAAATAGAAGGACATACCAGCATAGAGCAAGCTATAAGTTCCACTGATTATATGCCATGTTGTACTCCTCTGTGGACATGAGCATCAAGCCATGCGAGTGTAGCAACCCTGCCTTGTATTCCTCCCAACTTTGACCTGTCCATGATGATGTTGTTTGCCACTGAGCATACAATTGAGCGTACCACTGGGGCTCTTGCCACTCGTACACCCAGGTAGGAGGGGGATAATCAGAAGCTTGGGGACGATTGTACGTATACGTTGGATAGCCACTTTCAATACTAGAGGCACTGAATGAGCTGTAGCTATCCTGTGGTATGTCAAGATGCTGTCGTTGTTGGTGCTCACTCGGTGAAACCGTAGTTCGTTGAGAGCTTGGAGCACCGTGATCATGGTCCTGAGTCGCGTGAGTGAAGTCGGCCTCACCTGCAAATGAAATTGTAGGAAGAAAATTAATCAATAGTGAAATGCATGGTAAAGGTCTAAATGGTAATTGAAGCGCATCTCACCTGTGAATTGAATAGGGCTGTGGTGACTTCCAGAAGGCACTTCAGTGGTGCGTTGCCCTCCTTGACCACCGTTGTCTCCGTCATCTGAATCAGTTGTTGAGCTACTATCATTCGACTCTTGGTAGTCTGGGCTTCCTTCGGTCTCTTCATCGCTATCAACATTGTACGACTGTGGACCTTTGCCCTTAGCTCTTTTGGATGTAGGTGCTTTTGGTGGCTGCCGAGTCTTCCTTTTTCCAATATGAGTGTCACCTACATTCGCATCAGCCCACTCTGCAATAGAAGAAGCTCCCGTGGTTCTGCGCAGGTCAGTCAAGTTCACTAGGTTGGCTACAAGTGGACTAGGCACGGGGGCGTCACTCTCAGTTGAGTCTTCATCTAGTTCTGGGTTAGCATTGGACCGAGCATTATCCATCCATTCTTTAACATGATTGTTAGTTTCATAGAATGATAGGTCCGCTAGTCTTTGAAGGGGATCATCATCCTCCTTCCTTACTTGGGCATTTGCTTGCTGAATGCGCAGGCGAAGGTTGTAGTTGACATAAACTAGTTTGCTCAGCTTCTTGTGGGTAAGTTTATTACGGACCTTTGTGCGAATGTGCTCCAGTTCCGTTCACATCCACTTGAAGAGCAACATTGACCAACCATACGTAGCGCAAGCCTCTTCAAATTCGGCGTGTCTGAGGCAAACATAGACCACCATTGTGCTGCACATGCCAATTTCCATGTCAATTTACAACACTGAATACGTGTAAAGCAGCAGGACATATGACATGTGCAAATGATTACAAACATACCAGGGGAAGTTTTTCCATCGGTGGCCATCTTTCTTGCAAAGACCCTCCCAAATTCACCAGTCTTACGGCGATACATCTTAACCTCCAGCAAAGCGGCGGCGGCCGTATCGATGTCCGTCATCCACTCAAAGGCCTGACGGAGGTCTTGGAAGACGGAGGCAGATGGAGAGTATTGATAGTGAGTCATAGGGTTCAATGCCGCACCTGCAAATCATGAAACAAGATCGATGAGAGTCGTACAATACCAATTTTCTCATCATGTAATGTCGGCTACTTACTGGCATTGATTAGAGTTTCATTGCAGAGGTCGTGCATCCTTCTGTTAACAATTGCCATGTATGCTTCGAATTTATCCCTTTGGTTGGCAAAAAGACTGTCGTACTCCATTCTCAACAATTGATATCTTAGAAGAACCTCACTCAAATTGGGGTTCTTGTCCTCGTCAGCAAACCGAAGGAAGGAGTACATCGGCTGAACTGAATTGACTACTGCCTGCAAGTTCTCCCACCAAGACATGCTAGATAGGCATGCGTGTGCATACCTGCCCTCAGTTGTGCCACTGAATTTGCTTTGCATAAACCCAGAGGAAGCCATCCACTGCATGAACTGATCTCGCCTCCTAAGGAAGCTGTCAAGAAACATGTAGTTTGTGCCGAACCTTGTAGCATTCCACTTAACCAGTTCACCACCTATAGCAACCACCATCATGGCATGCAACTTGGAATGGTTGTATAACCATCTGCAAATTTTCCTCGCACTCCCAATCACCATTTCATGGTCCGGCATTTTTCCAACCTCCTTAAGCATCAAGTTAATTGTGTGCGCCACACAAGGTTGCAACACAATTGTTGAATACTCTTGCCGCAGCAGTCTGCAAGCCTTCTTGTAGTCAGACCCATTGTCAGTGATAATCTGAACGACATGTTGGGGGCCTACTTCGCGTACCACCTTTCTTATCTCCTGCATTGGACAATCATAAAAATTAAACAAGACCTCAAACACTACACTTGATGTTATCAAATGAGGCTAAAGTGTTGAAGAAACGTCGTCACCTTTAGTACGAAGTTAGCATCTTGGCTTTCGCCCGTGGCATCAACAGAGATGTGGAAAAACAGGATTCCATTGCAATATATCAAAAAGTTGATAACCGCCATACCCGTCGGTCCTGTCCAAGAATCACACATTAAAGTAACCCCGTACTCATTCCAATCACGTTTGAACCTGTCGAATTGCTTCTTGACGTCCTTCTCTGTAGCGTCAAGATACTTCCCATCAATCTCCTTACCACTTGGAGAAGGTATGTTTTCACCTACAATGTACAAATGCCAAATAATTAGTGTGCGAACTGTTAGAACAATGTAAATCCATATGAAATGCATACGTACCCCACTTCTGTGTTTCTCGAACGGCGCTGACAAAGTATGGATTATCAGCATTTCTTGCAGGAATGCCGGAGGTGTAGAAGAACCTTGCCCATGACTCACCAATGGCCTCCCTAGCTTGCCTCCCTTTCTTTGTGAAGAATCCTGTATCGATGCGTGTCTGCACAGGAGACTTGGCAGATGCTAGGTTGTAATCTCTCACAGAAGGTGACTCCCTGTGAGATGTAGCCCTACGCAACAAACTGGCAATTGGGTTGCTTCTTCCTTTCCGTGCCTCGAACTCAGCGGATCCACCGCCACCGCCATGCTCATATGTGCCACCTCGTTGCTCCACACCCCTCCTAAATCTCGCCTCTTCCCGTGAGGCTTGCATGGCTGCTTCCATTTGTTCCTCCTCGTCGACATCACCTGTTAGGTCATAATAGTTGACCCCAGCCGCTTCAACCCTTCTTGCCCTCTCACTGTGACGAGTATCACCTGCATCTTTTATCCTGTCCAACTCGCACCTGAAGAATTCGCGGACATCTGGAGGAACTGAATTGCAATACGTAACCCCCTTCCCTTTTCCAGCCAAATGAATTTTAAGCCGAGTTGCTCCACCCCCGGCCTTTCTCTGATGACAATACTTGCAACGCCATCCAGGTGCTATGCTCTCCCCGTGCTCCCACACCGGGTCCCTACTATCTGTCATATCCACCCTATATGTAACATACGTGAAAGGTATAGTATTAGAAATGAAATCACCAACGCTACATTTTTAATTTACTAATGACATACGTATAAAAATTCTACTTACACATAGTGACATATTACTAATAGACGCTTCGAATCTAGCTAAAGAATTTTTTTGAAATCAAATTTACAAAGTGCATCTATATTTGTGGTTTACAATTACAAAATTACAAACCACGGTTTTCGCATCCATATTACAAAGTGCATCTATATTACAAAATTACAAAGTGCATCTATATTACAAAATTACAAAATTAAAAAATTACAAAACCGCGTTATACCGGCGAGTTGTGCGCGGTAACCACGGTTTTATCATGGTTACCGCACGATATTGCGCGGTTACCGCACGCTATTGCTACCAGACATTGTCCACAAATACGACGGCAACCGTGAAAATACTCGCGATAACCGACGCAAATCGCGCGGTTACCGCGAGAAACCGCGCGGTACGAGCAGACTTACCATGCGCTAGCTGGCGTGGCCGATTACCGTGGTTTACCGCGTGGTTACCGCGCGGTTTTCCTTCTCGCCGGCGTGGTGGCGATGGATCTGGGCATGGAGTGGCCGCGTCGGGCGTTGCCGAGGGTGAGGACGGAGTGGGAGAGAGAGAACAGAGCGAGGGGGTGACGGTAGAGATGGGGAGGAGATATTTTCTCCTCCCCGGGCCTCTATGGGCTTGATGCACAGTTGCACACAGTAACGGGCCAGCCCATTTTCTTTTTATTTTTCCAATTTCCAAATATATTCTCCGTTTTGCTCTCAAATTTGAATAAATTTTACTCCTTTTTGAGAAATTTCTTCACCATAAAACATTACAAATCAAGCTCTACCGTCACAATTTTTTTTGATTTTTTTCTTTTTTTAAAAAATTTTTGAATTCGGCCGAAATTCGTTAAACCGTACCGCGCGGTACGGGTAACCGTACCCCCGCGGTACGGGCGGTAACCGCGGTAACCGCGCGGTTACCGCCGGTTTTCCTACCCTGGCCACCGCGCCATGCTCGGCGGCTCACTGCCGCCTCTTTTCTCTTTCTCTTCTCCGCTCCCCCACTGTCTCTAGCCCCCACCTCCATGTGAGAGATAGAGAGCAGCGGCTAGGGTTTTCGGAGGAGATGGCGGCGCCGCCGTGGGCCCCCTCGCCGGCACGCGCGTGCACCCGCGGGTGCGCGCACGGCCGTCGAGTGGCTCCTCGACGGTGCCCTTTGCCCTTCCCCCATCGTCGACGATAAGGTAGGGTTTCGGGTTTCTTCGATCCATTCGGATCAATTCTTTTCTTTGGATTTCTTTTGATTTTTCCGAACCGATCTAAAATAAAGGCGGCTCTGATACCATTGTTAGAGTTCTATAGTGGATCGCCTAGGTTTAGATCGGTGGAGTTTCTCTTGTATATGTGTTTTGGAATCAAAACTATGAGAGATAGGGTTTTGAGGGGCCGACCGGTTGAAGTGTTGGAGGATGAAGAGGCGCCGGCCATCGTCGTTGTCGTCGCGGGCTTGACGAGGCGTGGCGCGGCGGTGATGCTTCCCGTCACTGGCTGCGCCCCCTCGATCGGTTAGGGTTAGGGTTTGTGGGTGAAGTTGGCGGCGGCAGCGAACCTCGTGTTGCGTGTGCTGCTGCCTCGGCCTCCACCCCTATTAGTATGGCGCAGGGTGATGGGGGCCCACCAGCCAATGGGCTGGGCGCCCCCGATCAGGACGCGGATCAAGGCCCCCTTGTGTCGTTGGGCTCAAGGGGAGGGAGATCTATCTAACAGATCTGACTCAACACAAACCGAAGAAATTTTAGCTAAATCAGACAGAAGAGACATCTTGTACCAGTACTAAGGCTGAGTTCGTATGTTGTAGTTGGAAACTAATCTCCTACACACGTAAAATGGAGCGATTCATTAGCACATGATTAATTAAGTATTAGCTATTTTTTTTTGAAAAATGAATTAATATGATTTTTTTAAGCAACTTTAGTATAAAAAATTTTTGCAAAAAATACATCGTTTAGCAATTTGAAAAACATGCACGCGAAAAACAAGAGAGGCTATACGAGAAAAGCAACAAACGAACACAGCCTAACTGTGCAGCTCTGAAAGTCTGAAACTACTGCAACTCTCTCTGAAACGTCGGCTCTTTCTATAAACCTGGGGCTAATTAACCTGGGCCGTCCATCTCAAGCTGGTGAGGAAAATTTTGGCCCATCAAAAGAAGGGGCCCACAGGAAGAGAAATTATTCCAGCCCATAAAAGCCCATGTAAGCGAGAGGGCCCACTTGATTCTTCCTCGGTCACTCTGAAGAAAATCATGTTCTGAAGTATATTTGGTTATTTTAGTGACCCGAACCAAATCCCCAAAAGAGAAAAAAATATTTTTAATGATAAAAGGGGAAAAAAAAGAGAAAACGATGAGTGCTACTTTATGCTCCAAGTTGATACCCCTTTATTAAAGGGATTTGAGATAACAGTAATAATTAGCTGCAAAAATACGACTACATACATAGCACTAGCGTGGGCATGCCTAATTATTCACCTGGTTATTGGCATGAATTATGTAATTAGTTATAATAATAAATGAAATGTTTTAAAGAACTTTTAGAAATAGTTTTTTGAGAAAAAAAAGTATTTTTAAGGTGTGGTTGGTGCTGAGCACATGATTCATGGTAATAATCCGTCACATAATTGCCGATAACAATTCGAGGAAGTAACTGAAAGAGTTTCAGTGTTGAACTAGGTATACAGGGAAGCAAGTCTCAAGCTGGGAATAATCAACTTTACTAGTAACAAGTCATAGATACATACATAGACATAAAGGGAGCTTATATATTCACACGAAAGCAACAGATTAACAAGAAGAATTTCTACATATCATCAACATTAGAAGATGAGGAGGACAGGACAAGAGGGGGGGGACATTGAAAATGACGAGATGAACAAGAATTGGAGGGAGCACTCATGACTAGAATCTTGGACGCATATAGAGTATCATTTCCAACAAGCACACAGCAACTCAGCAAGGGGGGCAAGGTAGATGGATCAAGCAAGCGATTTGGATGGAGTCCCTGCATGTATCCAGAAAATTAAGCTTGTCAATTAATGGCGTAGTATTAGTTAAGGTGTGTGAAAAATTGAAGTTTTGATGAATCAGGAGGAGGTATGTAGGGAATTCGATATCATCTCACCTTGAGGATTGGTTGATGATTGGATTACTTGGTGATGGCGTAGATAGCGTAGATGATGCCGGGGATGTAGCCGAGGAAGGTGAGCAACAGGCAGATCCAGAACTCATGCTGCACATACATATATTCAGGTTAATATAATTAGCAAACAAATCAAAGCAACCGGCCATGGAAGAAGAAATTAATCAAGGTAGAGTAGCAAAGCTAATTATTAATTACCCCGCATCCGAACTTGAGGAAGACGCCGAGGGGCGGGAGGATGATGGCGATGAGGATGTCGATGCAGTTCGCCGTTCCCGCCATCTCTCCTCGATCGAGCGATCGATCACTCTCCTAATTAATTTCTCTCGCAGTATTACCAAGAAGAAGAAGAAGAAGAAGAAAAGAAGAAGAAGAAGCAACTCTGAACTGCAACTGATCGACTGACTGTGGAGGCGGCTGGCTGGATTGGCTTCGATTTATTTATACTAGGAGATGGCAAAAAGGATCATAGTGCCACGTACTTGTGGGGATCATTCACTGCATGCGACGCGCTCACCTCACCGGCCAAATGAATTTGATCACACGGGCGTGACGCGTACTTGATTTGTCTTTTGTTTGCCTCAATTTCGGCCGATTTCTTAGCTGTTAAGCACGGGCGTTTTTGGCATACACATATATACGAAAACCAGGACAAGTTCGTTTCCTCGATTTACCTTTGTTTCCTACAGCTTTTTTCCTCGCAACAGTCAAGGTTTATACGCTACATAGCTCGACCAGGCCTCGACCGTTTCATCAGAAACATCGTCGACCGTATTAGGAGGAAAAAGTTGTGTGTCTGTCTCTTTCAAAGCACTAGCTTAATTGCTCGATCGTCATATATAGAATAGAATCATCACAGCTTTGCTAGGGACCCAGCAGCAAATCAATGGCCTGTTCCTTCCACCATATTAAGCGAAGATTGTTTCAGAGGAATATGTCTTCCTCTTTTTTCCTTTTCGTTTAAAGCATGGACAAACTATATACTGTTCTGTGCCTGAATGGAAGAATGTTGAACAGGTAAATGATTCGAGGATACAAACGACTGAATTGATTTGTTGAAAAATAGATTTAAAACAACATTATATTTTAAAAAAATACAAAAATATTTGTTTTATCCAGGTCAAACCGATCGAGGCATCTGGATATGCAGGGTGGTGTCATCGCCAAACACGTCGCCGCCATGCTAGCTAGCTGCGACGGATTAGACCACGAATTGCGTGTCTACCTTGCTTCTGCCACGACACTAGTTGCAAGGAAGCTTCTCTTCTGCCCTGTCATCACCGGCACAAATCTTCCAACCAACTCGATAGCCACGTTTGGATGTGAATCACACAGGCAGATACAGCTGATCCAATTGATTGACAATTTTCTATATAGTCGATATCTACTAACAATTATTAAAAACTAAATCTCAACATGCAAGTAAATCATCTCGTCACTTACTAACAATTAGCATCTTAAATTTTATACAAACATGACACATCATTTTTTTTCTTCACATAATTTTCACAACATTTTAATATTCATCATTTGTGCAATATTTCACGTATATTCACTCATCAATTCCACAGCAAAACGTGAGCTATTATCTAGTTAATCTCATAATTAAACCATGAAAGAATCGAAGGCCCAACTGGCTTCCTCCTAAGATCTGCGGTCACAACTCACACAACCAGCTGAAAGCTTTGCAGAGAGCATTGGAGTTACAGGGGTCCTCTTCATCATGTCAGAATCATCAGATGTAGTACACCTTCAAGTCATGCATTCCTAGCCACAGTTATTTTCAGTTGCAGCTTCAAGTCGAGAGGAATGCCAACAAAAAATGACTCGTGATCACATTTAGTACAATAAATAGAGTTCACTGATCATATGTGATCATTCCTCACCTAAAGTAAATATCCTCCGTTGCACCCCGAGCCCAACCCAAAAATATATTTTAATTTCACAAAACATTTTATCAATCATGTATGAACAACCCAGTCAATAGTCCATAACTAATCAAGTTTTAGTTGTTAATCACTATAGTCTAATTTATCCAAAAATTCTAGGTTGGAATTAAGTATGAATAAGTATTTACCTAAAACATTTAGTCAGTCCATCATGTAAGGTACTAGACTAGTCAAGTTATAATTTTATTAGAGTTCACAAGATCTTGATATCAAATCAATATCATGGTTATAACAACGAGCATAGGAATAGCTAGAAAACAATTATTAATAAAGAACGATATAATTTATAAAGCGATACAATATAGGTGAAACAACGTAATTTTCACAATAGGATTCAACATGTTTAAGATAGATATGACTTGCCTTAATCACTCACAAAGTCTTCGGCGTCAATAACAAAAGAACAGTTGATCTTTTGAAACTGCGAGATCTACACGACCAACACAAAGAAATAAAAAAAAGCTAAAAAATCACATGAACAGATGCAAATAAAGCCCATGAATAGATTCTAAAACTTTTAAAACAGTTTTAGGAGAAATTAGAGGCTTAAACGGGTAAAATTTAAGTTCAAATGGTCATGATATGTACATTTGAAATTTAGGTACTGTTTAAATGAAAATTACAATTTAGTGAATTATTTTTTCAAAGAAAAACTAAATTATTGTGTCAGCGAAAAAAGAGGGCGCGTGGACCGAGTCCACGGAGGTGGGCCCCATTTGCCAGCCTCTCGGTCCTGAGACGCGACGGTGAGAGGTCCACGGAGATGGGCGGCGGTGAGGGAGAAGCGGCGGAGAGCTTCGGATTGTCAGTGCCTCCGTCGTTCCCGTGATCTTTGAGCTCGAAGGAGCGGTGGCCGATGGAGAGGAGGTCATGGCGAAGCCAAAGGAGGCATCGCCGAGGTCTGAGGGAATCCTGGCCGCCGGCGAGATGCAACCGGAGCTGTGCGACGACGGCGGCGCACGGATGGAGCGACGTGACGGGTAGTGAGAGGGCGAGGGGTTCGAGCGCTTTAAGGGGCGAGTGGATGAGGTCGAGGGCTCCTTTTTACAGGCTATAGGAGAGGAAGAAGGTCGCTGGGGAGGGAGATTGACGCCACCATGGTGGAGCTCACCATTGATGGAGGTCTTCAAAATTCACTGTGATTTAGTGCGGGATTACGTGGGGAATCATGGAGGAGGTGGAGAGGATGAGGTGGTGATTAATTTCCCTCAATCAATTTGAAAGTCGGCAAGCCGAGGTGGCGAATCGGAGGCGGCCGGCGCTAGGGCTCCCCGGCCAGAGAGAAAGGAGCCGGCCGAAGGTTAGGGATGACGGGTGGGGCCTACATGTCATCGGGAGGAGGTGCGCGCGGGTGGCCTTGGGCCGGCTGGGCCGTGCGCAGGAAGAGGAGGGGGCCGGGCGGAGTGGTCCGAGGAAGAGGAGGTGGCCCACGACGGGAGGAGGGAAGGGCGGACGCCGGTTCGAGCCAGAGAGAGGGGAGAGGAGGAATGGACCGAAAGCGGCCCAGGAGGAGGAAGGGGTTTTCTTTTAGCTTTTTTTTATAAAACTTTTTTAATTGTTTTTGTTGTCTTAAAAATTATTTAGGACGCTTTGAAAATTCAAGAAAAAATTTGTTAAACATTCTGACGCACGTGGAATTTATTAAAAATACCTGCAAGACATTTTGACATTAATCTTGATGGGTTTTAACTGTTGTAGGCTTTCTTTGGCTTTTGAAATTTTTAGAAATACATTAAAACACGATTTAAACTTAAGATGATTTTTAGGGCATTGAACACATCCCATACTGGTTTTTTTTATAGGACTAGGCTCATGCGTTGCCAAAAAAACAACATTATGAAAGCATTATATGGCACACATCTAAAGAAAAAAATAAAACGGGTTTGTGACATTCCTCTTTGAACTGATGTGCGTAATTGTTAACACCAGAATTTGGTAAGCTCCGAAGTCCTCATCGGCCCAGGTTCATATCGACTCGAAGCTAGTATCGACCTAGAGTTCTACATCGGCCGATGGGGGTTATCTTAAACCAACCACCAACAACAGTCGGATTCTGGTTAGATTCGGGAAGATCTTATCCAGACAAGACCGAGTTCGAAGAGGATGCGGCTTGTATCTATTAATTAGGAAGAATTTGTTAGTTTCCTTTTTATCTTTAGAAAAGTGTGTTTAGTGTCCAATAAGGAATTTATCTGTTTCCTTTTATCTTTAGGAAAGTTTGAATCGTATTCTATTAGGATATTTGTTAGCCTATGGGTATAAATATGTAAGCCCGAGGTTCATGTAATTTTTATCTCACGATCAATACAATTTCGGCGCATCGCCAACCTTTACTTTTCGTTTCTTCGGCGAGTTCATGCCCTTCCCACGAGGGGTAAGTCTCGTTATGGCTGCCTGCGCTGTCGGGGCTAGGGCTTCTGCGTTCTGATCT
Source organism: Oryza officinalis (assembly GCA_008326285.1). NCBI lineage: Eukaryota > Viridiplantae > Streptophyta > Magnoliopsida > Poales > Poaceae > Oryza > Oryza officinalis. The sequence goes on from BDMV01000005.1 coordinate 2,874,141, forward strand.
TGGCAACGTAAGCACCTACTATCATATATCTTAGTCAATCTGGTTCGGTTTCTCGATTTAGTCTTATCGGCCGAGATTCGCTTTAGGGTTTACGCCGGTATCGACTAAATCGCCTTGCTAGATTAGATTGGCTAAGGTATCCACCACCCCGAAAATCAGTCGAGGGCTTGATTGTCCAGATCTTGCGTTTCTTTTCATACTTAGTGCCGCTAAGTCGTGATTAGAACCGTAATCTCTAGCCTGCCTGTCGATTGCCAATAAGGGTTTCACCGGGGTTTCAGCCGGTGAGTTATCTAGACGTTGCATCGGCCTAAGAGTTTTACATATAGATTGGATCTGGCCGATGACAACAGAGTATTTATTGTTTATCTGCTTATTGAGAGTTTATGCCATCGGACCTCTGGCCGATGTGTGCTTTAATCTTCAGATCAATGTTTATTTTATCATATATTTGGATTATGCTATATTGCATTGCTATATCATCATATTATTATCAGCCGATCGCCTCTATATAGATGTTTGCTCCGTACACGGCCGATGGTTCAAAACCCTAACTACATCGGCTGGTATCGGCATCGGCTGGAACTGTGCCATCGGCTCATCGGCCGATCGGTTGTTTTGGCTATCGGCCAATCGGCCGATACGTTTTTGCCCTATCAGCCTATCGGGCGATAGACCTTCTGTTTTGCTATTTTACATATCTTGTCAGTGGCAGGATCAAACTGACTGGCATGCCTGCGCTTCATCAATTTTAGGACCTGCACTGGAGCTAAGCAGATCTCCCAGGCCTTCATGTGTCCGCGCGCCGAGTCAACATCGACGGTACGGATTCGGCGTCAACAGTAATATAAGCCACACTCTTGTTGTTGCCTGTCAAAGCAAATGTGTATTAACATTTGACGGTAAATTAAAAAAGCTTACCTGATGAGGACATCACTCCTTTGGATACATACAATACTTCTCAAGTTGTTATGAAAGGTCCAATCACTAGAGTTCGTGCCCGACAATTGAATTTACAGGTGAGCTCGTTCTGTTAACAACAAAATTTAGTAAAGATACGCTAAGATGGAACAAGATTGAGCTAGATCCGAAGCGGATTCAAAGGGATAGGGTTGTTTTTGAAAACAGAACAGTGCATCGGCTGGAAGCCGTATCGGCCGATATGGAATCGGACTTGGTCAGCCGATACGGGCAAACCTAAGTTTGTGTCAGGTTCGGAGAAGAGCTTGAAGATGTTGCCAACCATGGATTGAGTCCAGAAGAGACAATTGTATCTATTAATTAGAAATAAGAGTTAGTTATTTTCTTTTACAATTTCGTAGTAAGAGTCCACCTAGGACTTATTTGTTTAGGTAGGTTTTGAATAGTGTCCGATATGGACAAGGTTTGTATGTTCGGATATAAATATATGTCTAGGGTCTTGTAAGAAATAACAACAGTTCAATACACTATTGGCGCATCGCCACAATTTTATTTTTACCTTTCGATGAGTTCTTGTTTCGAGTTGGGCTACATCGGTTTCGATCTCCAAATAAGAGGTATGGCTTGTCACAGCAGCTTGCATCAGCGGATTAGCGTATCAGATGTTCTAATCTATCTTGTACAACTGCTAGTTATCATATATCTTAGCTAATCTAAATCGATGACTCGATTTACTTGTATCGGTCAAGCCTTACCTAAGGTTTTTTCGGTATCGGCTAAATCGTCCCATTGGCCTAGATTAGTTAAGGTATCCACCACCTTGAAAATCAGTCAAAAGCTTGATTGTTTAGGCTCTATGTTTCTTCTCATATTTTGTGTTGCATCAGCCCTAGTCATACTTAGAATCATAGAAACTAACATACTTCTTGATTGCCAATAGGGGTTTCATCGGGGTTTCAGCTGATCTTATCTGATATAACTGTTTTGCTTTGTTTAAATTCCTCTAATCATGCATTTCATGTTATATCTGTCCCTTATACAAGCATGTCACACTATTTAAATATATCAAGCTTGCTCTTGATATATTTGGCTAGATTGACATTTTTGTATAAGGTTGTATTGGAGTATTAGCCGATACAGTATCTTTTCTAAACCTAAGTATGGTATCATCGGCTATAATATGAACAAATATAATCTTTTGCTCATAGATTACATGTTTGATTACATCTACAGCCGATGGAACATATTTTAGGCTTGCTCAATTTTATCCATCTTACACCTCACAGCCGTTTCGGTCAGGTCACATCGGCTAGGGTTAACATGATATGTCATCGGCTCAAGCGGTCGATCGGCTATCGTAATCTAACTCGTTTTATTGTATATGTTGTTGGTTGCAGGATCAAACCAATTGGCACGCCCTAAACCCGAAAGCAAGATTTGGACCTGCATTGGAGCTAAGCAGAACTCTCAGACCGTCGTGTTTTCTCATCAACACGTTCCTAAGTACTTCTTTATGTAATTTTGAGTATAGATTGCTACCTAATGATTTAATTATGATTAGGAACTATGAAGAGGACCATGGAGCACTTGAAGAAAAGCTAGGAGATGGACTAGATCGTCAGGGGCATTCAAGCCAAGATGGAGGTTCAACTCATATCAAGTTTGAGTCTACCTCGGGCTCCAGGAGCAATCTGCACTAAAATCGTTCCTCAGATTGCATTCGGACTCCGATTTCGACGTTCTACATATGTATGAAAAGATAACGAGACTACCTTTCCAATGGGTCTGGTCCCATGTCAAAATTCATTACAAGTCAACGGGAATCGTTGAAATAAAAAGGTGTATAGAATCTGTCCGGGTGTTGCGTCACTGTCTTTGGGCCCGTTGGGCCATGCATCGTGTCGGGGTCCAATAGATATGTGTCCAGGGGTCTAAGGTCGATCCTAGAACCCATATATTTAGTAGATCATTGAGTTAGGGTGGGTTTTGCTTAGATTATTTCTACCATTGCAGTTTCATCGCTAGATCGGTTTGTGAAACCCCAACTTCGAGTTCTTGATTAATCATTTATCTGCAATTGAGTTGTCTTTCTTGTCCTTGTTGGTGTTTTTCGATTCGCACGCAGAGATTAACCTTCTCGACGAGGTCAATCGGGTTTTGGCACCATTGATAACTAGAGGAGACGTGGTACGGCGATTGCAAGGTTCAAATCATATTGATCGGAAGCCGGATCATATGTGTCAAGTTTCTACCAAATTGATAGGTACTTTCGCCTGACGGAAGATCAGGCATCCCGTTGCCATCACTACCAAACACCGAATTCACTATCTTGTCTAAGCAGAAAGCAGATCACTTTTTCCAATCTAAACACTTGAAATTCACCCAAAAGTAACGCACCAATAGGTTAAGTTAGGCACAGCACTACTGAATCCAAACAAATTTTATCAAGGGAGAATCAACATATGAGAAAGAAGATAAATTCTATTATGGGATATAAACATATAAGAAAGAATATAATATTAGTTTCTCAAACTAAATTGCTCCATCATGTTATTCAATTCCTTCTCAACAATCCATTCCTCTTCTTTATTGTCAACACTGCTTTTTTACTTAGAAAACTCACAAAAACCACAAATCATAAACATGAATAAATGTAAAAGAAATCACCAAGTCACATATATAAGACTTAACCGTGCCACTTTGCCTTCATCAGGATGGTTCTGGGCATCGGCTAGGCTTGGATTGGCTGTCCCAGTTGCATCGTCTCCTACCCAGGGGATTGTTGTCGACAACCTGTTGTGGGCAGCACTAGCTAGGCGGGGCTAGGAGATGGATGGGACTGGGAAGGCTGGGCATGACACTAAGTTGGGCCGCAGCTGCCGTATGTGAAGTTCTGGGCGCATTCAATGAACAGCGTGGCACTGAGCGGAGTGTGGCCTGGTTGAAGTCGTCGTTGTCGTCCATGGCTACCGTTCTAATGATTGCATATAATACGAACCATCGACTCGGTTTCAATCTTATGTCGTAAGAGTAGGAAATTTATACAATCTCTATCAACACGTTCGATTCAGAGGCGTATGCGTGGGAAGGCTCAAAGGACTAGGATACGTTTGGAATATTGGATTAGAAAGGAAAACATGGGAGAAATCTATGTTTGGAAAGTACACGCAGTGCGAATCACGCGTTGCCGAGCGATCGAGACAGATTGCGCAATGGGGAAACGTGATCTAACGAAAGATCGACCTTTGGTCCATCTGGACTACGCAGGGAACATGACCTAGCGACAACGGATGAAAATGGACTGTCGCAAGATCGATGGAATACTGCTGGTTTGATTTGAATTGTGTGACGACGTACGAAGCATTGGTGAGTACAAAATCATCTTCAATTTTTATAATAGATAAAGATATAAAATTAAAAATCACGTACTCGTACACAAATATCGTATCAGAATAAAATGACATATCAAAAAATTGAAAAAAATATCTTTATTTTTTGTAATAATAAAGATAAAGATGAAGTGCTCGGCAAAGGTTTTGCCTTTTAAAGAAACACTAGAACCACGGCAAAATGGAAACAGACAGGTGGGCTGGGCTGGGCTGCGGTCTTGCTCGGCCCTACCTCGGCCCATCCTCGGTGGGTCCTCGACTCCCCGTCCGTCTCCGGCGACGGCGAGGAGGAGCTCCCGCCTCCGGCGCCGATCTGCTCCAAGGAGGCCACCCCCACCTACCAATGGCTTCCACCAAGGAATCCTACCGCGTCGAGCTCCGAGCCGCCGCCCGCCACCTCGCCGACCGCGCCCTCTACTCCGCCGCCAAATGGTCCCTCCCTAAAACCCACCCACCGGAGCCCTCAAAACCCTAACCCTAACATCCTCCTCCTCCTCCTCCTTGCAGGGCGGCCGAGCTGCTCGTCGGCATCGACCCGGACGCGCCATCGGCGGTGACGGACACNCGGGCACCGGCGGCCGCCTGCTGCAGCTTCACCGCAGCAGCGGCGGCTCCAGCTTTCGTCGACGACGACGACGCGTTCGATGCCGGGGCTGACAGGTACCTGCTCGCCAAGGCCTACTTCGACTGCCGCGAGTACCGCCGCGCCGCGCACGTCCTGCGCGGCCAGAGCGCCCGCAAGGCCATCTTCCTTCGCTGCTATGCCCTCTACATTGTGAGTTTTATCTTCTTGTTCTTTTATTTTGGTGTTCCAGTTTGCACATGTTTGGTATAGCGAATGGTGCTTGACGAAATGTCTCAATTCAAATATTTTTACGGCTGCAATTCGCCTGTAGAGTAATTCATATTTTTCAAACCTGCAGGTGTTACATCTGATTCGTTATCTTGACGTGTGAACGGAGTAACTGTAGGTTTAGTGGGATTTTACTGAAGAAAACAACAAAATTGTTGCAAAAAATGTAAAATTAATCTCGTTTGGTATGTTTAATTTTTCCCTTGTAATGGTATAATAATGTACTGGTTTATGGGCAGTTTAAACCTTAATTTGGTGAATGTCTGGACATCACCAAAAATGCTGAACCCTTTATTGTGCATTACTGTTGCTTATTTGCTTCGTTCTTGGTCATTCGGCGTCCTCTCTATGCATTACAGGAATGCTTGATTACTTTTATAGTAAGTGGGAGTTGCTGGTTTGCTGCAATGTTAACATTAGACAAATTTATTGCATGCAGGAATGTATTTTAGTAATACAGTAATTCTGCTGTAATGAAGTTGGAAACATTATATTCTATAATATTGAGATGTACGGGCTAAGTATAAGGTGTTAACTTATAGTAGTATCACGATTGCCTGATGTAACGAGGGCTGAGGATCCAGGTCCATAAATGATTTATCCTTTCCTCTTTGCTATTTAATTTGTGATCTGCTAAAAATAGGAGTGTAGGATACGCCATAGTAATACAATATATAATTTGCGCTTGTGGCTATGTTGCTTTTGATTGCTGAAAATGTAGTGTGCCAATAATGAATAGTGGCTAGTATTGAACTATTTAATTTAGAACCATTCCATTTTAGCAGGTCCTTTTATTAGCTGGATTTTATTTAAGTTGGCAAGCTGCACTGTTAATATGTACAGTAGTTAGGGTCAATCTTGGATCAATGTTTATCCCTATACACTAGGCACTAAACTTATTGGATCGTATAAATGCCGCTTAGAAGTCCCCCACACACTATAGATGGGGGATATAAGTTGAGAAAATAATTCTAGAGTGGCCCTTAGCTAATATTCGGTTATCTATACTTGGGTTACAGCTATGCATGACATAACATATCTATACTACTATAAAAGATAGTAGTGGTGCAAAAGGGCATGTAGCCTAGTGGTTGCAGTGACCTGAGTAGCACCCCAAGGTCTTGAGTTCAAATCTTCATAGGAGCAAATTTTAGATTGGGTTGTTTGAAGGGCTAAGTTCCCAATTTAAAAAGATTGCGTATATCCGATTGGATGTAGAGGCCGGGTAAAAAATACCCTTATCTCTCTAAAAAAAAAGATAGTAGTGGTGGTGGTATAACACCCCCAACTACCATGTAGGGCCCGCAAAAAGTGAGAGAAGATTTTGACTTTTTCCTAGCCCCCACAGGTCAAACCTCACACAAGAAAAATATGATAATCGAATATCTTTATTATGAAATTTTACATCACTCTAGACAATAGGAATAACTTCTTTAGAGGCTTTAAAAATACATATAATAAACTATTTTTATAAAAAAAATCCATTGCAATGCACATGCATTATGCTAGTTATGAAAAAATGGTTTGCAGTACCTTATTTCCCTCTCAGTGTTTGGTAAGATTGTCTTGCTCCGATGTCCGATCCATGGAAGGATAACCCTGTACTAGTAAATGAGTTATCTTTTCCTCTACAGTTTATCTAATCTTCCAAATACTAGAAACTGTCTCCCGTTTGCTTCGTAGTTTAATTAGCATTTTGAAATTTGACATGCTTGGTGATCATAGTTTTTTCCTCTACAATTTAGGCTGGAGAGAAACGAAAAGAGGAAGAAGCAATCGAGCTTGAGGGATCTCTGGGTAAAAGCAATGCTGTTAATCAGGAACTAGTTGCATTGGAGAAAGAGCTCTCAACACATCGGAGAACTGGTGCTATTGATTCATTCAGTTTGTACTTGTATGGCATTGTTCTACGTGATAAAGGTAGTGAAGCTGTAGCTAGAACAGTTCTGGTGGAATCTGTCAACAGCTACCCTTGGAACTGGAGCGCTTGGTCAGAGCTACAATCTCTCTGCACTAGTAGTGACATTTTGAACAACTTAAATCTCAAAAATCACTGGATGAAAGATTTCTTCCTTTCTAGTGCGCATCTCAAATTAAAGATGCACGAAGAAGCTCTGAAAAGATATGAGCGCTTAATGGGGGTCTTCGTTGCAGTGACTACATTCAGGCTCAAATAGCAACCGTGCAGTATAGTATGAGAGACCTAGATGAAGCTGACATGATTTTTGAAGAACTCAGGACTGATCCTTTCCGTGTGGATTCTATGGACATTTACTCAAATTTATTGTTTGCAAAAGAAAGCTCAAGTGCTTTAAGTTTCCTTGCCCACAGAGTATTTTTGACAGATAAATACCGCCCAGAATCATGCTGCATAATTGCAAATTACAACAGTTTGAAGGGGCAGCATGAAAAACCAGTTTTGTACTTTCAAAAGGCACTGAAGCTTAATCGAAAGTATCTTTCAGCTTGGACTCTTATGGGACATGAGTTTGTTGAGCTAAAAAATACACCTGCTGCGATTGATGCCTACAGGAGAGCTGTTGATATAAATCCCAGATATTACCGTGCTTGGTATGGTCTTGGTCAGATCTATGAGATGATGGGAATGCCGTTTTATGCACTTCATTACTTCCGTAAGTTATCATACCTGCAACCTAATGATGCCCGGCTTTGGAATGCTATGGCTCAGTGCTATGAAAGCGATCAACTTCAGATGATTGAAGAAGCCATCAAGTGCTATAAGAGGTCTGCAGATAATAATGACACTGAAGGAATAGCTCTTCACCAGCTAGCAAAGTTGCATGGTATGCTTGGACAATCAGAGGAGGCTGCATTTTACTACAAGAAGGAATTAGAGAGAATGGAAGTTGAGGAAAGGCAGGGCCAGAATTTTGTTGAAGCTCTGCTTTTCCTTGCTAAGCATTGCAAGAGCATAGGCAGGTTTGAGGAGGCAGAGCACTATTGCACAAGGCTCTTGGATTACACTGGTCCAGTAAGTTCAATTTTACACAAAGTACCTTTTACTTATTGAAAATAACAAAAGATGGAATTGAGCAAAATGGTGAAATCTAGGATGCTACCATTGTGGCTAATGTGTTAATAAACACTTATGTTTGTGTAGTAATGTTTAGTTCAAAAGGACTTCACTTTGATTTGTTTTGTTAAGCGGTGCCTGTTTGCTCGACTCTGGCGTCTAAGAGTGGGAACGGGAATATCATGCTCTCATTTGTAATAATCAATCTTTATTTGATCTCTTCTTTCTGATGATTCTGATTCACTACCGCTTGTATGTTGTATATTTACAGGAAAGGGAAACTGCAAAATCTATTTTGCAAGGGCTAAAAAGAGCAAAATCAGTACTTCCGATGATGGATATTGATCATTTTGCAATGTAAATTTGACTCGCAGAAAGTTATTTAGTTGGAAAACTAAGGTGGTATAAGTGAAATGCACAAGAGGAAACTGCTGCTTGCATATTCTAATCTCCATTTTGTCTGCATCAAGGAAAAATACATATTGGTTTCTAGAGAAGTGCTATAATACAGAGTACTCATGGACAAATGGAGTTGGTTATCACTCACCCTGCACCAGGCAAGGAAAAGAAATCTATCAAGGCCACCCACCTGAAGAAACTGGTAGTTTTGCGTATCTCCGTACCAGTAGAGAAGCCAATTCCGAGCTTCATAATGTGATCGTTATCGTTTGTATACTTGCCACAGAACTCCATATTGCTGGAGATGTTGACCTTGTGTGCATGATGATCGCTTCCAGTTGCTGAAGCTTGGTAATTAGTAACGCTAGGCACCGGCATATGCAAAATTGAGCTGTCATCGGCATTGCTGCTTATTTTCTGCTAGGTTCTGTTTCTATGGCTTTTCTTCACTAGATTGCTTTGGTCTGTGTTGCGCTCCCATGGAGTTGCTTTGTACATATATATGCTTCTTGGAAGACTTGCCTTGTCTGGATTCCAGTTCTTATATTCTTGCATGACATGATAATCGTCGATGTGTTCTCTTTTTCATTAGTTCCAGTTTTGTCAATTTTATTCTGTCTGGCACATATCTCATCAGAATTTGTTAGAAATGATCCTGCCATGAGAATCTGTTGACCATGCATCACTTGAGGCTGAACCTGGAAAGTATACACAGTAAAACTTTCCATTTGCCAGGAAGTTCACAGTGAAACTTAACATTGGCATGGCAGCCCGTGAATTGAATTTTACTCTGCACTTGAGGCAAAGGGACTGGCCACCTGCATGCATGCTTGATTTCTTGCATATAGTCGTCATCACTCAATGACATGATTGACATTTCCTTCTGAATGGCTAAACTTGGTTAATTTGCATCAGGAAATTAAACTCTACTTGCTGGAGGGAAATAAAAGATGCCTACTAGTTAGTACTACTGCAAATTCTGGGCCTAAAGGCCATGAAACTGGGCCTTAACTGGGCCTGGTTAGGCAGAGTTTAATCTGGGCCTTAACTATGCAGGTCCTGGGCTTTAAGTTGTGTTGCGGTCATGACTCTTAATTTTTCCTTGAAATCAAAGGCCCAGCCCGGTATTTCTGGGTGGTCCAAACTAAAGACCCTGTCGGCCCAAAAACCCTAGACAACAAACAAACCCAAAGAATTGATCCAGCCAGTACATTTCTTCAGCCCCTTAATTTTATCCGGCGAGGTTTTATGTTTTTTTCCCCTTTCGCATGAAATTATGAACAGCATGATATTAATTTCTTCATCAATCCCAAAATGACATAATGATCGATCACAGTTAATAGTAACTTAATCATGAGTAGTATGAAAATATATATAACTAGTATACACGCGAAACATGAACACTGCAAGCTAGGCTTGGATGGACCAGCAACAGCAATTAGCAGATGGATGGACAGGTTAAGGTAAGGAGGGACCAGATGGATGTCACCCGCCGTTGCAATCAGAGATGGGCAAGCAATGCAAGATCCAGATTATTACTATTAATTAGCACACGTAGTGTACTAGCTAGCTCATCGATCGATCTGTTAGCTGAGAGACAAACAGTTGTGGGGGCTGATGCGGATAGCGAGCAGCAGCAGAGCAGTTGCGACGGAACGAGACGACCAGTCGGTGGTGGTGGTGGTCCGGCGACCCACGTGGGCTCGCCGCCAACGACCGGCCGTCGTCGCGCCACGCCGCCTCTTGCAGCAGATGCAGTACACTAGCTCCCAGCTAAGTTCTCTCATCAGCTAGCTGCGAGGCCGGAGATAGATGCGTATCAGAAACTATCTCGTGATTGCATGTCAGCATGTGTCGTCAGGCCATGCGAGCGATGAGCTGCCGCATGCCGATTGGGTTTGGTTCTCTCGCCGACGAATCTAAATATACCTCCTGGATCGATCATGGTAAGGCTAGAAGGGGATCGATCCGTGAACTCACTTATAGATCAGCTACCCACTTATTTGGTCCGTAAGTAAATTTGTGGGTTGACCTCGATTTGCTCCTCCACAAATGCAGGAACCAACCATATGAAAGATCTTCGCCTTTTTCATATGGCTGTCGATCGATTTCTTACATGTATATGCAATGTAATTTGTATATACTTTTTTTGCATGAACGGAAGATATTTACGTGAAAGGCTTGTGGTATGAGATGGTATATATATATTACTCCTACAAGGATTCGGGAAAACCTAATGAAAAAAAGATGAATGGAAATTACTTTGGTGACTACCAAAAAGTGCCAGATTGACACTATTGGTGGGGATTCTGGTAGGGCACATAGGTTTTTGGAATCATTATGTCTGTGGATGTATGCTTATGTTGAGAGCAGAGTACCATGTCTAGTTGCATACTTGGAAAAAGGTAAATTTTGAACATCGTGGTTTTGTGATTTTAGCTCCAGATAAATATGCCAAAAGTCGATCTTGGGAAGAAGACACTTCTAAAATGTAATTATTGGCTGCTGGACACTATATAAAAATATTTATTTCTGATTGAACAACGGAGAAAAATGGAGGAAAAGTCAGAAATGCCATGGCCTCACCGGTCAAATTCTTCCTCTTCCTCCCTACCTCCCCTCTCTCTTGCGGGCACATCGTGGCGAGGTGTCCGTGGGTGGAGCAACAATAGTGAGGAAAAAAGGGCGGCCGAGATGTGGCACACTAGATAGGGGTGACCCGTGGATGAGAGCGGATGAGCTACGGTCGGGATGTGACCCTTCTCGACGGTGGCATCTTGGACCGTCTAGATCAGGCCAATACGTGGATGGCAGTGGAGGAACAATTGTGATGTGGCCCTCTTTGGTGACGTGTCGGCTACCTCTAGGCGCAAATCGTTCGATGCCAATAAGGATGGCACGAGTAGAATGGATTGGGCTGACGGCCGTGCCATCGATGGAGGGAAGAGATCGGCAACCACCAACAGATGGACGTCACGGATCTAGTGTAGTGGCAGAAACCTGGAAGTCATGACAACACCGCCACTGCTCCTGCATTTTCTTTTCCCACCTCAATCTACACGCTACTACCTCTGACGTGGGAGTCCAAGAAGGAGGGTGGGGTCTCGACCCAAGACTGCTCGTCGTTGTCGTTGTTTGGGACGTAGAGAGAGGAAGGTGTCATGGCTTCTCAAGGATCTAGAGTCATGTTGCCTACACCGCTGGTGACCGTCGGTATCTCTTGCAAGAGAGAGAGGGGAAGCATGGGGGGAAAAGAATTTGACTAGTGGGGCTAGCTAGGGGCATTCCCGACCTTTTACTCTATATATGCCCCTTAATCAATTGAAAATGGATATTTTAATGGATGTGGTGTTTGACAGTAAATATATATATATTTGAAGTGTCGTCTTTCTCCAAAGATTGATATTTGTCATGTTTAAAAGCTAAAACTACAAAGTCACGATATCATGTATAGCAAAAATTGTCTTGAAAACAAATACTCTATTTGTGCTTTTTTTTAATACATTCTCAAAAGAATGGCATCGTAAAATGCATACACTCAAACATAAAAAATCCTAATAAAGCTATTATACCGTATCGAGTTGTCTCACTATACCACACCTAGTGCGTAATGCCCTGCAGTACCGCGTGGGGGTAAAATTTGTATTCTTCTTGTATTTGTTTGCCGTGAGTAATTTTACTCAAGGCGCATGATATATTATAGCACACTATTGAGCGTGATTTAGTGCCACTGCCTGAAATCATTAATAAATAAAAAAGTTATGGTTAAAAATGTGAAAAATATGTTACTAGATTTTTCAAGAAAAAATATTTCATATATAGTTATATTTTAAACATTGTTTATAAAGTAATGATAAAACATGTATATTAATGAAGACTATGTTGATGTCCAAAATGCCTGCTATCCTTTTGAGAAGAGGGGTAGTATATATTTAAATGGATTTTCACACATTTCCGAAGGCGATGATGATTAATTACTTTAATTTGCCAGCCCTAGGAATAACTTAATTTGTGACAAACTATTTCTTCGCCCATGCTATGTGTGTGTGTAGACAACAAATATTTCATCGTCAGCTAGCTATTCGATGAGTCCATTTATCTCTTGTTGCCAATGAAGACGACGATCATAATTGAAGAAGACACCCCTATAGCTACACTATGATTCGTCACATGGTCATAGTCCAAGTCAGCCTAATTTTACACTTCGCTTCACTACACCACACAAGCTTTAATTTCTCAATGCCGAGTCAAGATCAGATACGTAGCTTTCGCATGTGCCAGTGCTTTAGTAGTAATGACTGGCCCACCTTGATTTTTGAGGCAATTATCAGAAGAAATAGATCATCGCAATAATAATCCACGCGTTATTGCGAGATATTGATTAATTTGCAAATACGCAACATGTGAATACAAACCCATAATTAAATATCCTTGAGAAATATCTAATCCAACAGCTAGAAATTAAACAAAACAATTGGTACATGCTTGGAATATATATGACGTAAAAGATTAGTGATGAAAAGTGCTATTACATAGATATATGCATGCAAGCGAGAATTATCGCATGTAAAACTACTGTGCCACACATCTGTCGATCATGACTAATTAACACATCAATATAGAATTAAACTCGCGCGTGGAGCCATGGAATTAAGGTAGGTTTTGGAAAGCGAAAGGTGAAATTAAAGAAAACTAAATTTCAAGGGGATTTAATTTAAGAGGGAATATACATAACATATCGATCGATCGATCGATCTTAATTAATTAGAGTGTAATCTGAATCTTATGGCGGACGATGGAGATCGAGATGTGCGAGGGTTTTTCCGTGGCAAGCAGGGAACTGATCAACAAGAAGAAGAATGCGTCGCCATCGATCGTACGAGCGAGAAAGCTACATCTCTCGCGGCAATGGCGGCCACGTACCCTCGTCTCTCACCTTAGAGCTCTACTTCTGTTGCAGCTGAGACTCCGATCCATCGATCGGTTGATTATCCGTTAGTCGCCATCGATCGATCGATCGAGCGACCAAAGCTAAAATCAAACAACGCACGCACGTGTACATGCCCCGGCCACTTCCGCACGTACGCGAGCTCCAATCACAATTAATTACAGCTGCTCTATCTAGCTGAGCTACTAGTCTACTGGTACTTGGCCGCAATCGAGCTCCATCGCAGATGACGCTACTTTCTCCGTCTCAAAAAAGATAACTTCTAGCTATATATTTGGGCATAGTGTACGTTCAGATACCTAGCCAAAAGTTATCTTTTTTGGAACGGAGGAAGTAGCTATCTAAGTTGGCTAAGCTATAGTCTTTTCTGACCTCTCACTTAATCATATACTATGTCCAGATTTTTTTTTAAGATAATGAATATACTATGTTCAGATACATAGTTAAAAATTATCATGTTTTTAAACGGAGAGAGTAGCTATCTAGCTAGCTAAGCTACAGTCTTCTATGACCTCTGGCTCGATCATATGCATCTTCTCTCTCCTAGTCGGATGGCACGTGAAGACGCACGCGCCGCGCGTGAAGCTAGCTATCTGCTGATCGATCCATCGATCGATCGATGGACGACATATTCGCGAGATAGCCTCAGGGTGTTTGCGTTGGGGAAGGTGGAGACGTAGCGGCAACCTGCATCGCTTCCTCTCTGCTCCAATGGCAGCCGAGATAGCTTACGCGCCATTGCTTTATTTGCTGCTAGCTTAATTGCTTTCGCAGACGGACACCACTAAACCATCTCGATCGCCAATGGCTATGCTGCTCTACTGTACTACGTACTGCTTGTGGATATATGCCAGCCACCGGTAGATATAAACGTATATATATATGCACCGCCAGATGTTGCCGATTGGCTCCATGTCGATCTCTCCCCCTCCATCTTCCCACCATTTAAGATGCATATATCCACTACTACACAATAAATGATTATATGTAACTTATATATAACGGGTCAAATATATATAACCGTTTGTAATCACCTCATCTATAACGGATGGCTAATTCTATCATTGTTGACATTGCTTGGAGGAACAACCCATTAGGGATATATGTTAGCTTATATGTAACGGTTCATAATTATGAGCCATTATAGATAAATGTTGTGTATCGGATCGTAATCGACATCTTTATCGGATCGCAATCATGAATAGTTACTGGTAACTTCTTATTTATAACGGGTAATTTTTCTTTAACCGTTGCAAATGCCTTTCTCTACAGCGGGTCATTTTTTTAACCGTTACGGACCAACAACCATCATCTGTAATGGTTCAACCCATATATATAACCTGTTAGAGATGAATTAGTCATAGATATCCCACCACCACCCACAAACTCAACATTACTAAGATCAAGCGACCGGCCTGCCTCTCCACACACTTAACTCTGCACGCATGCCTCATCTTCCATCAGTTGCGTCGGCCACCGATCCCTCCATGTCCTAGCTCCGACGACTACTCCCTTTCCATCCTGCGATGGCCTTCACTCCCTCCCCATCCCTGGTCCATCGCCGCCCGTCACTTTCTCCATCATATTCCTAGCAGCAATGGACGCTTCGTTCATAACCCTAGCTAGCACTCGCTGTCACTCCGTCCACGTCCTAGCTCAAGCTGCTCCTCCATCCCCATTCTCTATGCCCGTTGCCGCTCTATTCACATCCCTAGCTTAGGCAATTGCCGCTCCCGTTAGCATTAGTTTGCTGTTGTGCAAACCTAGCTTCCTCATGGTTGGGAGCCACCAAATCTAAATGTCCCCCTTTCCACGTGGTGGTCAGAGGTGGCTGCCCCAATCTCAAGGACGACCAGATCTAGCTAGCCCAACATGGGGAATAGCCAAATCTGACTACCCGGACGATGCATGAGGAGATGAGTGATCTGGTTGGGCAGCGGCATCAACAACGAGCAAGGTATGCGATCAATTTCACAACGATAATGACAAGTGGGGTCCAGAGGAGTGGAGCGACAACATGTGACCCCTCTCCTACTATGACGGCGGGCACTCGAGCAGCAGCCTACTGCCACGGTGACAATGATAGTGAGCGACAACACGAGGCTACTGCGATCGATTGTGATTGAAGACGGCGTCAAGCACGGTAACAATGGTGAGCACTGAACGTCATGGCGACAACGACGATGATTTTGGCATTTTTTTCTCCTTTTTTTATAATTTCTTTTACCCATAATGGTTGATAGTTTATTGGCCGACAGAGGTTACCACCATGTCACGCCCAGAAATTCGCTAACCCGAATTCCAAGCAGAATGTGTATTAAAATCCTTGTCCAGGACTAGCCAGGGTACACAAATGACAAAGTTGCCATACAGATCCACGTCTTACAAACACCATAAAATCTCTTACAAAAATGCAGCGAAAAAAGAAATACACCAACTATTCTAGTTAACTAGACGCTCGCAACGTGGCAACTCCATTCCACAAGCATCCTTGACGACAGCCACAAGCCTACTCTTCTGAAAAGTCTTCATCTGATACATACTCCAACTCTGATGTGGAGGAAAAATAGAGCAAGACTGAGTACTACCCACTGTACTCAACAAGTCATATCGGAAAGAAAATAATGATGCAAGTAATAACAAAGGAGGGCTAAAATGGTTATTTGCATAAAATACGCATTTAAAGACAATAGTTGAATGCGATAAAACAGTTGAGTTAATTAATCAAAATTGAACCATCACTGTCCAACGACAGGCCCAAACCCACCATCTGAACTACACCAGTTCCATTAAGTCAAATTGTTAAAAATTGTAACTAATCACGGTGAATCTGGTTGATCGCCCATAACCGCGGGCACGACTGTTCGAATAGTTCTACTCTGATCAGAGGTGTACAACTGTACCCACAAGACACAGTCCCACAACACGTTACCGTGCGCCGACATACCACCACGGTACACCGGAAAAGAACTGTGACAGGACCCTTCGCACAACCCTTCCTAACCAAGCGCACCACACCTCAAGTTTCGCCCCCACCTTTACACCAAGGCAGGCAGCCCCCTCTCGTGCCTAGGTGAATCCGGCAGCTGATCAACGGGTAAACCCCCGCCGACCCAACTCCATCACACCCACCCTCGCCTGGGTACGTCGGCTAGGAAAAAACTATACTACAAATCCAGCCATTACCCATGTTGGCTTGTGGAAAGTACGATAATTTTTCCAGGGTTTCCCGCGATCTGGTCCTTAATTGTCATGAGCACGACTATCAAAACCATGTGCTCACAACCCACCATTATTCAGGTTTTAGTTGAAACAATTATTAAATCATTCACGATTAACCATCGTGAGCCAACATTAAATAACCGTCGTTAAATAATAGTGAAACATTAATTATCCCAATAATGAGCTAATGTTTCTAAGCAGGACTAAGCATGTTCTACCCTAGCAACTACTCAAATTACTTCCCAAGCTATCAAAGGAATAAGATAATTGGAATATAACGCTAAGTACAATAGGTAAATAATCCCATAAATGACATCATAAAACAATGCAATATTTAGGGAAAAATAAGACATTCACAATTTAGGTACAATATGATCAAATGAATAAGCATGACTTGCCTTGCTCCTGCACTGAATCGACCTCGGCAACAACCTCGAAGTAAACCGGAGAGTCGGAATTACCGGAATCTAAGCGACAAACAAAACACACAAGCAAACAAGCTATAAGTCTATTGAAACAGAGAACAAAACCATTTTTAATGGATTCTAGACATTTTTATGAATTTTTTGCAACTTGAATGGACTTAAACGGAGTCCGAATGAATTAGTTATGAATTTTAGAAGATTAATTGTGTTTTTACTATAAACAGAAAAATGCTTATTCAATTATTGTGCAATAAACCATAGGGCTGACGTCACTGACGCCAGGGCTGACGTCAGCGGGCAGCGGCGGCTCCGACAGGTGGGCCCCACCTGTCGGTGGCACGGGGATCCCGGTCCACGGTGGACCGAGTTCACCGGCCGACGGCGGCGGCGCACCACGTGGCGCACGCGTGGCGCCGACGCGGCAGCCACATGGCGGCCACAACACGGCCACGGCAGAGCGGCGCGCAATAAACCCTAGGGCTGACGTCACTAACGCCAGGGCTGACGTTAGCGGGCGGCGGCGGCTCCGACAGCTGGGCCCCACCTGTCGGTGGCACGAGGATCCCGGTCCACGGTGGACCGAGTCCACCGGCCGGCGACGGCGGCGTACCACGGCGGCGCACCACGTGGCGCACGCGCGACGCACCACGTGGCGCACGGCACGGCCACGGCGGGGCGACGCGCGCGACGGCTGGCGCGGCGGCGCGGGGAGCCGTGGGCGCGGGTGGCGGTGGATGCGGCAGCGGGCACGCGCGGACAGCGGCGGAGCGGCGGCTAAGCGGGCGGCGCGCACGGCGACGCCGAGGGAGGAGAGAGAGAGGAGGCGACGGCGCTCACCGACGAGGGAGGAGACGACGGCGGCGGCGACGCTAGGGTTCGGGAGACAGCGGCGCAAGGGGGAAACGAGAGAGGAGATCGCGGGGCGGAGAAAAATATAAGGGGGTCTGGGCTAGGGTTTGGCCGGCGGGTGCGAAATCCCCGCCGGAGGATGCGGCGACGCGCGCGAGCGGCGGCGGCTGGCCGATTCGGAGACGGCCCGGACGCCGGCCCCACCAGTCAGCGGCCCGGGAGGGCGAGGGAGGCGGCGCAGACTTCGGGCGGCTCGGGCCGGCCCGGGAAGGAGAAGGGGCGGGGTGGCGCGGGCGGCCTTGGGCCGGCCCGGGAGAGGAGGGAGGTACGGCGGGGCGGCGCGGCGGGTTGGACCGGCCCGGGAGAGGGAAGGAAGATGGGCCGACGGCCCAAAAAAAGAAAGAAAAGAAAAAAAAGGAAAAAGAATTTTCGCAGGGATTTATTTATTGCGCTTGAGGTTTTTAATTGATTAAAATTATTTTTAGGGCTCTGAAAATTCCACTAAAAATCCTGTTAATGTATTTTAACATGGGGAACTCAAGAAAAATTCCACCATGCCTTTTCCACTTGATTAAATATATTTTTAAATTATAAATTTGCTCTAGGTTAAAAAGGAAAATTTATTTGACGCGATTTATTTTACGAATTTTAACCAGGAAAGCAACTTCGGGGTGTGACACACCATCTGTAACAGTTCATGGTGAAGAACCATTTATGAATGAGTTAGTCAATAGTAGGTGTTCACCCATTACAGGTGAGTCATTTTATCAGTGACAAATAATTAGTATTGGGTTCCTTATCCATTACAAATAGCTATTTTGAACCGTTACATATAACAGGTTGATCTTTAGTAGTGACCACTTTACTTTTTTTTTCATAAGAGGAGTTGTATTATTAGTTAGTTAGGCTCTGCGAACTTGTCACGATCGGTCAAAATCAACAAGATTTAACTTTGAAATCAAAATATATAACTCCTACTACAAGTATTAACGAATCAATCGTACCAAATAGGGTGCAATTAACCGTAGTCGGATCGGATCATTATCGGACATTCAGAGGTGCTCTCTGATGCACATGAGGTCGATATCATATACTATTTCCAAATGGGGATCGAACAAAAGATAGCTGACGAAAAAAGCACCATACCGTGATAGACGACGACCGCTGGCCAACATATAGCCATATAGGGCTCTGCTTGTCGGAGATGTGGCTTAATTAACTTAATTTGAAGTTAGTTTTCAAAAATTAATTTAGGCTGAGTTCGAAAGTTGGTGTTGAGAGTTAATCTTTTCGGCACGCAAAACGGAGTGACTCATTAGCATATGATTAATTAAGTATTAGCTAATTTTTTTTGAAAAATGGATTAATTTGATTTTTTTAAGCAACTTTCGTATAGAAACTTTTTGTAAAATACACACCGTTTAGCAGTTTGAAAAGCGTGCGCGCGAAAAATGAGAGAGGTGAGTTGGCAAGAGTAACAAACGAATATAGCATTAGAAGTTCTTTCGTTGTTTTTTGTTAGGTGATTTTGGTTTTGAACAGCTAAGAGTGAAGCATAAAAGTTTTACCTATAGATTATTTTTTATATTGCACCGATCACGAATCTCAAAAATGACTTGTGCGCTAGCTCAATTGTGTGATGATGTGACCCACTGTTAACACCAGAATTTGGTAAGCCTCGAAGTCCTTATCGGCTCAGGATCCATATCGGCTCAAGGTTGGTATCGGCCTAGAGTCTTATATCGGCCAATGGGGGTTTTCTTAAAACCAGCCACCAACAGTAGTCGGATTCTTGTTAGATTCGGGAAAATTTTATCCAAAGAAGACCAAGTTTGAGGAGGATATGGCTTGTATCTATTAATTAGGAAGAATTTGTTAGTTTCCTTTTTATCTTTAGAAAAGTGTGTTTAGTGTCCAATAAGGACTTTATCTATTTCCTTTTATCTTTAGGAAAGTTTGAGTCGTATTCTGTTAGGATCTTTGTTAGTCTATGGGTATAAATATGTAAGCCCAAGGTTTTCGTGTGTCCGCATGCCGGGTCCACATTGACGGTACGGATTCGACGTCAACACCCACTCACCAGTGCAAAGGAAGCAACAAATAAAAATATCTTACAACTAACAGTAACTAATTAAAAGACGACGCCAATTAATTAGCAAGACAGGCCTGTACCAATAATTGGAGACACAGGCAAAGCAAATTAGTACTAACAATTTGTTCACAAATCACATCAGAGTATAGTAACAAGTATATAGTGTTGCTAGCTAGTTAATTATAACGCTCGAGTAATTAGTCTAAACACATGGAGATATATATAATTAATAGTGTTGTGGCATAGCATTGCATGGATGTGAAGGCCGGGGAGAACGTTAACCGAAGAAGAAGCAGCAGCCAGCAGCTTCCTTGGTCTTTGTTAGCTACATATACTGTATCCACTCAGCTCTGTCTTGCCATGCATTAAGTTTCTAAGAAAAAACTACTAGTAATATGTATATTGTGTATATATAATAACGAGGAAGATCTTTAATTTGATATGTCCTGCCGTACACTCTTACCACTCCACATGCCACGTACATATATATATGTCGCATATGACGGCTCTAATGAGAGATCGATCTCCTAAGCTTGAACGAAATTTCCAAGAAATTAACTTCAGAACAAAAGGACGATCGATGCCAACGCAATCGTTGTAATTAATTTGCCACTTTAATTAATTTCTTTTGCTTCCACTATAGTGGCTCTACGACTTTATGTACAAGAAGGACGACAGGAAGAGAACGATAGGTAGGTAGGTTGAGTACAGAGTCATGGAGACTACATTTTCTGCGTGCGCATAGAGATGCAAGTAGGGCTGACAAGCAGGATTATTTTATCCACTTATCTCACTTCTAGTTTATTTTTTAAAAGTTTGTACTATCACGTGAAAAATTATGTAGCAAATGGGTTTTTATGTAGGTAGTGGGATTACCTACTTACATCCCTATGTGCACACTTTTTGAACTACTAAACAATATATATATATATATATATATATATATATATATTTTAAAAATCTATAGGAAAGTTACTTAAAAAATCATATTAATATATTTTTAAGTTTTTTAACTAATACTTAATTAATCACACGCTAATGAGCTACTATGTTTTTTACGTGCGCATGAGAGAAGTTCTCAATCTTCTCTCCCGAACACACCCTAAGCCTCACTCATAGGAATTAGAGATTCTGATAAGTGGCTCGCGACTATCTAGCTAGTAAGAACAGAAGTTGACTAAGCTAGTTTATGGCTACTAGCTCATTTCTGAATTCCGTAGCTATCGAGTCTTATAGTAATTTAGAGCGAGAATCTAGATTATTTAGTGAAACTGTAAATTTTGGGAGTAACTGTACTAGAAGCTCTTCTAAAATAGGGTCTAAGTAATTATAATTAATAGATGTGAGTCAATCATGATGGATCCAATAGATAGAGCAATCGAGCTACTGGCCAAAAATGAGGAGGCAAGATGAAACTAGGATGAACCGAAGGGTCGACAAAAAGAGGATGTTACCACGTCTTGCTCGAGGTGGTTAGAAGGGTCGAGAGGCACAACCAGTGCATGTAAAAGAGTATAGCCTGTGCGCAATAGAGGTGAGGCGGTGAGGCATTGAGGCATGTGCCATGTGGGTGGTAGCAAAAGCCGGTACGTAGAATGCCGAGGAAGACATAAGGAGAAGGGTGGCTAAGTTATTACCTCCTTCATCCTAAAATATAAAAGATTTTAGGTGAATATGACATATCCTAGTACTACGAATCTGAACAGGCTTTTTGTTTGAACCTGTCCATATTCGTAGTTCTAGAATATGTCACATTCACCCAAAATCGTAGTACTATTCATGTCACGGTTCACGGTTCAAAAATACTATTTCTCACAAAACTTTGAACATCAGTATTACACATATGTTTTTTTAAAGTTATTGTTAGCTTTATAGTGTTTAATTCATCTATATATATGATGGTTGGCTAGGATCTATGCGAGGAATGCTGATAAGATTAGAATTGGAATTAGAAGAGCCATAGTGTTTTATAGATGCGAAGGGAGCGGCCGGGTGTGACATGTGCTGTCATGATATGATATAGATCAAGCAGTCTCTTAGATCAAGAAGTCCTTGGAGTAAATAAATGTGCAAAAAAGAAGTTGTTGCTGCGCCCTCTGTGCGTGTCATTCATTTGTCTGCCTCCAATCACCAAACAACATTTTCATTTTTCCTAATTGCCATGTACTAAGAAACAAAGACAATGGGATCAAGTTTTTGGGCCCTGCAAGTCTGCATCCATCCGACGATCAATTCTTATCCTGCAGAGGTCAGTTCAGACGTGATGAATGGCACATGGGCGAGCACCTCCCTCTCCAGAATACTGTTGAAAAACCTTACATTAAATATAACAATGATTTAGGAGGATTTTTCGTTTGACTTCTATTTTCTGCTAAAATTACTCCTAGGCATGCATGAATAGTACAAACTTCTTCTTGGAACGTCTTCCTTGAAAAATACGTGAAATTAAATAGAGTAGGAGATGATTATGATTGTTTAAGGAGTAATGAGAGGAGAAATTGTTATATCATAGAACACATTTTTATGGCTTGTTAGACAAATTAATCTTTAAATGCCAATTGCTATATTTTAATGCGAAAGGACTAGATGATACCGTTCATATATTACTGTAAAATTGTCAGTAGAAGAAAGAGAGAATGTTTTCACAAGTACTGAAGAATGCTACTAGAAGTTGGTACCTGTTTTAAAATATAACCATTTAGATATAAATCTGGATAAATGCTTATTTAGATTTATAGATTTATAAGTAAAAATTATTATATTTTAGGACGAAGGTAATAACATATAAGATGATCCATTGAGCTACTATGATAGAACATCCACATGGCAACATGCGCAGCTCTAAATCCTTGAGCGTTGTGCTAAGTAGACTGGTATCAAATATTAAGCCTTACATGTTTAGAGTAGTTTACTTTAGGTGAATAATTATCAAGTACTCCTTCCGTTTCATATTATAACCGTTTCATAGTATAAGTTACTTTTAGTTTTATTTTAAGTCAAATTGATTTAAGTTTGATTAAATTTATAAAAAAAATATAGCAACATCTATAATATCAAACTAGTTTTATTAAACCCATCATTAAATATATTTCTATAGTATATTATTTTTGTGTTAAAAATATTACTATATTTTTCTATAAAATTAATTAAATTTGAAGAGGTTTGAATTAGGATAAACTCAAAGTTAAGTGCCTGTTTGAGGAAGGTCTAAATTGTAAGTATAGGTTTGCTACATACACATATACCTATTTCGCTCTACATGCATAGAACGTACGACAGAGCCAACGTTGGGTGGTTACTACCCAAAAACATCATATCACTTCTATCAATAGGTAAGAAGATCCTCTTGCTTCCTGGGCATGATGAAGGTCTTTACCTACCAATGGCTCCACGGTGCTAACTGCTTACTGTATCCTTCAATGGCATGCTTCTATCTGTTATTGTTATCTGTTATTGTTATGTGATAATAAAATCCAATTTATATTGAGATTTTTTTCTCTCGTCATGAAGTATGAATGTACTACCTTTGAAAAAAAAGAAAGAGAGAACTATTAGGATATGATATGAGTTGTAAATGAACATGTCAAGCCAGCTTGAAATGTGCATCTCGAACGATTTTGTTTGAAAATTTTGAAAGTAATTAAAAATTAATGAGAAATCGACATCTTGATGAGCTCAAAATTCACTAGCTAATCTAGATTGTAAACCCTAGCTGAATCACGTGCCACACTCTAAGAATGAAGAAAGACAACGAAACAGTTGGCTGACCATGGTTACCACTTTACCACTTGGAGCATATCTAAGGCTTTGTTCGGCTCCCGGCGTTCGGAACGCGCACAGTGCCGCACAGTGTTTTTTCTCCCGCGCACGTTTTTCAAACTACTACACGGTGAACTTTTTTGCAAAAAGTTTCTATACAAAAGTTGCTTAAAAAAATCAAATTAATTTTTTTTCCCGCGCACGTTTTTCAAACTACTACACGGTGAACTTTTTTGCAAAAAGTTTCTATACAAAAGTTGCTTAAAAAAATCAAATTAATCCATTTTTGAAAAAAAATTTAGCTAATACTTAATTAATCACGCGCTAATGACCGCTCCGTTTTTCGTGTTTACTGTGCGCGTTTGGAACGATCGCTGCCGAACAGACCCTAAGAGTTTATCCAAACCTTGCTTTCTAGTTGTCTATTTGGCTAGCTACCCAACAGAATTCCTCTCTATGTTTTCTATGCACTCCAACAATCTTTTCAATCTGACAGTAGGTCCCATATGTTAGTGTCTTTTTTTCTTCTTTCATCTCCCTCCCACTGCGCTCACCTGCATCGTGAAGCCACCATCATAATTTCATCCATCATCATCATGGAGTTTGTTGGCGTTGGCAGCAACAGACAACGACGAAAGATGATGAGACGACATATGGAAGCTGCTATGATGACACTAGCTCCGCTCGATGTGGCAGATTGGGGTAGTAGAATAAGCCATTAATTCTTGCTTAGCGCCAACGATCTCCTGTTAGCGACGAAAGGGATACAACATCGCTTGAGATGGCGGCGGCCGAAGGTGAACCAACAATAGATCAGGGAGAGGTGGACTCGTGCGGGAAGGGGATGGGGGTGTCGAAACACACGGCGCAGGGACCTCCAGGCGATGGCGGCAACGTACTCCGGTTGGATGGTGACGAATGCAACGGACTCCAATGGCGGTGGCATTGGGACGAGGTGAGCGAGAGTGCGAGATGGCTTTTCCTTTATCGGTCTTGGCTTCGCTATAGAGGAGAGAGAGAGAGAGCACGTTGCTCTGCGTGGGACTCACCAATAGCAAGCGCTACTGCTTGGCCTGATTTGGCCACTGCATGAGAGCTTTTGGTTAGTGTAACGCCCGTTTTGTCGCGGCGTTAGCGGGAAAACTAATTTGCTAAAAACCCTGTTTACGAAAGTCTGCTCTTCGGTTGAGTCTTGTCGTGTGCCAAGGTCTCGTGTCTCCCCTCTCAGTTCAATCCCGGAGAAAACCGCGAAATCGGATTTCGATTCCGAGCTCTAAACCCTCCAAAACCCAATTCCCAGAAAGTCTACTTTACCTCCCTCTGCCCTTGGGCCGATTTCTTCCCGGCCTTTTCCCTTTCCCCCTCGGGCCGGTCCCCTTTCGGCCCAAGTCGCCCCCCTCGGCCCAGCCGCTTGCTCGGCCACCTTTCCTCCCCCCGCTGGGCCGCGCCAGGCCGCTCGGCCCGCGTGCGCCCGAGCCGGGATCACCAGCTCTCTCTCTCCCGGTCTCCTCCTTCGCTCGCCGTTCTCCCATTTTCTCTCTCTTCCCCAACGGCTCCCGCCGGCGCCGTTCCGTGCTGCCCCCGTCCGGCCCCGCCGCTACGCTGCGCGCGCGTGCCGCCAAGGCGCCGAGCGCGCGCCCCCTCTCCCTCTCTCTCCCCGCGCGCCTTGCCCGTTTCGGCAAGGGGGCAAACCCCCTTTTTCTTTGCCCCTTTTCTCTTTTTCCGACCGCCGGCCGACGTCACCCTGCCGCGCCGCCTTGTCTGCTTGCGCCGGTCCCTGCTTCGCTTCTCGGCCGCACCGCTTCTCCCCCGGCCGAACCGACCTAGCGCCCCCCCTATAAAATCCCCCTTCCCTCTCGGCCGCCATTGCCGCCCGCCGCCGAGCTCCATCCTCTTCCAACCCGCCCCGTCGCGCCACCACCCCTCTTGCTGCCCGTCGCCGCGAGAAGAGGAACCCGGCGCCCTCTTCTTCTTCCCTGGCCCGGGACCGCGCCACACCGCTGCCCCGCGTCGTCGCCCCCGTCCCCGGCGAGCTCCTCCCGCCGCAGTAATTTTCCTTTTCCCCCTTCCGCCTCCTCTTTCTCCCCGGTCTAGGGCTTTAGGAGCGCCGTAGTTTCCCCCCCTGGGCGTCGCCGTCGTGCCGCCATCCTTCTCCCTAGCTCCGTCGCCGTGCGGCCATGCCCGCCGTCGCGTGGCGCCTCCGTCGGCAGCCGCCGCACCCTCTCTCTTCAATCCGCACCGGCGAACCGACTCCGCCTCATCTCCTCCCGCCGCCGGTGCCTGCCGCCCCGCCAATCCGCCGCAAGTTCGCCGGAGCTCCCCCGCACGTCGCCGGCCGTCCGATGCGGCCCCCCCTCTGCTCCTCCTCCCCCTCTCTGTCCGACGTGGAATCCACGTGGACGCCACGTCTGCCTGCCCCGGTCCCAGGAGACCGGTCAAACCCCTGATTCATCGGTCGGGCCGCTTCACCAGGCCGGCCATCTGGGCCTCCTTGGCCGCTCGGCCTCGGCCCAGTCGGCCCCCTCTCTCTCCTCCTTGGCCACTCGGCCTTGTTTGCTCATGGGCCGCGCCCTCAAGCGCCGGCCCGCTCGGCCTCCAAGCGCCATCGGCCTCAGCCGCTAGGCCCATCGGCCCATCGGCCTTCCTCTCTCCCGCGCCGATCGGCCATAGGCCGATCCCTTCGGGCCGTCGGCCCATTTTTTATTTCGGCCGCGCCCATTCTATTCTTTTGGGCTGCCCTTAGCCGCCCAAAATAAAGTCTAAATTGCATCCCTCCTTCTTTTCTTTTTCCAGGGAATTAATAATTCCTTTTCTTTATTCCAGAAAATCCTTTAATCTTCGAAAATTCATATCTTTTCAACCGTTCGTCCGATTAACTCCGTTCCACTTCCAAAATTCCTCAAAAATTAAGATCTATCCAATGGCACGCTTAGTGGTCTTTAATAGGGCTTCTTTTTATCGCTTTGTTGAGTCGTCTCGTTTCACGTGTAGTCTCGGAGCCCGAAGACCCGCAGTGCGCGGATTTCAAGGAAGAAGCTCAAGATCTCGAGCAAGGCAAGTCACCTTTGATCAATTGAACCTATAATTTAAATTAAGTATTTTGATTCCGCAAACTATGCATTACTTAGGTTACACTTGGCACTTGGCCTCGGTTTGCAATACAACCGGCAGGCCCTACCCATTTGCTGCATTCACCTTCCTTGATTATTGAATACCCTAACACCCTTGTCACCCCTCAGGAGAAATCTCGGTATTCGTACCTCGCGTACGAATATCGAGACTCCCCTCAAACTTTAAAATTGATCACCTGGGTAAAACTTGAGTTTACAAAATGCTCGGAAAACCCTACACTTGGGTCGGTGCCTTGAAAACTAAAGTGAGTTTCTAAAACTCGCGGTACGGGAAACGTACTGGAGGTACGATCTGCCCGTTCTCGCTCTAAGGACCGATTCCTTAGCGTAGTTTTAAATGGGATCCTTGTGAACTGCTGTTGGTGTGTGAGAATTCCTTCCTGTGCTTAAGTTAGGCTGTTGAAGCAGCCGGTGTCGGTGAACGTTTGGCAAGGAGCCTCTCGTTCCGACGTGTTTGAATTGTGGCTGTTGGCGCAGCCGGTGTTGGTGAGCGATTGGCAGGGAGCCTCTCGCGTGTGGCTGTTGGAGCAGCCGGGTCGGTAAACGATTGGCAGGGAGCCTCTCGTGCCGACAAGAATCAATCGATACATTTTCACTGCTCCGGCCGGATGAGACGCACTTTCTCGTCCGTGCCGTTGAGAAGCACTCACTTAGATGTTTCTGAAAGTCTTAAACTAAAATCAATTGTTAAAAACAACTGGCTTTCCCTTGAAGCTTGCATTAAACACTTAATTTCCCCTGACTTGCTGAGTACCCCCGTACTCACCCTTGCTCTATATAATTAAACCCCCCCAGTTCTCGAAGACGAAGAGGTGGACCCTGCTGATGAAGAGTTCTTCCAGGAGCAAGCAGACTTCGAGCAGTAGTAGGGTTTCAGCCTTCCCCTAAGGCTTTGCTTGTGGCTTAGGGCTAGTCTCCGCTTTCCGCTTCCTCCTTTTTGTAATGCTGTTGTGAACTCGGGTTCTGTCCGCAGTTCCAACCTTGGTTGTAACCCTACTCTTAATAAAGAGACCACTGTTGTTGTGATATTCTGTCTTCCTGTTGTACCAGCGCTATTTTCTGGGACTGGTACAGGCACACAGGTTAATTTGGATTGCTTTACACTGGCCTCCGCTCGGGGCTAGTTTGGGGCGTGACAGTTAGCCAGTTGGCAAAGCTTTTTGAAGAGGGTTGTTTTTCCAAGTTATTCAAAATGTGGATTGGAGAACCATCTAGTAGGAGATTCTCTTCCCAGTTATCATCAAAGATTTGGTCAGTACATCCATGGGAGCTTTTGGCTAGTCGGTTGGCAATGATCTTGAAGGGGGTTGTTTTCTCAAGTTTACTAAAAATGTGGCTTGGAGAACCATCTCGTAAGGCTCTAGGAGATTCTCTTACCATTTACCACCATAGCTAAGTTGATTTTGCTAGATATATGTTGTGATTGATGTGCACCAAAATTCATGTTGCCATTGGATGAGCGTCGAGATTTGTGCTAGGTGAAGAAAAAAGAACAAATAATCACATAGCCACGAGGACTCAATCCTATAACTTGATGATTTATGCACTCGCGCCTTTTTGTCAAGCTATGAATATATTT
This sequence comes from Oryza officinalis, assembly GCA_008326285.1. Lineage (NCBI taxonomy): Eukaryota > Viridiplantae > Streptophyta > Magnoliopsida > Poales > Poaceae > Oryza > Oryza officinalis. Next base: position 2,902,742 of record BDMV01000005.1, read on the forward strand.
TATATTATTATAGAACTTACAATCTGCTTACGTTTTATATATTTACACTATAATTATATATCACTATAATTATATATCAGTTACATCGTAACTAAACTATATATTGGGTCGCCTACTCAGTGGGGGCGCCTCTCTCTCGCGCCCATCCATGGAGAAGACAACGCTCTCACCCTCACCTCGTTAGGTGCCGCGTCGCTCTTCCTTAACTACTCGCCCTGTAGTCGCCCACTTCCCCCGCTCTCTTCCCCGAAGCTCCCGCGCGCCGCCATCCCGGATGTGAGTTGAGCTCGCGCATCTTCTTTGCTGCCTCCGGCGAGCTCACCCATCGCCTGACGTACGTCTGCATGCTGCGCAGGAACGACACGGGCAACGAGCTGGCCGAGCTTCTCTGGGACAACGGCCCGGCGCTCAGGCCGCCTCCTCCTCCGCCGCCTTTCCAGCCCTTCAAGAATCTCATGCGGGGCGGCGCCGGCCACCACGACGACGATGACGACGACGACGCCGTGCCGTGGTTGCATTACCCCGACGACGACGCCGACGCCGACACGGCGCCGCTGCCGCCCGACTACTGCTCCGCCTTGCTCTCCGGATTCTCCGACCTCCCGCCGCCCGCCGCGGCGATCAGAGAGCCCTGCTCGTCCTCCCACGGCGCCGTCGTACCGTCCACGTCCGCCGCGCCGCCGCCACCGGCGGCGGCAGAGACTGTCGCCAAGCCGGCCCGCACGAGCGGCGGCGGCGGCGTCATGAACTTCACCTTCTTCTCGAGGCCTCTGCAGCGCCCGTCCGGCGGCGAGAGCGCGTCCGCGTCGGCGGCGGGCACGTCGAGCGTCCCCGTCGAGTCGACGGTGGTGCAGGCGGCGACGAACCGGCTGAGAAGCACCCCGCTGTTCTCCGACCAGAGGATGGCATGGCTGCAGCCGCCCAAGCCGTCGCCAGGCGCCGCCGCGGCAGCCGCTCCTCCTCCTCCTCCGCCGCCGCCTCTGGCCCCTACCACCCGGCAGCGAGTCGACACCGCCGCGACGGCGACGGTGACACAGAGGTTGCCGCCGTCCGAGGCAAGAGCTCCCGACGCGCCCCCACCTGCCGCGACGGCGACGACCTCGTCGGTCTGCTCCGGCAACGGCGACCGGAGCCAGCTCAAGAGGGACAACAACAACCATTCTGCCGAGTGGTCGGCCAGTCAAGACGAGGTAAGCAAACAACCACGCCGCCGCCGCCGCCATTGCTGCGCACGCGCGATCGCTGACGCGTACGTTACGTCTCCCTCTGCAGCTGGACCTCGACGACGAGCTCGATGGCGCCCACCGCAGGTCGGCGGCAAGGAGCTCGAAGCGCAGCCGCACCGCCGAAGTCCACAACCTGTCAGAGCGGGTAGGCACACCATGCATCATCCCCTACACTGCGTCGTGTTATGACGTCATCTTATCACGAATCTCATCTCGCCATTGAATCGCTGCGAGCTCGCAGAGGAGAAGAGACCGGATCAACGAGAAGATGCGCGCGCTTCAAGAGCTCATCCCCAACTGCAACAAGGTAACCATTAATCCAAATTCCGATGAGCTTGACGAGAGCTTTGCGAAATGTGACATGAACATGAAATGGAATGGAATGGTTTGTTGTTGAAGATTGATAAGGCGTCGATGCTGGAGGAAGCCATCGAGTACCTCAAGACGCTGCAGCTGCAGGTGCAGATGATGTCGATGGGGACAGGGATGTGCGTGCCGCCGATGATGCTGCCGCCGGCGGCGGCGGCGGCGGCGGCGGCGGCGGCAATGCAACACCACATGCAGATGCAGCAGATGGCCGGGCCCATGGCGGCGCATTTCCCCCACCTCGGCGCCGCCGCCATGGGGCTCGCCGGCTTCGGCATGGCCGGCGCCGCGTTCGACATGCCGCGCCTCGCCGCCGCGGCGCAGTTTGCCTGCCCGATGTTCCCCGCCGCGCCGCCGATGTCCATGTTCGGCCCGCCGCCCGGCCACGCCATGCCCTCGCCGCCGCCGCCGTTCCCTCTCGCGGCCACCACCGCCGGCAAGCAGACGCCGTCTCCGCCGGAAGTAGCAGACGCCGGCGACGCTCCCGTCGTCCCACCGGTATGTACACATGCTGCACGCACCGTGCGCCATGACCACTCTTGCTCTCGTCACTGACCATTCTGACCAAGACGCCATTGTTGCCGGGGTTTCTTGCAGGGCCATGAGAGGAGGCAGCAGCCGAAGCAGACGTGACGGCCATCACATCTCTGCATTCGCAATCGCCAATTCGCCATTGCCGTGGCCTCGCCTAGCTAGCTTTGATCTGAACAATTTTCACTTTCACCTAGCTTGCTGTAGCAGAAACGTTCCAACTTTCTTCTAGCTGTAGCTTGTAGTTGTAAAACTGAGAAAATTTGTAGCTGAGCTAGTTGTTCTTTTTTGTTTGGAATTTGTTCTGTCCATCGAAAATTCGCAGAGTGTTCGTCCCTTTCTAAAGCAAAGATCAAAAAAGACTACCACACAAGGAGTAATTCTGTACAGTGAACTGCGTCAGAGGATAAGCCGAAGCACAGTGACTGCTGCTGCTGCTGCTGGAGACGATCAAATTCAGACCATTGCCTCCCGTGCTCACTCTCACCTGAGAAAGTACGAGTATTCAACCTCTTCTATTTTCTTCGTCACAAAATATAACAACATAATACTACTCATTTAGATATCACCTATCTACTACTTTCTCCATCCCATAATATAACAACCTAGTACCACGAATCTGAACAGATCCATATCTAGATTCGTAGTTTTAGGATGTGCTCCATTCCGTATTAGGTTGTTGTATTATGGGACGGAGAGAGTATTATGAATTTGGACAGATATTAAACACTACATATTACTATGAATCTAGACAGATTGCTATATTTTGATTAGATTCGTAATATTAGGTGATATCTAATTCAATATTAGATTGCTATATTTTGATACGGAGGAAGTACTACTGGTGTCAGTGTGAGTGCTGCTGCTGGTGATTGCTGTTGCAGTCTGAATTCTGTGATAGACTGACAGACCATCACTGATAGTAGTGTTCGACTGTTCATGGCTTCATGCATTGCATCTGTCTGCATAGTGATCAGCAGCAGAGCAGCATTATGTTGCAGTGCGGTGCAGGCCACCGGTCTCCTCCAATAATTCAGGTATTTTTAACAATTCTGGTACTAGCATCAAGAGCAAGATGCAGCAGCATTGTGTTCTCTTTAAAAACAACGGGGAAAATATATCGATTGTATCGTCAGCAAGATCTTCTCAAAGGGAATGCACTCGAAAATGTTTTCTTTTCTTTTCTTTTGGGAGGAATAAAAGCTTGCAGAACAAAGATGTTTTCGGGAAAGAAAAAAAAAGATTCTTGTGCTAGATGTTGCAGCATTGGGATGCAGAATCTGTAAGACTGCAAGGGTTTTGGACAGGATTGGTTCATCTGGTCCTTTCGTTGGTTATAAGAAATTGCTGATTCTGAAACCTGAACAATGCTGGGACCTGATCCTGTTTGTTCAGTCTTCAATTCTTGTAGAGTGATATATATAATTTGACGCGACTGCTAACTAATTTTTGGTCTAATTCATCCCAAGGGTACTCCCAAACAGGCCCAAATTTGGGATTTGAGTGCACCGTAATGCGTCTATAGAGGTTAGTAGAATTTGGGTTGCATTCGCGCCCAGGTGGGCCGATGAGTTTGGACTTGGAAAGAGCACCAATCACTACTGTGCTAAGATCTGAGCTGTGCAAAGTGGCATGCTAAGTGCATCTTCCTAGCTACCAAGCCAGGTCCTACGTAGTATATCATTAACTAATCAGCTTAATTAGCTCACCAAGCTAAAAACTGGTATGCCTGATCAGTAATAATCACCACTGTACACCAAGTACCATCTCTACCTCTCTTCACAAATCATCATCATTCATCAGGTTCAGCTCCATCAGTTGTGCATGTATGCTAGCAATAAGCATACATGCAAATTGTTTACCAGTAGCTTTTAGTAATTTAGTAGCAATAAGCACTACCCTTAGTGATACAAAAAAGCACCAGCAAATAATAGTCAAAAGTTAATGTGAAAGCAAAACAGGTAAACAGAGTAAATGGAATAGCAAAATTATCAATTCGGTAATCAATAACTCTGGCAACTTTTGGCTGGAAAGCAACTCTTTTTCCTTCGAAAACTAGAGAAAATCCACCAGTGGATCAATCTTTTCTTCACTGATCACCAACAGCGAAACTTAGCCGACCAAAATGTTCTTTTATGAGCTGCTTCCGAAAGCCACCACATCTAGACATGATCAGTCAATGACTCCATGAACACGGGGACATACGGGAGACAAGGATCCCAGGGATTCCAAAAGGGATCTCTTATATTGCATATCGAGTTGACTTCTCCCCGATCCATGTCATATGATAGCAGCGTATTCTGGTCCTCGTGCCGGAAAACATAGAAAATCATATTGCATTCTGGGTGAATTGCAATCAGGCTGTACTCCCATTCAGCCTGAGATTTGTCCATCCGAAAAGCTGGGAAGTGCTAATGTTGTACTTGAAGGACCATCGGCAGCTGCAGTAATCATCAACAGTCCAGACTGACAGTATAGAGGAATCCCTATCCCTGAAATTGATGTAATACAAGTGCCCTTGGGATTGGCCTATGAAAGCAAGGTTCCCATTGCAGAAGCATTGACAAGTCATTTGTTCTAGAAAAGGAATAGTCTTCCACTTCTTCCCCTCCGTGTCAACCGCTATGATCGCCGACCTGAAGGAGATGAAATTCACCATGCCATCGACAAACGCAGACTTGGTGTCGGGACGCACCATGTGATCAACCTCATCAACCCAAACATTCTCCCTGTGGCTCCACCGCCCCGTTTCCGACGAGAAAATATCCACGCCGGATATGCATCCATCTGCATCCTCCAGGATTGCAAAGACATGGAAGTAGGGTGACAATGCCGGGTCGAAACCCAAACGGATGGTGGCGACCGGGTTCGCGCCGTCGATCTCGGGCAAGATGATCCATCTCTGAGTGGCAGGGTTGCAGACCAATCGGATTCATCTCTCGGGGAATTCTTGCAACACACGCAGAGGAGAAGGCCATTGCAGCAGTCCTTGGGAAAGATGGCCCTGTAGCCAGGCAAGAAGGACAAGGAAGGGTCAGGAACAAGGCGCTGCTCCTCTTCATCTTCTTGATCTTCTTCTTCTCCACCATCGATGCTGTCGAAATGGGGGATCGAGACGAGCTCGTCGTGGAGGGGCGCGCAGTAGCGGGAGATGAAGCCGGCGAGCGTGTGGGGGAGCTTCTTGCGGTGGTCGCGGTGGGAGATGAGGCGGCGCCAGCGCCAGGAGACGCACTTGAAGCGGCAGACGGATTTGGCCGGCAGCCGCGAGAGGATCTCGACGATGAGGTCTTCGGTGAGTTCGGCGGCGAGGTTGTCGTCGTCGTCGTCGATGCCGCCGCTCCTCTTCTTGGTGGCGCGCTCCAGCTCCATCGCCATCGGTTGGTCACCTAGAATGGCGAAATGCGGAGAGGAGGAAGGATGAGAGATTGAGATCAGGAGGGGAGGAGGAAGGTGGAATTAAGGGAGTAGGTGGTACAGGCGCAGCAGCTCGCCGGAGTAGGGGCGGGCGCAACCACGGCGACGGCGACGGAGCGGAGGGGATCGTGGGGAAAGGAAATTCCCACTCTCTGTTTTTTTTTTGATGTGGGAGGAGAAAGGAAATTCCCACTCTTGTTGGAAACTTGGAATAGATCAGCTTTGGGCTGTAGTTGGGCTTCCACCTGGAGCTCGGTTTGGGACTTTTCTCTGGATCGCAATATGGGCCATCTATGGGCCTCTGTTTGTGCTTCATTTAGAAATAAGTCATTTGAGGTTTCTCATCCTGACGTCAAGTTTGAATTACATCCTTGAACCGCAATACCAGATATAACGTGTTCCTCAACTTGCAAATACTGGTGTACCGAAGGTCCCATGGTAGTATAGTGCCCATTTTTGGTTGACATGACGATTTGGGTCCCTTGTGGGTCACACGTCAGTGGCCCACTCTTCTTACTTCTTTCTCCCCCTCTCCTCTCTCTTCCCCATCCCTCTTTAGGGCAAGAGACATGCGCGAGCGGCGGGGAGAAGGACGGCTGTTGGTGGGAGGTGGGCGGCGAGGAGACATAGGGTGGTGGACACGAGCACGGGAGCCTGGCCGATGGAGGTCGCCAGGGAGGTGGTGCTCCTCAGGTTGAAACGCTGCGATGTGTGGAGAAGGATGAGCCGACGGGAGCACGTTGGCTACTAGAGGAGGCTTGCAGTGATGAGCTTGGCGCGAGAGAGGTCATGGTTGTCGTTGTTGTCGTCAGATGACGACGGCGGCATGCCACCCTACTTCCTCCGCCCGATACTGAAGGAGGTGATGCGGGACCACAGATTGACAGCGACAGGTTCTCCTATATGAGGAAGAGGCGATTAGCGAGTGGCTGCGCAGTGGGCACAACATGTCACCGATGACCATCATGAAGCTACCCCGCCATGATCTTGTCCCCAACCATCCCTTCCACGACACCATCCACGAGTGGCCCTTCTCCCTGCCGCTCATCATCCTCCTGTCGGTCCCTCCCCCCAGGTCGGCCGTCCATCTCCAAGTCGACGGCCCCCATGGCTCGCCACCCTCCTATCAGCAATCTCTCGAAGGCTTGGTGAGAATCTAAGAGATGGGAAAGAGGGAGGAGAGAAGAGGAAAAAGAGTTGACCGCTGACATGTGGGGCCTACTCATCACGTCAGTCAAAACTAGGCACCATACTGCCCTGGGATCATCGGACTCGGGTACGAATGGTTTTATAAGTTGGGAGACGTGTTATATTTGGTACTACGCATGAAGGATGTAGTTCAAACTCATCGTCAAGATGTGGGATCCAAAGCGAACTTATTCTTGATATATATGTGCTAATTTTGGGCCTTGAATTGTTGGGTTTCCGGCCCTATGTGAGCCTATATTCCAGACGTTCGTGGGCTTTCATGGACTTATATGTTGAAACTTGGGCCTTTATCGTTATTCACCTCGTTGGTCTCGCAATATAAAGTGCTGAAGTACTGGTATTGACAATTAATGGATGCAATATATTTCATCATAAAAATTACAACTTTGTAGCATTAAGTTTTTTCTGCAAATTATAGCAGTGAATTTTCTCTCTTTTTGGGACTTGGTGCTCTTCTTTTTCTTGAAAGCGCTCAAAATATATAGCATGCTCTCAATTACTCCCGAATTCTGAACTTTTAGTTGAGAGACTATCAGTTCAATCGAGCAATGAGTTTGGAAACGACAGCAACTTAATTAGCACTGTGCTAAGATCTGAGATGGTGTGCAGATATAATAAAGTGGCCACACTTTAGGGCCAGCTGCTGATCGATGGATGGATCTTGTTCTAGCTAGCTACTGGTAGCTTTTTTTGTGTGTGTTTCATTAGTTAGAGGGATTAATAATTGCTGATTCATTCTGGAATGACTTGACTTGTCTCTTTCCTCTCTTGCCGACATCTCATATCCCTCTTATCTTTGTCGACAGCTATCAAGCCAACCCAGGTCCATATATGTTTGTGTCATTGTGTGTGTGTGCATGCCTACACACTGTATCACTCTAACTAATCCCAGCTTAATTAGCTAGCTCACCCTGCTGACAACTGGCATTCCCTGTCTCTACATGTATTAATCTCATATAATCTAGCTACTATACACAAGTGTACTATATAGCTAATCTCTCTCTTCAGAACTCAACATCATTTCATCATCCATATCCTATCAGTGTTCTTGCAGGTAGTTTTTTTTTCCCTTTTTCTTCTGAAGTTAGTTCAATTAGTTTCTTCTGAAATTAATCACTGATCACTGTTGATTTTATGACACAATGTATACATACATCTACAGGTAGGTTTTGATTTGTGGAATGGGCTTTTGAAGTTGTATATGTAGGGTATAAGGACAGCTCTGAAATCCATTGCTTTTAGGGCTTTTGGCGCCATGCGAGTAATGCCGTGGGCCTTTCTAGCTCTAGGTAGAACATCGATGTGAGAACGAACTCTCAAGGGGAAGGGACGGACCATTGAGGCATGCAATTAACCAGTAATGTCTGATTGATAATAATATATGGTCACTAATATCTCAAATTATATTGAGTGTCTCCGGTGCACTACTACAATAATGCTATATATTTTATATGGTCCTAATTAATTCTCAGCTGGCCTCATCAACATTTGTATATTTTTTTTGGGAAAAGAATCATGACCTTTTCTAAATCATAACCAGTATAAGTGAAGTATTGTCTATATTACGTCCTTCTCCGTCAACCTAAAATTTCCAATAAGTGTATTATATCTATACAACTTAATATGATATCAGAGCTAAGGTAATAAATTGATTGCAAAACAGCAATGTAATACTCGCTACATTCTACCATTTAATTTGTTTCCCCACCAAATTAATTAAGGCTTGTTTGGATATGTGTAGGAGGAATTAGAAGAAAAAAAAGGTAATCCCTTATGATGTGGAATAACTAGTTGTTAATTAACTGATCAAAACCCTTGCATATGATCGATCAGCTCGTAGTAAAAATAATCCCCTTCTTATAATTAAGTTATTGTTGTCTTGTGGTGAAATTCATATATACAGTTCAATGGAGCTACATGATATGGCCGGGAGGGGATCGAATCAATTATTCGATTCGGTGACCTGACCATGCCTCTCTTGTCCGATGCTAATCCATGGTTTTGGTTGATGATGACGGCGACTAATTGGCCATTAGTATTGTTATGCCACTGTTGAAGATTCTCATGAGGGGATGGAGTTTTCAACAAAGCAAATGAGTAGCTGAGCTGGAAAGCAAAAACAACAATGGTCTCTCAATATAATGCAACGCTGAGTAGTATACTAGTGGTGAGCATGCAGGACCAATATGTACACTAAGGGCAGGCAGGCACCCCTATAGCATCTAATCTTGATCATCAGCATGGATGGATGTGATTTTGGATTGGATTGGATTGGATTGGACTGCAGGATGGATGGCTCTTGAGGGCATACAGACACATATGCTAAAAGCTTAGCTAGCTGTTCATCATGCATGTTGTTAATGTGTAGTATGAGAGAAGGGGGGGTATAGCACTATAGTAGTACGGACACAATGGAGGAGGAATTCTTCCTTGTCTGGAGGCTAGCTAGCTACTTGCAAATGCTTTGTGATCAATTCCATCCATTCAAGGGCACTATGCACCATCAGGACCATTTTCATTTGCAATGCATATATTGCATGCATGCCTTTGATCTATCATCCTAACTTTTTTTTCTTCTTTATGGGCTTAAGCTAGCTTGCGAGAAAGAAAGAAAGATGCATGCATGGTTTTTCGTTTTTTTCCTTTTCTTTTGGGTTGAGTTGTAGTAGAACTGTTATTAGTCATCAGATTTTGTAAAGGACCATGCATGCATATTCTTTCTCCGTTCAAAAATAAACAAACCATATGATATAATATAACTTAATACAATAAATCTGGATAGACTTATGTCCAGATTGTAAATGCCTGTCATGTCATGTCATGTCATGTATAGTAGGGATTGCAATCAGATAAGGCAATGCAATGCACGCAATTAAAGTGTCCAAGTGTAGATGGGGAGATGATTATTGTGCCGGCAGCAAACGGGAAATTAATTAAAGTGTTTTTAGACACCCCTGCATGCGTGTGACAGTATACATCTGGCACACTAAAAGATCAATCAGTTAGTAACTAGTACAAAATTCAGGCCTCGAGTTGCAATATTGCATAATCTTTTGTTGTAATTAAGCCATGACACACACGCATATGTTGATTAATTAATTTCTTCTGTTACTTTACTTGTTCTTCAGTTTTTTTTCGGTATGTGTTAACAGAGTAGATTGGTATTTGCAGAGTATGGGGATTATTGAAACCAAGGTATACACGAGATTGAGGTAAAAGAGACAGGAGACAGATATTTTTATACAGGTTCAGACCCTTTAACTGACAGGAAATAGCCCTACTCCTGTTGGCCGAAGCCAGTATTGCTCTTATATATCAATATCACTCGAGTACAATATTTGGGATGACCTAATCTAGTCATCGTTGACTTGGCGGTATGGATCTTCAACACGTAGTCGATGGTGGGGAAGTCTTTTTCCTCGAATATGAACTCAGCGAGATTGGAGGTAGCACTAGATCTTTCATGTCGGCCTCTGTGGCTTCAGATTGGGTCTGTCTAGGCTTGTCCCTCATATTGGTGTGTCTTGGCGTATCTTGGTGTGTGTCCCCTCTCCTTCTATAGGTCTTGTATTTATACCCACAAATGTTCTCTTGTCCAAGTAGAACTAGAGAGACAAATATGGATGCGATTCGAGTAGACCTTGTAGTTTCCAACTAGAACTCTGCTTCTTCTTCCTTATCCGGAACACCTTTCGTATATGAGGCATAATTCCGTATAAGACTTGGTATATGGTAGGCCCCGCCGAGTTCAACCCAAGATCATTGGGTATGCCTTATCCATAACATTGACAGTAGCCCCGACTTCAATGCAAATGAACGAGTTGATGTTCTCGACCGAAGACCTTGAAACAACAGTTGTCGAACTCACCTAACCGTTCTCGAACGACCGAGAAGGTGTGGAGTATGCAACTAAGTTCCTTGTCCAGCCTTGATCGAGAATTTGGATTGAAGTCAAAAGCTTCCATCTTGACGGGGACACCATCGCTTTATCAAGTGACCCTTGTCGAGCCCAATCAACCATTCTCAAGCAGTCGAGTAAGTGCAGAGTATACGACAAAGTCATGGTATCTGATTTAACTGCTCTGATATCTGACTCTCCTAAAATCGATTACTCAGAACAAATTGTTATATAGAAAAAGCCTCCGAGCGAACGCTTGAGAGTAACATGATATAATATGAATTAAAAAATTAAAAATAAATTGAATCTATATATGACAATAAAAGAGTACTCTCACCAGAGCTGTCCTCAGCAATTAGAGTATGGTACCCTTCCTAGCCCCCAGCCGTCTTTATGAAAAAGTTATTTTTCACAAAGGCAGCATAAATCTTATAACAAACTATGTTGAAGAAACAAATTCCTAGCCCTAGCCGTGAAGTTGGGAAAACCATTTCCCGATTACACGGCTTGGTTAATACGTTCAAGTGGGTACTCTAACATGACCAGGTCTAACATGGTCATTTGACCCTACATGGCCCGACAAGCTTTCATAGTGCCAAGCGTCCCTTGCCGAGGTCCATGAGACCCCGAAACTTGTCAGACTAACGTAATAAGACAATAGAATCGACTTCGAGACGTAGTGATATAAGAAAATGGGATCAATGGACAAATATTGCACATTTTATATGTATAAACACTTATAGAGATTGATGCGCCGAATGATGAGGCCACTACCACACTGGAAAAAAAACAAGTTGTGTAGTCGTACTCAACAAATCGCAGAGGTGGTGGAAGAATCGCTACAACCACTGGTCGAGGACCAGGTTTAGATATACCTCAACCACTTGTAGATGTGATGGGAGGATCGCTACGACCGCTGGTCGAGGACCAGGTATGTAGACGTACTCAACCACTCGTAGAGGTGGTGGAAGAATTGCTACAACCACTGGTCGAGGACCAGGTGTGTAGACGTACTCAACCACTCGTAAAGGTGATGGAGAATCGCTATAACCGCTAGTCGAGGACCAGGTATGTAGACATACTTAACCACTTGTAGAGGTGGTGGAAAAATCGCTACAACCACCGACCGAGGACAAGGTATGTAGATGTACTCAACCACTCGTAAAGGTAGTGGGAGAATCACTACAACCGCTGGCCGAGGACCAGGTATGTAGACGTACTCAACCACTCATAGAGGTGGTGGGAGAATCGCTACAACCGCTAGTCGAGGACCAGGTATGTAGACGTACTCATCCACTCGAAGGCAACTCAGAGAGGATGATGAGAGGATGACTACCACCGCCGACCGAGGACCATGTGTAGTTATTCCTCGACCACTCGAAGGCAATTTGGAGAGATGGTGAGAGGAAGACTACCACCGTTAGCCGAGGACCAGGTGTAGGTATCCCTCGATCACTTGAAGGCAACTTGGAGAGATGGTGAGAGGATGATTACCACCGCCGGCCGAGGACAAGGTGTAGTTATCCCTCAACCACTCGAAGGCAACTTGGGGAGGTGGGGGAAAAATCACTACATGTAACGCCCGTTTCGTCGCGGCGTTAGCGGGAAAACTAATCTGCTAAAAACCCTAATTGCGAAAGTTTGCTCTTCGGTTGAGTCTTGCGGTGTGCCAAGGTCTCGTGTCTCCCCTCTCACTTCAATCCCGGAGAAAACCGCGAAATCGGATTTCAAATCCGAGCCCTAATCCTCCCAAATTCAAATCCTCAGAAAAAGTCCTTTTTACCTCCCTCTGCCCTCGGGCCGGATTCTTCCCGGCCTGCTTCCCTCTTCCTCGGGCCGCCCTCGGCCCATTCTCCCCTAGGCCCTTTCCCCCTCGGCCTGCCTCCACCCGCGCCCCTTCCTCCTCCCTGGGCCGCGCTATCCCGGCCCGGTCCGCGCCTGCCCGGCCGCCTTCTTCCCCCGCTGGGCCGCGCCAGGCCGCTCGGCCCGCACGCGCCCGAGCCGGTCCGCCGGCTCTCTCCCTCTCTTTTCTCTCTCTCTCTTCTCCCCAACGGCTCCCGCCGGCGCCGTTCCGTCCCACCGGCATCCGCCGCTGGTCCCCTCGGCCCCGCCGCCTGCGCGCTTGCCGCCAAGGCGCTGAGCAGCGCGCGCCCCCTCTCCCTCTCTCCCCGCGCGCGCCCTTGCCCGAAGCGGCAAGGAGCAAGCCCCCTTTTTTCTTTGCCTTTTTCCCCTTTTCCCGACCGGCCGGCGTCACCACTGCCGCCGTTGGCCGCTAGCGCCGATCCCCCGCTCCGCGTTGCTGCACCGCCTCTCCGCGCCCCCGAACCGCCTTCGCCGAACCGACCTAGCGCCCCTACAAAAATCCCCCCCCCGCTCGGCCGCACTTCTTCTCCTCCTCCGCCCGGCCGCCATTGCCGCCTCCCGAGCTCGCCCCTTCCCGCTGCCGCCGCCACGCTCGTCGCCGCCGCCGAGAGCTCCCGAAGGAGCTTCGGGCGCCTTCCCCGTCGCCCTCGGCCCGGAGCCGAGCCGCGCCGCGCCCGCGCCGTCGTCTTCTCCCCCGGCTTGCCGCCCGCCGCGGTAAACCCCTCTCTTCCCTCCCCCTTTTCTTTTTTTTCTCGGCGTAGCGCGTTGGATAGCGTCGTAGACTTCCTCCCGGAGCGCCGCCAAGGTCACCGCCCCTCTCCTCCGTTCCATCCCCGCGCCGCTGCTGCCGCCGCTGCCCCGCGCCGTCGCCAGCCGCCGTCAGTCCTTTCCGCGCGAATCCGAGCCGGTGGTCTTCTCCCTCTCCCCCATCTCTCCACACCGGTGTACTCCCCTCCGCCGGGCTTGTGCCGCGCCGCCGAGTCCCCCGCCGTCGCCGCTGGCGATCTCGGCCGCCCCCTTCCCCCTTTCCGCCCGGCCGGCCTCCGTGGTCGCCACGTAGGCGCCACGCGAGCGCCAGCCGGCGCCCTCCCCTTTCCGCCTCCATGCGCTGGGTTCACGCGCACTGCGCCACTGACGGGTGGGCCCTGCCCTAGCACCCGCGTGGTGGTCGCGGTCCACCAGGATCGGCCGTCCGCGTAGGCCGCGGCCTGCCCCGGCCCATCGGCCTCACTCCCCCTTGGCCCAACGGCCTCCTCTTTCGCGTATCGGCCGGGCCGCCTTGCCAGGCCGGCCATCTGGGCCTCCTTGGCCGACCGGCCCAGTCGGCCATCAGCCCCCTTTCCCGCTTGGCCCACTTGGCAAATCGGCCTCCGGCCCATCGGCCACTAGGCCCATCGGCCATTTCCCCCCGTGTCGATCGGCCTAGGGCCGATCCCTTCGGGCCGTCGGCCCAATTAAATAGGCCGCGCCCATTCAAATCATTTGGGCTGCCCGTAGCCGCCCAAAATAAAGTCCAATTTCAGTCCCTCCTTCTTTTCTTTTTCCAGGGAATTAATAATTCCTTTTCTTTATTCCAGAAAATCCTTTAATCTTCGGAAATTCATACCTTTTCAACCGTTCATCCGATTAACTCCGTTCAACTTCCAAAATTCCTCAAAAATCGTGATCTATCCAATGGCACGCTTAGTGGTCTTTAATAGGGCTTCTTTTTATCGTTTTGTTGAGTCGTCTCGTTTCGCGTGTAGTCTCGGAGCCCGAAGACCCGCAGTGCGCGGATTTCGAGGAAGAAGCTCAAGATCTCGAGCAAGGCAAGTCACCTTTGATCAATTGAACCTATAATTTAAATTAAGTATTTTGATTCCGCAAACTATGCATGTTTAGGTTACACTTGGCACTTGGCATCGGTTTGCAATATAACCGTCAGGCCCTACCCATTTGCTGCATTCACCTTCCTTGATTATTTGAATACCCTAACACCCTTGTCACCCCTCAGGTGATGCCTCGGTATCCGTACCTCGCGTACGAATATCGAGACTCCCCTCAAACTTTAAAATTGATCACCTGGGTAAAACTAGAGTTTACAAAATGCTTGGAAAACCCGACACTTGGGTCGGTGTCTTGAAAACAAAGTGAGTTTCTAAAACTCGCGGTACGGGAGACGTACTAGAGGTACGGTCTGCTCGTTCTCGCTCTAAGGACCGATTCCTTGGGAATTACATCCAAGCATATGTCAAGTACGACCACATGGGTGATATGGGATGCCCCTGGCTGAGTAATTAGCTAGGCCAGGGAAATCTTGATGCCAAGGGACAAGTGGATTCGCCGGGGTGGTGTCGGGGAGGACCCCTGGGCTTCCTGGCACAGTATGGTCTGGGACCTAACCTGGTGTTGGTCCGTGGGACCCCTCCCGTTGGCATAAGATGACCCTGAGTCGGCTTTCGAAATGCCTTGTCGTGAAAGCCTTAAGGTCGCCAGACGTGACCGAGGGTCGCGGGCTGGGAGATTCGGGGTTAGTAACGTCGTGTGGGTAAAGTGTACCCCCTCTGCAGAGGTTAATAACTGTTCGAACAGCCGTGCCCACGGTCATGGGCGGATGTGAGGTGATTCCTTAGCGTAGTTTTATTTGAACACCTTGTGAACTGCTGTTGGTGTGAGGTTTTCCGTTCTGTGCTTGGTTTAAGGCTGTTGAAGCAGCCGGGTCGGTGACAATTGGCAGGGAGCCTCTCGTACCGATGTGTTGACTTGTGGCTGATGAAGCAGCCGGGACGGTGACGATTGGCAGGGAGCCTCTCGTACCGGCGTGTGTGAGTTGTGGCTGTCGGTGCAGCCGGGTCGGTGAACGATTGGCAGGGAGCCTCTCGTGCCGACAAGTTTCAATCGATACATTTTCACTGCTCCGGCCGGATGAGACGCACTTTCTCATCCGTGTCGTTGAGAAGCACTCACTTAGATGTTTTTAAAGTCTTAAACTAAGACCAACTGTGAAAAATAACTGGCTTTCCCTTGAAGCTTGCATTAAACACTTAATTCCCCTGACTTGCTGAGTACTCCCGTACTCACCCTTGCTCTATATAATTAAACCCCCCCAGTTCCCGAAGACGAAGAGATGGACCCTGCTGATGAAGAGTTCTTCCAGGAGCAAGCAGACTTCGAGCAGTAGTAGGGTTTCGGCTTTCCCCAAGGCTTTGCTTGTGGCTTAGGGCTAGCCTCCGCTTTTCGCTTCCGCCTTTTTGTAATGCTGTTGTGAACTCAGGTTCTGTCCGCAGTTCCAACCTTGGTTGTAATCCTACTCTTAATAAAGAGACCGCTGTTGTTGTGATATTTTGTCTTCCTGTTGTACCAGCGCTATTTCCTGGGACTGGTACAGGCATACAGGTCAATCTGGACCGCCCTATCTTGGTCTCCGCCCGGGGCCAGTTTGGGGCGTGACACTACAACCGCTGGTCGAGGACCAGGTATAGTTATCCCTCGACCACCCGAAGGCAACCCTGATAGGTAGTGAGAGATTATTACAACGCTGGTCGAGGACCAGGTGTAGTCATCTCTCGACCGCCCTAAGGCTTGATAGGTGGTGAGAAATCGCTACAACACTGGTCGAGGACCAGGCATAGTCATCTCTCGACCACCCTAAGGCAACTGATAGGTGGTGAGAGATCGCTATAACGCTGGTTGAGGACCAGACATAGTCATCTCTTAACCACCCTAAGGCAACTGATAGGTGGTGAGAGATCGCTACAATGCTGATTGAGGAACATGCGTAGTCATCTCTCGACCATCCTAAGGCAACTCTGATAGGTGGTGAGAGATCGCTACAACGCTGATCAAGGACCAAACGTAGTGATCTGTCAACCGCCCTAAGGCAACTGATAGGTGGTGGAAGATCGCTACAACGCTGGTCGAGAATCAGGCGTAGTCATCTCTCGACCACCCTAAGGCAACTGATAGGTGGTGAGAGATCTCTACAATGCTAGTCGAGGACCAGGAGTAGACCACACGAAGGCAACTCTGATAGATGATGAAAGATCACTACAACGCTGGTTGAGCACCAAGCGTAGTCATCTCTCGACCACCCGAAGACAACTCTGATAGGTAGTGAGAGATTATTACAATGCTGATCGAGGACCAGGTGTAGTCACTCTCGACCGCCCTAAGGCAACTGATAAGTAGAGGGAGATCACTACAATGCTGGTCGAGGACCAGCCGTAGTCATCTCTCGACTATCCTAAGGTAACTGATATGTGGTGGGAGATCGCTATAACATTGGTCGAGGACCAGGCGTAGTCATCCCTCAACCACTTTTAGGGACTCTAGAGTTGGTTATTACATGTGCATCTCATGTGGCCAGCATGACTCACATACCCAACTAGTAGCATATCAGACGTTCGTTCACAATTATGTCGGGAGGCGCTAAATAGTCTATACGTGACAGGCGTTAAATGTGAGATAGGTCATCGGTCTTTGTTGATAGGTTTGGTTCGACAACTCTGCATTTGTTCGAGAACGTTCTCGATAATGAGATGTACTCGACCGCTGCCTACTCAAGTGCTCGATCGTTCCTGAAAAATGTTTTCTAGAAGGCAAGATATATAGCAGAGAATACCGAGCGTGTACTCAAAAAATTGTATATATCTTCTAGTATTATCAGGATATAATGAGCAGATTCAGATTAAATATCGGATATTATGTAAACTGTAAACAAGCATGATTTATATAAAAGAAACATAGCGAGCCTCCAGTATTAAACCAGAGTCGGCCTAATATAGGAGACGTTCGCACAACAGATATTGTATAAAAAACATTCTCTAGGTAAAATTGGTAAAAAAATTGCATATAAAATATTGCGTACCTTTGTAGATATATGCTGGACATACTTACGGAATTAGTAGATTAATTTTAAAAATAATCTACTAAATACCTTGATGTGTATTCGTCGGGCATAATATGTCTGGACTTCTATAATATGCCTTCTGAGTACACGTGATGAAGAGACACCAGGAATATTTGATCGTATTGTTTTTCTTCCATGTATGCGCATGCAATATTGACCGATCCATCTTTTGACCGAAACCCGTACTGTTGCAGCACTACTTTTGTGGTGGAGAGGCTACCAAAACGGCCATGAACTTGTGACCGAAACGTTTTCTTGGTGACATAACTGGATACGTCATGCAATGCTCGGCCCCACATGTTTGATTCGGATTTTACCCTGCTTGATGCCTCAGCACATGATGGGTAGCCGATCAGAACTCAATCTCGTGAGGAAGCAAACGCAACTAGGAAGACCTCGCCGACGTTGATGTCCAGCGATGTCAAAGCTGTCGACGATGTGTTGTTGATCTTGGACTCCGCCGACAATGATGACAATAGCTCGTCAGACCCTTGGCGGCGAATGTTAGATGGGAGTAGTTGGCCTAGGCCGAGGTCTTGTGGTCGACAATATTGACTAGATGTACATCGTGGCGGCAGCTTCGTGAAGCTTGGTTGATCGATGGTGATTCCGATCTGGTTGGAGAGCGTACTTTGGTCGGGTCAGATATCCCTGGGTCAAAGTTGTTGAAGTATCCCTTGTCAAAAAATCCACAGCGGCGATGACTTGGCGAAGCTTGAGATGACGAGGGTCCCGATCCGTCGGAGAATGCACTTCGGTCGGGTCCTGTCTCCCTAAAGCTAAAGTCGTCGAGTAGTTTGTCATCGGAGAATCCGTCTCTTGAAACCCATCTCGTCGAAATCTTTAGCACCGAATCCCCTACCTAGCGCACCACTATTAATGGAGTAGATCGTGACTATGGTATACGCGAGAATGAGATAAAAGAGCTATACGGGTTCAGGCTCCTTAAATGACAGGTAATAGCTCTACTCCTATTGGTCGAAACCAGTGTTGCTCTTATATATCAATATCACTCGAGTATAATATTTGGGATGACCTAATCTAGTCGTCGTTGACTTGGCGACATGGATCTCCAACACGTAGTCAACGACGGGTTAGTCTTCTTTTTCGAATATAAACTCGACGAGATTGGAGATAACATTAGATCCCTTATGTCGGTCTCTGTGGCTCCAGATTAGGTCTGTCTAGGCTTGTCCCTCGTGTTGGTGTGTCTTGGCGTATCTTGATGTGTGCCTCTCTCCTTCTAAGGGGTCTTGTATTTTTACCCACAGATGTCCACTTGTCCATGTAGACCAAGGGAGACAAATATGGATACGATCCGAGTAGTTCTTGTAGTTTTTAACTAGAACTCTGCTTCTCCTTTCTTATCCGGAACACCTTTCGTATATGAGGCATGATCTCATATAATACTTGATATTTGGTAGGTTTCGTCGAGTCTAACTCAAAATCATTGGGCATGTCTTATGTATAAGACTGACAATACAGACAAACGGTGCATTCACATTACTAGTTATTACTAGTTAGTAGTAATTAAGTTGCTTAGCCAGTCGCTGTCTCTCACAGTTATATCACTGTACATGCACTGCAAAATCAACCATAAATACAGTGATCGCTGCATTTTGGATTGATGATCAAGAAGACTTTTTTGTACTTGTACGGCACACTTGAAACGTGATCGATTTCGATATGATGATGCATGCCTGATAAACTTTTGACTGTCAGTATCAATAATACTGCCATGGTAAACTCCTTCGTAGTTTTGCCACGTATACTTCTCAAATTTTTCACAGATAACTTTACTAAAACTAGAATCGGTTCATACACTGTAGTCTCAAATTAACCTTTCTTTTTATCTGGAATTAGAAGGCGACAATTCATGCATGTCATGAATAATAAATAGATAAATATCAAGAGAGAAATAGCTAAGCTAAGCTAGACGTCAAGGGTTTTGCAGTCATCTCATCAGCTGGTCCAGTTAACTAGCTACTACTAGTACTTAACTTTCTTCACCAGGACACTTTTGCAGTGATGGAACAGAAGAATATATCACACTCCACTAAGCAAAAAAGTTTAGGCCATATATATTTTTAATTATGTGTGCAATGCAATGAACAGCACCGGGTGCTGGGTGCCTACACATGCACGTTGGGTAAGGGACAAATCAAACTAAAAGGATGCTACCTAGCTGCATGATGCTTTACACACACACACATGAATTCCTCTCCCTTTTGATATGCATATCATGTCTGCCTAGTTAGTTATCTATGCATGCTTGTATGGTCCATACACATCTCTTATTGATATATATGGACGGAAATTCAAATTATATGTAGTACTACACCTGCAATAGCTGTCGTTGACATATAGACCCATGCCTACCTATTACTGCAGAGGATCCATATATATTTGAATCATTTGTATCTGTATATATACACAATATACAGGAACGAAGTTACATTATAAGAGGAGGCGCTCAGGAACCCAATCAAGAAAACTTTTTAGTTATAGTTTATCAATTTTCACTATATGTGCATCCTCTAATCAGTGCAAACTTAATTAATCACTCATATCAGTCTAAACTTGGTTCAAAATAGAGTAAAGCAAGAAGTGGCACTCTCTTTCGTTTCGTTCTAGCTTTTCCCCTGCATACACACATATTTGCATATTTGCAGCACAAACACACATTCAAAGTGAAATGTTTTGTGTCTTCTCTGAATATATACCATCTCTTTACTTTATATGAGCCCCGCTTACATTGATCATATAGAAGATAGGGGCACATTCTACAGATCGAATTAAACTACTAGTTGCATGGATAAAAGATGCTTGCTCGATCGCATGAATGACCAAGGATGCATGACAGGTATGGATGGGGGAGACGTGTACGTATAGTATATGCACCGTCTTGTACAGTATACAGCCATAGCATCAGCGTCGACGATGTACGTATACGTACATAATGCATGTGCAGGTGAGGTTCATATATGCATGCATGCAGAGGTCAACTTTACGACCGTACGAGTCCAAATCGATCTGTACCAACCGATCGAGAAGAGAAGTAGTTGTTGTGGATGATCAAGATAATTATATGCAACGATTTGCAGTTAATAATTAATGGATAATTTGAAGTTAGTTATATATATTTCACAGAAGAAGATTCGGTACGTCGTTTGTGCAAATGGAATAGGTTTAGTTTTAGCTGCGTTTTGGTTGGACTAATAATTAATTAATTGTCGTCGTCGAGATCTGCCGTGTCAGTTATTCATCGATTCTGATTGAGCAAAGCAAGCACGATCCTACCTAACACAACTACATGCCGGCAAGGTCTCTCGATGTGATTTGATTTCATATCGATCGATCACCTATGTTCTAGAAACACATGTTGATTACTCCTACATATTAGTACTAACACAGTGACGAAATTAGCTAGAGGCACCAAGTGTGTTAGCTAGCTAGGATCTGCTACTATTAATATGCTAAGTCAGATCGACCAAAAATATTCTCTCAATTGTAGTCAGGAACACAATTAATTACAGAAAATTACTAAGCCGCTCTCACATTGACATCTCCTCACAATTAAAAGCTTTGCCCAATATGTTCAATACTAGTATTAATTTAGATGGATGGCATCGATCTCAGAAATTTCTCATATTGTTTAATTTTTTAGATCAATGACCATCTAAATTAATACTACTATTCAACATATCGGGCAAAGCTTTTCCCGACATATATAGTTTGGCACTTAAGAATTTTAGTGGTTGATTTTCATTTTCACCAGCACTTATATATGATTTTTTTTCAACCACTAAAATAAGAGCCTCACTACGGTGCTATATATCTACTGGTAGTAAAAAACAATCTGAACCGTTAATCTCATTTAATCGAAGAGTTTAGATCTATTTATAGTACTATCCTAATTAACGGTAGTAGAAACATAAAGGGGTATTATTGTAAAAAAAAAGGTGCGAAGGGGTATAATCGTTATTTAGCAGTGAATAATCCTTTTTTTCCTTCTTTTTTGACTTTTTCAATGAAATATGAGCGATGCCAGTACAATGGATGACCACGTATTAATCTAGCCATGAAAAAACATAAATAACATAGTTACCATAATCACTATATTAATAAATTACTGATTTACCCTTAATACTATTGGTAGTATTATACTACCAGTAGAGAGCACCGGAGCATCACTCCTAAAATAATGGAATTGCTAACCTTCCTTTGAAAGAATATTGTGTAGATTCCCGTCAAAATCGTCTACCATTGGATACGGTTCATGCTTCCTTCTTCTCCTCTAGCTTTGGTGAGATGGCAGCGGCCACTTTAGTTTGGGTCTGGGGTTGGGATCGGGGTGAGAGGCATGGGGAAGGAGAAGGGGGGTGTTTGCTAGCCTTACAGAGGTCGCCGACGGAGGGTGGCAGAACGAGCGGGTAGCAAGGTGGCTGTTGTGCCGCTGAAGCCATGGGGTCGGCAGCGGGCGGTGGTCTGATGATGACGATAGATGCAATGCAGAGTGAGTGGCTAGAAGACAAAGCCACAATGACGTCTCCACCGCAAGAAAAGATGACGGGGTACGGTGGGGTCACCTCACCACCGGCGGCTTGATGAGGAAGAGAGGCAAGGAGGGGGTAGGGGGACATATGGCAGTGGCATGCCTCGCAAGCGTTGTTTTTGACATTTTCGGTGCTGGTGTGGCCAGGCGGCGATGCGGTGGTGGCGAGGGGAGTAGAC
The DNA here is from genome assembly GCA_008326285.1 of Oryza officinalis. Taxonomy (NCBI): domain Eukaryota; kingdom Viridiplantae; phylum Streptophyta; class Magnoliopsida; order Poales; family Poaceae; genus Oryza; species Oryza officinalis. The sequence goes on from BDMV01000005.1 coordinate 2,924,871, forward strand.
AGGTCGAGAGTCGTGGTACAAGTGGGCGAATCGGAGGAAGAGGACGAAAGTTAGGGTTAAGGGTTATACGAATCTTAAAGCAGATTCGAGCGGTCCAAATGGGGTGGGATTTTCTATCATGTTGTATAGATTGAGGCAGTAATATGTCCAGCCAAAATCCTCCATGCATTCCAATTGACTAATTTGTGTGGTAATTAAACTAATTTAAGGCCATAGACGAAGGACGCACGTCGATCAAGACCTCCGTCGACGACACTCCGGGACCAGCCATGGAATTATTAATTTAGCAACAGTACTGTCATGCATCTCAATTCGTAATGTAAAGTAATTATATATGTATATAGTGAACACAACTGTACTCATTTTCTGTGGTATCGATCGTATATACGTTCTTGATCCAGAGAGAATAAGTTGTTGGGGCATTATCGACGGTCCATGCATGCATCATATTCTAGCTAGAGTGCTAGTATAGACCCGTAGAGTGTACGTGGTCGCCGGCCGACAATCGAAGGCGACGTACGGACAGAGACCGGCCGGCCAAGATCACGTTGGAATTCGATCGTCGGATCGACGCCGACGACGCGCATGGAATCATTACATGCATGGGATCGGCCACACATTAGTTATCCATGCGATCGATCAAATCAGAGGAAGACGGAGGTGGTGTTCGTCGTTTATACTGTGATACGAAAATAAACAAAGTCATTAGCGCATGATTAATTATGTTTTAATTATTATAAATTTAAAAAATATATTTATCTGATAATTCAAAATAACTTTTACATTTTATATACCAAGTACACCGTTTAACGATTTGAAAAAACGTATTAACAAAACCCGAGGTAAAATTGGTCTACTCCCTCATCATAATAAGTTTATTTTTATAGCCTCTCTTGTTCGTCCCGAAATAAATTAATTTTTGAGTGACCATCAAATCTAAGTTTGTGAAAAGTAAAAAATAAATATATTAAAAATAAATAAAGTAAAAAAATAATTATATTAAGTTTTAATAAAGTACAAGTATGGGCGTAGCCAATGGGGGCGGGAGGAGGCCACTGGCTTCCCCCAACACAGCCACATATATACTATCCCTCCCCCAACCCACACACACAAATAATCTGCGATGCATGCACAGCTGAGCTAACAACATCACATCGTGCGCCATGCTTAATTAATTTCCAGCTTCTCATGTTTAGCATGTAGGATTAATTAGTCCCTAATCAAGAAGCACAGTTCTTCGCCTGTGGCCATACCAGCCATTTTTTTCTTTTCCTTATAGAATACTACATTTTATTAATATCTCATAATTGTCGGTGTCAGGGATAAAACATATCTCCTATACACGGGTTAATGAAATACGGTAATACCATATACCTGATAATATATGAGAATGTATCTTTTAATTAAGAAAATACGGCTAATAAAGAAGAAAATTATCTTTCCGAAATAAAAAATGTCAGAGTCCTAGTCGGGAAAGATAAGATTTTCTTAGGCCCGTATTTTACTTTATCTTCCCAAGTTTTACTTGGAAAAAAAAGATAATCTCTGCTGTATAAACAAGCCCCCACGTTTAGGGAGAGGCGTCGAGTTACAAGCCATAACTAAAGTCACGCTCAGAAGCAATCCGGAAGAAGCCAGTGCTGTAGTTGTTGAATAGATCTCGTCGGGCCGTTCTTGACAGCTTCTAGTCGACGGATACATCCAATTGTTCTATTTTCTATTGTACTCTGAGTGATATTCTAATCCATAATACATATAAACTGGAGTAGGGTTATTACTCATCTTGAGAGTCTGAACCAGTATAAACCCTTGTCCCTTGTCTCCTTGATCTATTCCCGCGTATACTCTGGTTCAATGATCTCCATATTCTATAAATACCGTAGTCGACGTATAGCCCGTCAACAATAATCATGTGTATTGTTTAAATCATTAGATGGCTACCATCTCAAATTTCTAAATATTACTTAATACTTGCAAGATTGATAGTATGTTGCTCATTTTGTCAAGATCCATCTAGTTTTTTTTTTCGATTGTTGCCTACTTATCTAGACTTTTAGCTTGGATGATATTATCACCGGTTATAATCTGTTTGCTCAACATTCATCGTGCTAAATTAAAATAAATAAGTATATGCAGAATAGCTCCCTGCATATCCTTTTTTTTTGTGTTATAATGTGTTTTTTTACGTTGATACGATATATTGTTACCTAAGAAAAACCTTGAAATTTGCATATGATTTTAAGAAAAACCTTGAAATTTGCATATAATTTTAAGCTATTGTTGTTTATAATCATGATCACTTGTCAAATTGGCCCCCTCATATTCAAATCCTGGCTTCCACTACTACAAAAACGATTTTCCTGGACGAGGCCTCCGATAGATTCCAGACGGGCCATAAGTGGCCGCGCCTGGAAAAACCGATGCGACATTATCCCGTGCGGTCCACTTAAGCGACCGCACGGGAAAATCCATATTTCCGTGCGGTCCCTTAAGTGGACCGCACGGGATAATACCGCACTATTCCATGCGGCCCACTTAAGGGATCGCACGGAAATATGAATTTTCCCGTGCGGTCCACTTAAGGCGCCCGCACGAAAAGGGCCCGCTACTGTTGGACAATGTGACATTTTCAGGATTTTTCCTACTTATTTTCTTTCTCCTCTCCTTTATAATGCTATAATTTATTTTGTGGGCTAGATAAAATAAAGTGGATTTTTGTGGAGATATATAAAAACACCTAGTTTCCATTTTCCTTGGTTTCACACAAAAATTCCTTATATTTTATTCTCAGAAAAATAAAGAAAATCGGCCTGTCCGAAATTAGATTGAATTTTTAGGGGGTCAAAACTAATAAAATAAATTATGGAAAAATTATATTAATTCATTATAAATAAGATAGTATTTTAATAAATTATGTTCCTTATACACTTTCATATAATTTAATGCATTTTTGGATGAGGTACGAGTTTTGCCGATTAGGGTTTAGGGTTTAGGGTTTTGACCAATTTAATTGGGGATCTAGATGTAAAGATAAAATCATGCCAAAATTCAAGTGAGTCTAACCTATTGAGTAGCATCCACATGAATTTTTCCATGATTTTATCTTACACCAATTAGTTTTAACAATTCACTAAGCTTATCTTTGAGTCTGTCGTCAAACAGTCATAACTCGAGTGTCATTCGATAAAACATCATATCTTTTTCATACGGATTCGAAATCAGACATATAATATATCGACGGACATCACTCTTGAAATCATTAAGGGCCTGTTTGGGAGCCCAATATTTAATTAAGGAATGACTAGTTCACGAACATGCGCGAACTAGCCATCTCGCGAACGATCTCCCGATCGCATAGCGACACACGGCGGGGTGGGGTTAGGGTTTCGGGGGTGGGTGTAGGGTGGGTTTGGGAGGGGGAAGTGGGGAATCGGGGCTTAGAGGGATGGTCTGGGAGGCAGCGGACCGGCGGTGGGCGATGGACAAGGGCGGGCGGCGAGGCGGCAGTGACGCCGCCGGAGCTGCGGGGTCGATAGCAGGCAGTGGGCCAGTGTTGGTGGCGGGGGCAAAGCGAGGCGAAGGGGATGGGGAGGAGGCCGGCCAGGCGGAGCCACGCCGGCACATTGACGCCTTTTGGCGCCAGCGAGGCCGGTCGACGGCACGGTGGGGGACGGTGGTGGAGAAAAGATAAGTTCGTGGTAAAGCTCACTGGAGAAAGGAGTAGAGGGCTCACCGGAGGGAGGAGAAGGGGACTCACCGTAAGGAGGAGGAGGCTCACCGGAGTAGGCTGTCGTCGTCGCCGGAGGAAGGCCATCGGAGTAGTCGTCCCTCACTCGCTCGCGTCAATCGCGTGAATGGATGGAGAGAAAGAATGAAGAGATAAGGTGGAGAGAAGTAATGAAAGGATATATGGGCTAGACTGGAGCATTCGTGGCTAGGCTGTCCGAGCGTTTGTGGGCCGCGAACGCTCGTGCAGTAGACCCACCCCAATATTTAGCCCAAAACTAGTGTAAATTATAGGCCCGCAATTTTTTTTCTTTGCTGGGCTTAAATTCGCGCTTGGATGGACCGTAACACACTAATCTTACACTTGCTTTCGGCCCAATCCGACGAGAAATAAGTATGGCCTCCCTAGGCCACATTAATTTTCAATGTCAAGCTCGGCCCACTCAGCCTCAGCTACAACCTATTCCACCTCGCATCGAAGCGCTGAGATGGCCTCAGTGAGGCCATCTCGCCTCTCATCTGCATCGTGGCGCTGCAGCATCGAGCGCCGCCGCCGTCGTCATCTCCATGTTTGCTCCCCGACTCCCCCGCTCCCACGGTGGCCGCCATCTTCTCAGTCGTTATGCCAAGTTCTCGATCTGTGCCGTCTTCATCTTGATTCGTTGATCCAACGACGCCACAACCAAGGCGATCTGCTCTCACCGGCGTCAACACACGGCATCGTTGTCGACTGGTCGCTGCTAAGGGTGTGTTGGGCAGTGTGGGTTGGGAGTTTATTCCCTCCGCACGAAAAACGAAGCGACTCATTAGCACATGATTAATTAAGTATTTGCTAAATTTTTTTCAAAGATGGATCAATATGATTTTTTAAAGCAACTTTCGTATAGAAACTTTTTTATAAAAAATACACCGTTTAACAGTTTGAAAAATGTACGCGTGAAAAAAAAGAGAGGTGAGTTGAGAAAGTAAGAGGAAGAACTCACCCTAACCCTAAGAGGCTAGGACCTATTCCCAATCAGGCAGGCCTCAACTCGCTGCTACTGGTGCATGACATCAGTGGTTGGATCTAGCCCAAGTGTTACATTCTTGGTTGTGTTCATAAATTTGAGAACAGTGTACAGTGGTGTTTTCGATCTGAATTAGTTAACTGGTTATCAAAGTTTTTAGTTCGAAATGGATGTTTTGATCTAAAGTTTCTACGTCTAATTCAGAGTACTATGTTCATACTGGTTCAGAAATGAAACTTGGGCAAATCATTGAGCCGACGTTCAGTTTCTCTGCCCAAACAACCCTGTTACATGGGGTTTCTTTTTCGCTGGTATTGTTGGGTCACCGAGATTTACAGATGTTTTTTTTTACACCTAAGAAAAAAAGTACACTCCCAAGCAGGCCAGGGAGTAAATTACACCGGTTTACTTGAGGGATACAAAGTGGACTTGTTCCGCCTTGCGTGCATAGTTGTGTAAGCCAGCCTAGCAGCCCACTTACGTGAAGGCCGACACCTACCTCACCGGCCCACACTTCTCAACCGAAACCGTGTGGAAAGCCGAGTAGTCTATTGGGCCGAATCGGACGCGCGGTTCCTTTTCCTACTGGGTTTCCAGTCCGCATCTCGCACGGCTCCGCCCTCCCCTTTTCTTCGGCGACACGGCGAAGGCGCAGACTGCACTTCCCTGCCTTAAACCCCCCGGCACACGGCGGCGGCAACCAAAACCGATCGCAGCGATAGCAGTAGCAGCACACGGCAACCCTAGATCGGCCAGCCATGTCCCGCGCCGTCGATGCCCAGGAGCCCACGGAAGGGCGCCGCGTCTACTCGCCGGATCGCCCCGAGGGCCTCGCCTTCCCCACCTCGTACCGCGCGCTCTACGACCTGCCCACCTCGCCGGAGTGCCTCTTCGAGGAGGAGAAGTTCAGGCAGACCCGCACCTGGGGCGAGAACCTCACGTTCTACACCGGCATCGGCTACCTCGCCGGCGCCACGTCCGGCGCGCTCGTGGGCCTCCGCCGCGCCGTCGCCGAGGCCGAGCGCGGGGAGTCCGCCAAGCTGCGCATCAACCGCGCCCTCACCCAGAGCGGCTCCGTCGGCCGCACCTTCGGCAACCGGTTCGGCATCGTCGCGATGCTCTTCGCCGGGACCGAGAGCTTCATCCGCGACCAGCGCGACGGCGCCGACGACTGGGTCAACACCGTCGCCGCTGGGGCCAGCGCCGGGGCGCTCTACCGCATCGCGTCCGGGCCAAGGTCGATGATCGTCGCTGGCGTCCTCGGCGGAGTCCTGTCCGGCGCCGCCGTCGCGGGGAAGCCGATGCTTAAGAGATTCGCGCCGAAGCTCTCCGCTAGATTGGATTATTTACGCTGAGTAAAATTTCAAGTTGAATTAATACTCAACATGATGTCTGGAGAAGTTTTTATTCGTAGTATCTAGCAAGGCTTATCTCAATTACGAGCTTAATCGTCCACGGCCGGATTCATAGTCTGTAACTGTTCATATTTGTGTCCTGCAATTAATGGACAAAAAATGCTAATCTTTTCGTTGAGAATCATATCTATACTACTTATATACGTAAGTGGATTTTTGTCCCTTGAGGGGACAACCCCTTGTTTCATGCATGACGTCTAAAAAGTCATCAAAATTTTTTAAAAAAATTGTCAAGATAGATCAATACATGATATATCTTTTCACAAACATACAAGTTAAAATTAAACTTATACAATTCGAAACAAAAATAACAAATTTGACCGTGAAGTTCTATTCATAGTCAAATTTATTATTTTTGTTTCTACTTATATAAGTTAAATTTGAACATGCATGTTTGTAAAGTGACATATTACATATTAATTTATCTTACTAAATTTTTTTAAATTTTTTGATGACCTTTTAAATGACATGCAAAAATGAGGGGATATCCCCTTAAGGGATGATTAGAGTTTTCCCTTATATACTACTAAAAAAACCGAAACGTAGTGATGATGGTAACTCTACCCCTGACAGACATGGCGATTCTCAATTGTTTGACCTTGATATCGGTCGGTTCATTTCCATCACATCACACTTCAATCTTGGCAGACATGTTGATTCTCCGATCATTGGATCGATCTCGGTATCAGGGTTCAAAATTTCGGAACGAAGGAATTCTAATAAACAAATAGATATAGTATACCATCTAACGATTTTGTGTCCCCTGAGGTAAAAAGAAAATTAATGAGCCCGCAAATATTGGCAAAACAACAAGTATTGTTAACCAAGGAAAAGAACTCATGAGAAAATGATAAAAGACAAGGTACGTTTTGATCAGAAAAGCCTATGCTCACATGCTTCTTCAATAAAAAGGAATCAGATGATTCAAGTGAAATTTTTTGAAAATCGGACCCTCCCCCGCTGGTATGATATTATTTCAACCGAATTTTTTATTTTTTTTCCTTTTTTTGAATTTGGCAATATTTATTCAAATTTGACCAAATTTTGTTAGAAAATTCAAATAATGTTGGACGAAAATTTCGGTATATCGGCACCCCGATACAAATACCAAAAACAAAAGATTGAACCTTGATCGGATGCATATCCATCACTCTTCAGAACTTTTCCCTGGATCGATCTCATGCCTCTCCCACGAAGCTGAGTTCCTGCCTCTCCTTCGAAGCTAAGTGAAATTTATTTGTCAGGTCGAATTACTAGAATTACTCAATGTGGTGTCTGGAGAAGTTTTTATTCATAGTATCTATGAAGTCTGATCTAATTATGAGCTTAATCGTCCTCGCCGCTGAGTAGAAGTATTTTGGGTTTTTGATGTTGTATTGGTAGATGTAGGATAAATAAAAAATAAACTTATTCCGAAACAAAGGTAATATGTCTTAATTAGCAAAGAACGGGTCCTTACAAGATTGGAAATTAACTAACCAACAGGGGCGGATTCCATGTAATTCATGGGTATTCAGCTGAATACCCACGAATTTTAGATACAAACCTAATATATATTATCCATAATATATATGTACCATTATATTATATCTAAATTTGTGATATTTATACTCTAACAATTCAATTTCACCCTTTTATAGATTTCCTTAGTCCATAAGATCAATAAGAAGCTCATCCATCTTCCTAATCACTCTCTTTCTTTTGCAATTCATGCGAATTTAATTATCTTGTTTACATGTTGGCTTTGGCAATCAATAAACAATTACTTAGTTATCTTTGCAAATTGTATATGCATCTATATATTTTCTATGTTCATATCAATATAACTTGGTTGTAGCTTTACCCACCCAGTTATTATTTTTTACATTTTATTGTCTAATAGAAGCAAATTGTCCTATAGGATGAAGTTATATTCATTCACTACTACAGAAAGGATTTTTGCAGACGGGCAGATTCGATCTTCGCATGCGGTTGGCTGGGCCGCATGCGCGAAAAGGTCTGTGAAGATCACCATTTGCGCATGCGGCCGGAGCCAGCCGCATGCGAAGATCGATCTTCGCATGCGGTCAGTTATGACGGCCGCATGCGAAAACCGATCTTTGCATGCGGCCGATATAAGCAGCCGCATGCGAAGATAGATTTTCGCATGCGGTCCAATTAAGTGGACCGTTTGGGAAAACAAATTTTCCAACAGCAAAATTAATACTCTATCGTATTTGATATTATATTTCGTATGATTTATTATCGTATTTTCGAATAGACGCATGCATATGAGATAGTCGGATTGATGATATTAGTGTAAGAAATATCAAATACATAACCATAAATTGAAACGTTGTTTACATACGAAGCATATATTACAAATATCACAACTGTTTCATCACATATATAATTAGTGTACATCTCATTACATTTGTTCTTTCTCCCATTCTCTGAGAGGTTGAAATTTGTCTTCCAATGCGAGTTCACTCTGGTTGTCGTAGAAGAGACCTCTTGCGTTGCAGACATCACGACGGATGAATCGGCAGAGGTCAGCGCACACGTTCCATATAGTCCTGTCGTCGAATCGTTGTGCAACATAAGGGATTTTCGGGATCTGTGCACAGCAAAGTCAACAAAAGTTTACTAAGTGAAATATGTGTTGTAGTTAGGTTTCTTTGTAAAGAAAGAAATGCTGACGTACTTGGTCACTGGTTGTTCGGTACCTCCCGTTGACTCTAAGCATCTCGCACACGTAATATCCGCACAAGTTGGTTCCCGCTGGTTGTTTGTAACACTGCGATATAATTACGAGGGACCAATCATTAGACATAATTCAGGAACTAATGTACGATAGTTTGTTGTATTGGCATATATATGTTCGTACCAGCCAGCCAGCCTTGACGGATAACTTCTTCTTGGCCGGATCATGTACTGGTCCACCTCTTTTGCGGTAGTACTTATGTGCTCTGTTAGAACAAAACAATTGTTTCTCCAGTACTAAGAAAACTAGAAGTCAAAAAAAATGTCTATTGAAATTGTATCACTTACAAATTCAAAATAGTTAGGAATTCCATAAACGTCTCCTTGTCATAGTGTGCGGGGTCCAACGATACAATCAATTGGTCTTTTGGATATACGAGGAATAGTATGTAGTGGTCGCTGCAATTAAGAAAGACAAATTAGAGATAGAGAATTTAAAAAATGATAAATTAATTTAACACAGAAGAGAACGCTTACCTGAACGCGTAGGGGACCATCACGACATTTTTGTCGGCGTGCGCCAACATTGCTATTGCCAAGTATGTTGCTACCTCCAGCTTCTTGGTCTTGTGTAATTGCTTGATATATTCTTCCTTTTCTGGAGGGGTCTTGTCAACCAATTCCGGGCAGTCGGCTCTCATCTGTACGGTGTGTTGCGTTTTGCATATCCTTGTTGGATCGACGTAGCCAACCGATGATCCAGTTCTGTCAGCTTCGTGAAATTGCATCCTATACAATGTAAATGAAGTAATGAGATATGATTTTTTTGTTTGGAATGATACGTGTAACATATAAGAGTTCAGACTTACAGGCAGAACGCGGCAAGGAGATTCACATCCATTTTGTCTAGCTTGTAGATGGCGTATAGGTCCCGGAAAGAGATAAAGAATATCCCATTAGGACCACTCATGAAAGCGCCTTCCGGGACGGCGACGCTTATGAAACCGAGACCCTTCCTAGCAGCCTTGATGTACCATTCATGCATTACCCTCATTTTCCAGGGTAGTTTGTTAAGACGATAAGTTAGTAAAAATGGCTTGCCATATTCGTAATTTTCAGGCACATCTGCAGATACCCAAGATTGGACTTCATCTTGGGCTCGTAGTACTGACTTCTGACTGTCTGACATGACATGCGCTAGTTCTTTTGACTTATCAGAATTCCTGAAAGCTGAAAACATGAACTTCTCCTTATCCTTGTCAATCTCCTTTGGGTCGTATGTTGATATCAACTTTGGAATTAGACGACGAGGTTCCAAGGGATTAGACCTCGGTCTGGATTTAGTTCCTTCAGGTATGGGCAGTTGTTCCACCGGAGCAGATTGGGGTGTGGGCGGAGAGGGTTGAATTGTTCGCGGAGAGGGGGGAGCTGGAGGAGCTGCCTCTTGAGCTGGGGAGGGCGGTGGAGTAGGCAGGCGAGGCGGGGACCTAATCGATGGTGGCGACGCTGGATCTGGAGGGGAAGGTGGTCCAGGAGGCGACGGTGGTGCTGGAGCGGCAGCTGTCTTTGCTTGTTTTGAGGTTGGAGTTAAAGATGTTGGTGCTGGAGCGGCAGCTGTCAGGATTATGTCTCGACGATGCCACAATATAAACTGATTTACTGCATCGCCGAGAAGTTCAATCCCCTCCGGTGCAGGGATGTCTAGTTCCATAGAAGTGTGCTCCCTATGTACCTTAGCGACTTGTACCCTTGCATAATCCTCAGGGATTGCCGTGTTGTGGAATTGCCGGCCGGGTATCGCTAAACCCGTTGCAACCTCTTTAGTCTTTCCAGCGCGGTCGATAGGTACTACGAGTGAGCACGGAGTTGGTTCGGTTATACCATCCACAGCGTAAGGAGTTGTGTCCACTGAGCCTGCACTGCTACGTACTTGAGTTGTTGGCTGTGGAGATTGGATGGTTTGCTGGCTATCAGGGAATAGCCTTGGAAAGGCCGTGGGGTTTTCAGCTGCCAACGAATAGAAGTGTTCCTTCACTTGCGCATAGATTTTGTCCGATAGTTGTTCTTTGTATTTGTCTCTCTTCTTATAGCTTGATGCGTCCTGTGGGAACCCTAACCTCCAATTCGTCTTTGACGACAAACCCCTTACACGTCCAGAGTGTTCGGCGGTCCCCAAGGCTGCAGTAAGTTGGTCATTCTCCCTCCGTGGGACGAACTGTCCTGATCTTTCTTTCTCGGCGATCTTCTGCAAATTTTCAGTGATCTGTTCTATGTCAGGAGTCTCGAATAGTATATCTCCCTCCTCCGAGACCTGACCTGTGCTGCGCGCCCACACCCAATTCTTGCTTCGTTCCACCATGGGGTCTACGAGCAAAGGCTTGCCAGCGGCTGCAAACTTTTGCTCGGTTTCTCGCCATCGATCGACGTGCCCAGCGTATCCACTCGAACCCAATCGATGGGGATATTTGTTCTTCTTCGCCAGATCTGACATTTTTTTCCTCAACGCCAACGCTTCAGCTGTGGTACGATCCGCAACGAATGTATCCCAGTCAGCCTGCGATATATGTCCATAGTCATTGAACGGGGGGCGATTCTTCTGGACGTAATCCCGATTTAGATCGGACTTCCACTGTCGCCATCGATCTCCCATCTTTTTAAGTGCGTACTCTCTGCCTATGACCTCCGATCCAGGAGGGTACACGAAATACCTCTGCAAATCATTCCAGAGCAGTGTCTTATGTTCTCGTCCACCTTTTCCCATAACTTAACATTGATTGGACAACGTGTCCTGACTAGAGTGCCACAGGTGTTGCTGAACCTGGACCTCACAATCGATGGCTCGACGGGCTTCCCATCCTGATCGACAGCAATCACGTTGTATGTTTCCTTTGGTAATTTGTTCTTGCTTCTCTCACCACGTCTTCTTTTCCCACTCCCGCCTGCACTCGCAGATGTATCCGTACGATCCGGGGCAGACGTAGCAGTGTCCATTTCAACTTCTTCCGATCTGCGAGTCCTCCCGGCCTTACGTTTCGAGCGGCGTCGGACTTCCATCTGCAGAACATAAGTCACTCTCTATATCATTAGGCAGATTTGGTATTTACGTACGAATTAATATATGGCGAACGATGTTCAACACTTACGGCCTGTTCCATAGGTATGTAGTCCGGATCATCATCGCGAGGAGCGACTTGTATTACTTCCATCGGGTCACTTGGTGTTCGCCACGTTTCTTCACTAGAAGCATCAGCCTCCTTGTTGCTACCGGAAATCTGAGGAGCTTTGCCTTCTTCAGTACAGCTTTGCCTTCTTCAGGCGCTACTGGGGCGTTCGATGGAACCTTGTCGTTCGACATCTTTCACATTGACGAAAAAACAAATGAGTAAGACCAATTGTAAGCTCCCAAAAGTCGTACATGTGGAATACATAAGGCTGTATTTTTTTATGCTGATTTAAAGGGTTCAGAAGGTAAATCTGATGGGAAGAAAGCATAATTTCTTTATAATTCAACAAATTTTCCATAGAGTGCTAGCAGGTGTCTCGCTGGCAGCTAACTATTACTACTTCCAAACCTAGATAGATGGTATTGTTGACTTTATTTGGTCTTTTCATGTGTAATTTTGACCATTATTTTTATGTTACTCCATTCATTCTAAAATATAAGCATTTCTAGGTTGTTTAGCTGTTTAGCTGGTTAAGAAAAAAGATCCCCTTTTTATCACCTCGATTGCTTTGAATTGCTTAATTCTCCTCCTAAGCACATGATTGACTGAAAATGTATATCTCGTTCATTGGAATCGGTTCCTTATAACAAATGGTGGGGTTTTATTGTGGTACAAATTTTGAATCTACAAATGTTTATATTTTGGTACAAATTACGAATGCACAAATGTTTATATTTTGGAATGGAAGTATAACGATAATACCAGACAATATTGTAAAAGTATTGTAAGGAAGAATCTACCCATATAATTTGTATATTTTTAAACGAAATATTTTTTAGAGCATTCACAACTAACCCCTCCATTTCATATTATAAGTCTTATGACTTTTTTTTAGTCAAACTTTTTTATGTTTAACCAAATATAAAAAAAGAAACATAGTAGTATTTTCAACACAAAGCAAATATGAAGTATCAAAATATATTTAATGTTAGATTTAATGAAACTAATTTGTTATTTTAAATTTTACCATATTTTTTTTATAAATTTGATTAAACTCAAAGTTTGTTTAGAAAAAAATCAAGGCGACTTATAATATGGAACGAAGGGAGCAGAAGATAGGTTAGTACAACATATTTGACTTTTTACACCAACAACGATTGTGGGATATTGATCATAATGTTAATTTGATCCTAAATGTCCTATTTTATTATATTTTTACCTTTTATCTTTATGTGTAAATTGTTTGCACGAGTTGTAAATAATGATATTTCTTTGCACTAATTTTCCCATAAGAAGTTTTAAAAGTATATATATATTTAAAAATATACCATTAGGATTTGTTCAGTTGAGAATTCTCAAGAGAAAGGGATCGAAGAGGGTCATGAGGGGATTAAGCAAAGTGACGAAGATAGATTTTAAGAAAAATGTCTATCTAGACAGGACCGTATATTTCTATATTAATCCTACATTTTGCGGTCCTGTCTGGAAGAACTACCTACGAGCAATTAAAAATTTATAGGTATTTTAGCACACTTGGCCCCATTTTCTATTCCAGTGGACTTTACGTGTTAATCTGACAAGGTGAAAGCACTTATATATTTTACTATGCCCTGTCTGTGTCTCATTGGTGTTTTTTCTTAGCCTAATTGCAATAGGAGATAATAGAAAATATGAAGGTTGATACAGTGGACTGTACTGTTAATATATACGTGAGTACATCCACCTCTATAGTAAATCATAAACACACGCCGGACTTTTATAAGCATCTTTGAGAGATTAAGTTTACACAAACGTTCCGCACATATATATTCTTAAATTCACATTGCAAAAAAAAAAATCACATTTCACATATACATATACATATACATATACATATACATATATATATATTTGACATTGCAAAAAATTCACATTGAAAAAAAATATCACATTTCACATATACATATCACATTGCAAAAAATTCACATTGAAAAAAAAAATATCACATTTCACATATACATATCACATTTCACATCTAGTGGCAAAAATTCACCTAGAACGGCGTCGGCGTCGGCGTCGAGTCGGAGGAGGAGCTGCCGGCGACCGCGGTGCGCGTGGAGGAGGAGGCCGGCGACGAGGGCGACGGCGTCGGCGGCGTGGATGCGACCGGCGGCGGCTAGGGTTCGGCGGCGGCCGCGGTGCGCGTGGAGGAGGAGGAGGAGGCCGGAGCCGGCGGCGGCGAGGGGGAAGGAGGAGACGGCGGCTAGGGGGGAGGAGAGGAGGCCGGCGACGAGGGCGACGGCGTGGATGCGACCGGCGGCGGCTAGGGTTCGGCGGCGGCCGCGGTGCGCGTGGAGGAGGAGGAGGAGGCCGGAGCCGGCGGCGGCGAGGGGGAAGGAGGAGACGGCGGCTAGGGGGGAGGAGAGGAGGCCGGCGACGAGGGCGACGGCGTGGATGCGACCGGCGGCGGCGACGAGATTTGGCAGCCTGGCGGCTAGTGTTCGGCGCGCTAGGACTTAGAAAATTTCACCATCCCGCGCTCCCCTATATATAGGCCCAGATCATCGCATGCGGGCGGCTTTACCGGCCGCATGGAAAAATGATCTTTCCATGCGGCTGTCTTAGCGGACCGCATGGAAAGATAATTTTTCCATGCGGTCTGCTTAGACAGCCGCATGGAAAGATCATTTTTCCATGCGGCCGGTAAAGCCGCCCGCATGTGATAATGTTCTTTCCATGCGGCCATCTTAAGGGCCCGCATGCGAAAATAATTTTGCCTTTTGGTTAAACTTTTTTTTCCCATATTACTAAACTTCATTGGTACAACTAAATTTTTTTATTACACACAATATTTTCAAAATACATCCTAAATATGTAGTAAATTATTTATAACAATGGATTAATAAGATTATGTAAAGAAACTTTCGTATAAAAACATGTAGAAAAAAAACAACGTTTAGCAGTTCGAAATGTGGGCCACTTTCATTCATCCCGATAAATTTAGAACACCAGGACAACTGAAGGTTACAAAAGAACTAGAGCTTAACTATCTTTGCGATACCATCTGATCGAACGTACGACATATTAGCTTCGTCGATGGTTCGCTCGACCTTCTTAATTCGCATAGGAAGATCGGTAAACAATGGTACATCGTCGAACTGGTTGTAATCAGCGGGGTCTTCGATGTTGTCGATGCCGACGATCTGTTGTTTTCCGTCCACGACAATATCCATCCGTTCATCCAAAGGGTCCTTCACATAAAACACTTGAGCCACGCGCTCTGCTAAAACCCAAGGATCATCCTTGTGGCCTATCTTACTGTGATCGACTATCGTTAGCCCATAGTCGTCCACGGAAACCCCTGTTGTGTCTTTCACCCATTGACAACGGAGCACAGGGATCTGGATGTTCAGACCGTAGTCGAGTTCCCATATTTCCTTTATGGTCCCGTAATACAACTTCTTTTCACCAGTTGGGTCGATCGCTTCGACACGAATCCCACTGTTTTGTGAGACGCTTTTCTTGTCCTTCGTACTCGTGTACAAGGTAAAGCCATTGATGTCGTACCCTTGCCATGAGTTGACAATACTTGAAGGCCCACTTGCCAATCTTTGTAAAGTAAGTTGCTCCGTACAATCACCGACTGGCAGGTTTTGATCTTTGAACCATTGAGGAAATCGACGCCTGTGCTCTCTTGAAACCCAATCGACGGATCGTCCTGGGAAGCAGGCTTTGATTTTTTCAAGGTGTCGCTCAATGAATGGCTCGACGATAGCGAGCTGTTGTAGAACGCTGCTGTGTGCCATGGCCACTGTTTTGTAATCATTATCGAAAAACTGCTTCCTACCACCAGTACCCCTTCCAGATAATCTCCCTTCGTGTCGATGCACAGGAATCCCAATGGCATTACCATCCTTTATGTAATCCATACAGCACTCGACCGCCTCTTCAGTTGTGTATCCCTCTATCATTGATCCTTCGGGGTGAGCGCGATTGCGTACATAGCCTTTGAGGATTGACATGTAACGCTCATACGCCCACATCTGGTGTAAGTATAAGGGACCAAGTTCAATAATCTGAGGGACGATGTGAACGATCAAATGCTCCATCATATCTAAATATGATGGTGGGAAATATATCTCCAGCTGACATACGGTCTCCACAGCAAATGTCTGAAGGGGACCTAATTCGAGAGGATCAAATACCTTTTGTGAGATTCGATTGAAAAAGTAGCACAACTTTGTTATAACCACCTTGGTATGGACAGGTTTGACTGCCCTTATAGCAATTGGTAGGAATACCGTTAGCATCCTATGGCAGTCGTGCGCATTGTATCCGGAAATGGTCAAATCTTTCGTTGAGACTAGCTTCCTGATGTTCGATGAGAAACCACTAGGCACTCTCACCCCTTGTAAGCATTTACAGAAGGCTTTTTTCTCTTCAAGTGTCAACGAGTAACAAGCAGGAGGTATCTTGCTCTTTCCATTTGCCAGCTCTACTGGGTGAAGGTCATGCCTTATGTCCAAATTTACAAGATCATTACGTGACTTCAGTCCATCCTTCGTCTTACTCGGGATGTCCAGCAAGGTGCCGATGGTGCTATCAAACACGTTCTTCTTGAGGTGCATAACATCAATTGCATGACGGATCTCTAGGTCCTTCCAGTAATCTAAGTATCTGAAGAAAATTGAGTGCTTCTTGAATGGCAATGTAGTATTCTCCACGTCATCAACTTTCTTCCTCTTTGCTGTCTTCTTCTTTTCCTTGCCAAATACAACCTTAATGTTCTTTGTTATATCATACACGTAAGTACCACTTCGTGTTTCAGGGCCAGTCTCGTTCTCCACTGTCTTGTCGAACAATCTGGCCATCTTACGATACTTGTGTTTTCGTGGTAGAAACCGTCGATGTCGCATGTACACTGTCTTCTTAGACGACGTCAGGTATTTGTACGAAGTCATATCCAGACATATCGGACACCCAGTCTTCCCTTTAATCTGACCGGATAATGAAAAGTTTGCAGGTAGATCATTGATGGTAACGAATATGATCGCACGTAGATTGAAGTGCTCCCGCTTGAACTCATCCCACAGCCGTAACCCCTCTTTCCATAGCTCCTCCATGTCCTCCATCAAAGGCTCAAGAAAAACATCTATATCGATTCCAGGTTGCTTCGGACCTTGTATGAGGATAGTGAGAAGAATATACTTTCGTTTCTGACATATCCATGTTGGAAGATTATACATTGTGAGAAGAACTGGCCATGTGCTGTGTGAGCTGCTTAAATCACCAAACGGGTTCATTCCATCAGTGCTCAACGCGAACCTTACATTCCTTGGATCCTTACCAAATTCTGGGTGCTTTGCATCAAATGTCTTCCACTGGCGAGCATCGGCAGGATGTCGAATCATACCGTCTGTCTTTCGGCCCTCTTGATGCCATCTCATCAACTCAGCATCAGTCGGGTTTGAGTACAGACGCTTCATGCGGTCCTTAATTGGTAGGTACCACATCACCATTGACGGAATTTTTTTCCGCTTACGCTCCGATGAATCTAGGTCGGTAGACTCTGTGTGAACGGGCCCATTTCCCGTTTTATACCGACTTGTGCCACACGTTGGGCAACTTTCCAAGTCTGCATATTTTTTGCGTTATAATATACAATGATTCTCACAAGCATGAATCTTTTCAACACCAAGAGATAAAGGACATATGAGTTTCTTCGCTTGATATGTATTCGAAGGTATGAAGTTAGGCTTAGGAAGCAACACACTCAACAAGCTCATCAGATCATTAAAACTTGTGTCCGACCATCCATGTTTAGCCTTCAATCTCAGAAGTTCAAGCACTGAACGCAGTACCGTGAAATCCTTATCACATCCGTTCGTTTCATCGTAAAGAAGATCCTTCGATGCCTTCTCCAGTGCCTGCCAATTCTCTAACCGTCGTGATCTACCCGCTAGAACCTCAGGTTCGACATGGCGTAGCATATCTTCTATATCAAAACCGCCCTCAAAATCATCACTATCTGTGGACACGTCTACATTTAACCTTTCACGGGACATGTCTTCGATTACAAAATTCTCTGCCTCATTCATCTCCGGACTTAACTCTTCATCGTCATCTTGGGGATCGGCGATTTCCCCGTGATAGGTCCAAACCTTGTAATTGGCGGTGAATCCATGTTGCATTATGTGTCCCAAAATTTCACCATGATCTACCAGCAATTTCTGATTCTTGCAATGACGACACGGACAAAAATTTTTTGCCATATTCTCCCTCAAAGCATGCGCCTTAGCCTGATCAATAAATTTAGATGCTTCCTTCATAAATATTGGCTGAGTTCTCCGCATCTCATACATCCATGACGACCGATCCATCTATATATAAAGACAATAAAATTACAGACACAAATAATAGACCGCAGGTATTTTATAAAGACGTGTAAATACATATATATATCCATCAGAAAAATACAACAATACAAGTAACTAGTATGTATAAGTGTTTACATCCAAAATTTACACATCAGAACATATATTTTGAAGCTAGATTTTGCAAAAACTAGCTAAAACAAACCTTATCAAAATTTTAAAAAAGCTATAATTTCCACCAACGAAATTTAATAAAAATGGAGCCAAATGAAGGAGGAGAGAGAGTTCTTCACCTTTCATATAAACTTTAAGCAAAGATTTCGAGTTGAAAACCTCCCCCATATTTGTTGCATGCATAGGAGAGAGAAGAGCTCGGTTTGAAATGGTGAAGTTCGGGCTAGCTGCAAGATATATGGGCCCATCATCGCATGCGGTCCGTTAAGACAGCCGCATGCGAAGATACATTATCGCATGCGGCTGCTTAAGACGACCGCATGCGATAATAGGCCTATTATCGCATGCGGCCGTCTTAAGCAGCCGCATGCATTATCGCATACGGCTGCTTAAGACGGCCGCATGCGATAATAGGCCTATTATCGCATGCGGTCGTCTTAAGCAGCCGTATGCGATAATGAATCTTCGCATGCGGCTGATTAAGCTGCCCTCAGGGGGGCGGTTTTTGCAGGCGCGCCCACAGGTCGCCCGCATGCGAAGATAAAGCCCCCCCGTACAGAAAAATGTTCTCTGTAGTAGTGATTTGCCAGTAGTTTTGGTTCGTGAGTTTTTTCCTTCATTAGCAAGAAATCAAAATGTCTTTGCTACATAAAGCTGTCGATATATGTTATACAATCTTCCAAAATTCTAAATTCTTCGGTTATCTTCACTCATACTTAAATTAATAGTTTCAATAGAAAAATCATCTCTCCTACCAAATTTTGTTTTAAAAATTGTTTGATGCCAATTATAAAAATCATAAAAGTTTATATATATTTCATCGTATATGTGTAAACTCGTAGTAGAAATAACACATAACAATTATATGCCGTACTGTCAACATATCGATCGGTATCGGTATATCTGCTACTTTCAGAATTTTGAATACCCATTTTACAAATCTTGATCCGCCACTGCTAACCAACCTACCTCATCATATATACAGTATATCATATCATATTTGTTGCTGCTGGTCAAATGAATCGCCCGGTTTTGCAGGGCTACCAGCTGCTGCTTCACCTGCGCACTCGTCGTCGTCGTACAATATCTGAATCATGATGATGATGCCATGGCTAGGGCGCACCTGACAGGCTGACAGGTCGGATAGATGCCGGAGGGGAGCCCGGCCGTCGACCGTCGCTGTCGGCGGCTGGACCACGCCGGCCGGCCGCGTGCATGCTCACATGCATCGCCGTCCCCGGTCGCGGTCGTCGCAGCTGTAGCGACGTCGACGTCCGTACGTACCTGGCCGTTCTCCCCACTCACTCGCTCCATCGCCATCTTTTTAATCTGTCCCTGTTATTTCTCAATTCAATTATTATAGCTTTTACTTAAGAGGATATACTCTTTTCATCTTAAAATATAAAGAATTTTGGATGGATGTGACATATTCTAGTACTATGAATTTAAACAGACTCCTGTTCAAATTCGTAGTATCAGGATATGTCATATCCATCAAATATTTTTTATATTTTGGGACGAAAGAAATACTATATAATATGAGGTCTATTAGATTTGAGGCTCCAGGAAATTTGTTAATTTTTAGTTACCTAGAATTAATTACACATTGCATGCTAAGCCTAGAACTGAAACACTATGCAACATATATAGTTTTAGTTTATTTTAATTACAGTTTTATTATTCTATATGGTTTTACTTAATTTTAATCTAAGTTTGAACGGTTTTACGTTACCTTAGGAAACCTCAGCCTTGTTTAGTTCCCAAGTTTTTTTTCAAACTTCCAACTTTTCCATCACATCAACCTATCATACACACACAACCTTTCAATCACATCATTTCAATTTTACAACCAAACTTCCAAAAACAACCTAACTAAACTCACCCCTCATCAGTGTCGAGTCGTAACGAACATCAGTGTCAGTTTTAGAGCTGGCACTGCTAGGGGAGTGGGGGCATCGATCAGTGCTAAATGTAGGACTGTCAAAAAAAAACTCGGAGCTCGCAAGCTGCTCGAGCTTGACTCGTTACTCGTTACAGGCTCGATTCGAGCTCGACTTGAATACTAGACGAGCCAAGCTCAAGTCTAGGCCGAGGCTCGCGAGCCTAGCGAGCTTGAGCTCGAATAGCTCGACAGGGCTTGATTAGCATGAGATGTATTGCATGTAGGAAGATATTCTTGATGGGTCAATGTATATTTGCCATCATGCTTGGCCTGGTCAAGTCTCGAGACCTCATCGATGCTTCTCAATAAAGCTATTACCTGGCTGCTAGTGATAGTATTACTACTCCTAGGAGATGTAGTAGATAGCTTTTGTTAATTCCAACGTTTCAAAGCCATGAATTCATAAGAGAAGCTGTAGAGGCTTTATTTAAGACAAGTAGCACCCATTAATTTTAACTACCGATAGTTTGCATTGATATCTCTTATAAAAATTCTTTGGAGCTCCACCAAGTCAAGCTTCAAGCTCGAGTAGGCTCGAAGCTCGAACTTGAGCTCTCTCCCAAGCTCGATCAGTAACCAGGCTCGGCTCAAGCTTGGCTCGAGCCTACATATCCAAGCTTGCTCGAGCTCGGCTCGTTGACAGCCCTAGCTAGACGTGAGAACCGGCATTGATGGGTTTCCATATATGAGTAAAGAAAGACACTGAGCCAGCTCGATGAATCGTGAGCCAATACTTTGAGTTAGAGGATTACAGAAAATAAATCACAAATCCAACGAAAATGAATCACAGAATCATCTTTAACAAGTCACAACATTTATTATATTCGAAGAATTATAAAAATTAGATCACAAATCCAACAAAAACTTAAGCCGCAACATGCCGCCAAGGAGAAATAGGCGCTAGAGGCCGAGGCCACCACTGCTCGCCGTGGTGGCACTACTACAGAGAACATTTTTCTGTACGGGGGCTTTAGGTTTCATAAGGGCGACGTGTGGGCGCGCCTGCAAAAATCGCCCCCCTGGAGGCAGGTTAATCAGCCGCATGCGAAGATTCATTATCGCATGCGGCTGCTTAAGACGGCCGCATGCGATAATAGGCCTATTATCGCATGCGGCCGTCTTAAGCAGCCGCATGAGACGGCCGCATGCGATAATGAATCTTCGCATGCGGCTGTCTTAACGGACCGCATGCGATGATGGGCCCATATATCTTGCAGCTAGCCCGAACTTCACCATTTCAAACCGAAGTCTTCTCTCTCCTATGCATGCAACAAATAGGAGGGGAGGTTTTCAACTCGAAATCTTTGCTTAAAGTTTATATGAAAGGTGACGAACTCTCTCTCCTCCTTCATTTGGCTCCATTTTTATTAAATTTCGTTGGTGGAAATTAGAGTTTTTTTAAAATTTTGACAAGGTTTGTTTTAGCTAGTTTTTGCAAAATCTAGCTTCAAAATATATGTTTTGATGTGTAAATTTTGGATGTAAACACTTGTACATACTAGTTTACTTGTATTGTTGTATTTTTCTGATGGATATATATATGTATTTACACGTTTTTATAAAATACCTGCGGTCTATTATTTCTGTCTGTAATTTTGTTGTCTTTATATATAGATGGATCGGTCGTCATGGATGTATGAGATGCGGAGAACTCAACCAATATTTATGAAGGAAGCATCTAAATTTATTGATCAGGCTAAGGCGCATGCTTTGAGGGAGAATATGGCAAAAAATTTTTGTCCGTGTCGTCATTGCAAGAATCAGAAATTGCTGGTAGATCATGGTGAAATTTTGGGACACATAATGCAACATGGATTCACCGTCAATTACAAGGTTTGGACCTATCACGGGGAAATCGCCGATCCCCAAGATGATGATGAAGAGTTAAGTCCGGAGATGAATGAGGCAGAGAATTTTGTAATCGAAGACATGTCCCGTGAAAGGATAAATGTAGACGTGTCCATAGATAGTGATTATTTTGAGGGCGGTTTTTGATATAGAAGATATGCTACGCCATGTTGAACCTGAGGTTCTAGCGGGTAGATCACGAGGGTTAGAGAATTGGCAGGCATTGGAGAAGGCATCGAAGGATCTTCTTTACGATGAAACGAATGGATGTGATAAGGATTTCACTGTACTGCCACTACTACAGAGAACATTTTTTCTGTACGGGGGGGCTTTATCTTCGCATGCGGGCGACCTGTGGGCGCGCCTGCAAAAACCGCCCCCCTGAGGGCAGCTTAATCAGCCGCATGCGAAGATTCATTATCGCATCGGCTGCTTAAGACGACCGCATGCGATAATAGGCCTATTATCGCATGCGGCCGTCTTAAGCAGCCGTATGCGATAATGCATGCGGCTGCTTAAGACGGCCGCATGCGATAATAGGCCTATTATCGCATGCGGTCGTCTTAAGCAGCCGCATGCGATAATGTATCTTCGCATGCGGCTGTCTTAACGGACCGCATGCGATGATGGGCCCATATATCTTGCAGCTAGCCCGAACTTCACCATTTCAAACCGAGCTCTTCTCTCTCCTATGCATGCAACAAATATGGGGGAGGTTTTCAACTCGAAATCTTTGCTTAAAGTTTATATGAAAGGTGAAGAACTCTCTCTCCTCCTTCATTTGGCTCCATTTTTATTAAATTTCGTTGGTGGAAATTATAGCTTTTTTAAAATTTTGATAAGGTTTGTTTTAGCTAGTTTTTGCAAAATCTAGCTTCAAAATATATGTTTGATGTGTAAATTTTGGATGTAAACACTTATACATACTAGTTACTTGTATTGTTGTATTTTTCTGATGGATATATATATGTATTTACACGTCTTTATAAAATACCTGCGGTCTATTATTTGTGTCTGTAATTTTATTGTCTTTATATATAGATGGATCGGTCGTCATGGATGTATGAGATGCGGAGAACTCAGCCAATATTTATGAAGGAAGCATCTAAATTTATTGATCAGGCTAAGGCGCATGCTTTGAGGGAGAATATGGCAAAAAATTTTTGTCCGTGTCGTCATTGCAAGAATCAGAAATTGCTGGTAGATCATGGTGAAATTTTGGGACACATAATGCAACATGGATTCACCGCCAATTAAAGGTTTGGACCTATCACGGGGAAATCGCCGATCCCCAAGATGACGATGAAGAGTTAAGTCCGGAGATGAATGAGGCAGAGAATTTTGTAATCGAAGACATGTCCCGTGAAAGGTTAAATGTAGACGTGTCCACAGATAGTGATGATTTTGAGGGCGGTTTTGATATAGAAGATATGCTACGCCATGTCGAACCTGAGGTTCTAGCGGGTAGATCACGACGGTTAGAGAATTGGCAGGCACTGGAGAAGGCATCGAAGGATCTTCTTTACGATGAAACGAACGGATGTGATAAGGATTTCACGGTACTGCGTTCAGTGCTTGAACTTCTGAGATTGAAGGCTAAACATGGATGGTCGGACACAAGTTTTAATGATCTGATGAGCTTGTTGAGTGTGTTGCTTCCTAAGCCTAACTTCATACCTTCGAATACATATCAAGCGAAGAAACTCATATGTCCTTTATCTCTTGGTGTTGAAAAGATTCATGCTTGTGAGAATCATTGTATATTATACCGCAAAGAATATGCAGACTTGGAAAGTTGCCCAACGTGTGGCACAAGTCGGTATAAAACGGGAAATGGGCCCGTTCACACAGAGTCTACTGACCTAGATTCATCGGAGCGTAAGCGAAAAAAAATTCCGTCAATGGTGATGTGGTACCTACCAATTAAGGACCGCATGAAGCGTCTGTACTCAAACCCGACTGATGCTGAGTTGATGAGATGGCATCAAGAGGGCCGAAAGACAGACGGTATGATTCGACATCCTGCCGATGCTCGCCAGTGGAAGACATTTGATGCAAAGCACCCAGAATTTGGTAAGGATCCAAGGAATGTAAGGTTCGCGTTGAGCACTGATGGAATGAACCCGTTTGGTGATTTAAGCAGCTCACACAGCACATGGCCAGTTCTTCTCACAATGTATAATCTTCCAACATGGATATGTCAGAAACGAAAGTATATTCTTCTCACTATCCTCATACAAGGTCCGAAGCAACCTGGAATCGATATAGATGTTTTTCTTGAGCCTTTGATGGAGGACATGGAGGAGCTATGGAAAGAGGGGTTACGGCTGTGGGATGAGTTCAAGCGGGAGCACTTCAATCTACGTGCGATCATATTCGTTACCATCAATGATCTACCTGCAAACTTTTCATTATCCGGTCAGATTAAAGGGAAGACTGGGTGTCTGATATGTCTGGATATGACTTCGTACAAATACCTGACGTCGTCTAAGAAGACAGTGTACATGCGACATCGACGGTTTCTACCACGAAAACACAAGTATCGTAAGATGGCCAGATTGTTCGACAAGACAGTGGAGAACGAGACTGGCCCTGAAACACGAAGTGGTACTTACGTGTATGATATAACAAAGAACATTAAGGTTGTATTTGGCAAGGGAAAGAAGAAGACAGCAAAGAGGAAGAAAGTTGATGACGTGGAGAATACTACATTGCCATTCAAGAAGCACTCAATTTTCTTCAGATACTTAGATTACTGGAAGGACCTAGAGATCCGTCATGCAATTGATGTTATGCACCTCGAGAAGAACGTGTTTGATAGCACCATCGGCACCTTGCTGGACATCCCGAGTAAGACGAAGGATGGACTGAAGTCACGTAATGATCTTGTAAATTTGGACATAAGGCATGACCTTCACCCAGTAGAGCTGGCAAATGGAAAGAGCAAGATACCTCCTGCTTGTTACTCGTTGACACTTGAAGAGAAAAAAGCCTTCTGTAAATGCTTACAAGGGGTGAGAGTGCCTAGTGGTTTCTCATCGAACATCAGGAAGCTAGTCTCAACGAAAGATTTGACCATTTCCGGATACAATGCGCACGACTGCCATAGGATGCTAACGGTATTCCTACCAATTGCTATAAGGGCAGTCAAACCTGTCCATACCAAGGTGGTTATAACAAAGTTGTGCTACTTTTTCAATCGAATCTCACAAAAGGTATTTGATCCTCTCGAATTAGGTCCCCTTCAGACATTTGCTGTGGAGACCGTATGTCAGCTGGAGATGTATTTCCCACCATCATATTTAGATATGATGGAGCATTTGATCGTTCACATCGTCCCTCAGATTATTGAACTTGGTCCCTTATACTTACACCAGATGTGGGCGTATGAGCGTTACATGTCAATCCTCAAAGGCTATGTACGCAATCGCGCTCACCCCGAAGGATCAATGATAGAGGGATACACAACTGAAGAGGCGGTCGAGTGTTGTATGGATTACATAAAGGATGGTAATGCCATTGGGATTCCTGTGCATCGACACGAAGGGAGATTATCTGGAAGGGGTACTGTTGGTAGGAAGCAGTTTTTCGATAATGATTACAAAACAGTGGCCGTGGCACACAGCAGCGTTCTACAACAGCTCGCTATCGTCGAGCCATTCATTGAGCGACACTTTGAAGAAATCAAAGCCTGCTTCCCAGGACGATCCGCCGATTGGGTTTCAAGAGAGCACAGGCGTCGATTTCCTCAATGGTTCAAAGATCTAAACCTGCCAGTCGGTGATTGTACGGAGCAACTTACTTTACAAAGATTGGCAAGTGGGCCTTCAAGTATTGTCAACTCATGGCAAGGGTACGACATCAATGGCTTTACCTTGTACACGAGTACGAAGGACAAGAAAAGCGTCTCACAAAACAGTGGGATTCGTGTCGAAGCGATCGACCCAACTGGTGAAAAGAAGTTGTATTACGGGACCATAAAGGAAATATGGGAACTCGACTACGGCCTGAACATCCAGATCCCTGTGCTCCGTTGTCAATGGGTGAAAGACACAACAGGGGTTTCCGTGGACGACTATGGGCTAACGATAGTCGATCACAGTAAGATAGGCCACAAGGATGATCCTTGGGTTTTAGCAGAGCGTGTGGCTCAAGTGTTTTATGTGAAGGACCCTTTGGATGAACGGATGGATATTGTCGTGGACGGAAAACAACAGATCGTCGGCATCGACAACATCGAAGACCCCGCTGATTACAACCAGTTCGACGATGTACCATTGTTTACCGATCTTCCTATGCGAATTAAGAAGGTCGAGCGAACCATCGACGAAGCTAATATGTCGTACGTTCGATCAGATGGTATCGCAAAGATAGTTAAGCTCTAGTTCTTTTGTAACCTTCAGTTGTCCTGGTGTTCTAAATTTATCGGGATGAATGAAAGTGGCCCACATTTCGAACTGCTAAACGTTGTTTTTTTTCTACATGTTTTTATACGAAAGTTTCTTTACATAATCTTATTAATCCATTGTTATAAATAATTTACTACATATTTAGGATGTATTTTGAAAATATTGTGTGTAATAAAAAAATTTAGTTGTACCAATGAAGTTTAGTAATATGGGAAAAAAAAGTTTAACCAAAAGGCAAAATTATTTTCGCATGCGGGCCCTTAAGATGGCCGCATGGAAAGAACATTATCACATGCGGGCGGCTTTACCGGCCGCATGGAAAAATGATCTTTCCATGCGGCTGTCTAAGCAGACCGCATGGAAAAATTATCTTTCCATGCGGTCCGCTAAGACAGCCGCATGGAAAGATCATTTTTCCATGCGGCCGGTAAAGCCGCCCGCATGTGATAATGTTCTTTCCATGCGGCCATCTTAAGGGCCCGCATGCGAAAATAATTTTGCCTTTTGGTTAAACTTTTTTTTCCCATATTACTAAACTTCATTGGTACAACTAAATTTTTTTATTACACACAATATTTTCAAAATACATCCTAAATATGTAGTAAATTATTTATAACAATGGATTAATAAGATTATGTAAAGAAACTTTCGTATAAAAACATGTAGAAAAAAAACAACGTTTAGCAGTTCGAAATGTGGGCCACTTTCATTCATCCCGATAAATTTAGAACACCAGGACAACTGAAGGTTACAAAAGAACTAGAGCTTAACTATCTTTGCGATACCATCTGATCGAACGTACGACATATTAGCTTCGTCGATGGTTCGCTCGACCTTCTTAATTCGCATAGGAAGATCGGTAAACAATGGTACATCGTCGAACTGGTTGTAATCAGCGGGGTCTTCGATGTTGTCGATGCCGACGATCTGTTGTTTTCCGTCCACGACAATATCCATCCGTTCATCCAAAGGGTCCTTCACATAAAACACTTGAGCCACACGCTCTGCTAAAACCCAAGGATCATCCTTGTGGCCTATCTTACTGTGATCGACTATCGTTAGCCCATAGTCGTCCACGGAAACCCCTGTTGTGTCTTTCACCCATTGACAACGGAGCACAGGGATCTGGATGTTCAGGCCGTAGTCGAGTTCCCATATTTCCTTTATGGTCCCGTAATACAACTTCTTTTCACCAGTTGGGTCGATCGCTTCGACACGAATCCCACTGTTTTGTGAGACGCTTTTCTTGTCCTTCGTACTCGTGTACAAGGTAAAGCCATTGATGTCGTACCCTTGCCATGAGTTGACAATACTTGAAGGCCCACTTGCCAATCTTTGTAAAGTAAGTTGCTCCGTACAATCACCGACTGGCAGGTTTAGATCTTTGAACCATTGAGGAAATCGACGCCTGTGCTCTCTTGAAACCCAATCGGCGGATCGTCCTGGGAAGCAGGCTTTGATTTCTTCAAAGTGTCGCTCAATGAATGGCTCGACGATAGCGAGCTGTTGTAGAACGCTGCTGTGTGCCACGGCCACTGTTTTGTAATCATTATCGAAAAACTGCTTCCTACCAACAGTACCCCTTCCAGATAATCTCCCTTCGTGTCGATGCACAGGAATCCCAATGGCATTACCATCCTTTATGTAATCCATACAACACTCGACCGCCTCTTCAGTTGTGTATCCCTCTATCATTGATCCTTCGGGGTGAGCGCGATTGCGTACATAGCCTTTGAGGATTGACATGTAACGCTCATACGCCCACATCTGGTGTAAGTATAAGGGACCAAGTTCAATAATCTGAGGGACGATGTGAACGATCAAATGCTCCATCATATCTAAATATGATGGTGGGAAATACATCTCCAGCTGACATACGGTCTCCACAGCAAATGTCTGAAGGGGACCTAATTCGAGAGGATCAAATACCTTTTGTGAGATTCGATTGAAAAAGTAGCACAACTTTGTTATAACCACCTTGGTATGGACAGGTTTGACTGCCCTTATAGCAATTGGTAGGAATACCGTTAGCATCCTATGGCAGTCGTGCGCATTGTATCCGGAAATGGTCAAATCTTTCGTTGAGACTAGCTTCCTGATGTTCGATGAGAAACCACTAGGCACTCTCACCCCTTGTAAGCATTTACAGAAGGCTTTTTTCTCTTCAAGTGTCAACGAGTAACAAGCAGGAGGTATCTTGCTCTTTCCATTTGCCAGCTCTACTGGGTGAAGGTCATGCCTTATGTCCAAATTTACAAGATCATTACGTGACTTCAGTCCATCCTTCGTCTTACTCGGGATGTCCAGCAAGGTGCCGATGGTGCTATCAAACACGTTCTTCTCGAGGTGCATAACATCAATTGCATGACGGATCTCTAGGTCCTTCCAGTAATCTAAGTATCTGAAGAAAATTGAGTGCTTCTTGAATGGCAATGTAGTATTCTCCACGTCATCAACTTTCTTCCTCTTTGCTGTCTTCTTCTTTCCCTTGCCAAATACAACCTTAATGTTCTTTGTTATATCATACACGTAAGTACCACTTCGTGTTTCAGGGCCAGTCTCGTTCTCCACTGTCTTGTCGAACAATCTGGCCATCTTACGATACTTGTGTTTTCGTGGTAGAAACCGTCGATGTCGCATGTACACTGTCTTCTTAGACGACGTCAGGTATTTGTACGAAGTCATATCCAGACATATCAGACACCCAGTCTTCCCTTTAATCTGACCGGATAATGAAAAGTTTGCAGGTAGATCATTGATGGTAACAAATATGATCGCACGTAGATTGAAGTGCTCCCGCTTGAACTCATCCCACAGCCGTAACCCCTCTTTCCATAGCTCCTCCATGTCCTCCATCAAAGGCTCAAGAAAAACATCTATATCGATTCCAGGTTGCTTCGGACCTTGTATGAGGATAGTGAGAAGAATATACTTTCGTTTCTGACATATCCATGTTGGAAGATTATACATTGTGAGAAGAACTGGCCATGTGCTGTGTGAGCTGCTTAAATCACCAAACGGGTTCATTCCATCAGTGCTCAACGCGAACCTTACATTCCTTGGATCCTTACCAAATTCTGGGTGCTTTGCATCAAATGTCTTCCACTGGCGAGCATCGGCAGGATGTCGAATCATACCGTCTGTCTTTCGGCCCTCTTGATGCCATCTCATCAACTCAGCATCAGTCGGGTTTGAGTACAGACGCTTCATGCGGTCCTTAATTGGTAGGTACCACATCACCATTGACGGAATTTTTTTTCGCTTACGCTCCGATGAATCTAGGTCAGTAGACTCTGTGTGAACGGGCCCATTTCCCGTTTTATACCGACTTGTGCCACACGTTGGGCAACTTTCCAAGTCTGCATATTCTTTGCGGTATAATATACAATGATTCTCACAAGCATGAATCTTTTCAACACCAAGAGATAAAGGACATATGAGTTTCTTCGCTTGATATGTATTCGAAGGTATGAAGTTAGGCTTAGGAAGCAACACACTCAACAAGCTCATCAGATCATTAAAACTTGTGTCCGACCATCCATGTTTAGCCTTCAATCTCAGAAGTTCAAGCACTGAACGCAGTACCGTGAAATCCTTATCACATCCGTTCGTTTCATCGTAAAGAAGATCCTTCGATGCCTTCTCCAGTGCCTGCCAATTCTCTAACCGTCGTGATCTACCCGCTAGAACCTCAGGTTCGACATGGCGTAGCATATCTTCTATATCAAAACCGCCCTCAAAATCATCACTATCTGTGGACACGTCTACATTTAACCTTTCACGGGACATGTCTTCGATTACAAAATTCTCTGCCTCATTCATCTCCGGACTTAACTCTTCATCGTCATCTTGGGGATCGGCGATTTCCCCGTGATAGGTCCAAACCTTATAATTGGCGGTGAATCCATGTTGCATTATGTGTCCCAAAATTTCGCCATGATCTACCAGCAATTTCTGATTCTTGCAATGACGACACGGACAAAAAATTTTTGCCATATTCTCCCTCAAAGCATGCGCCTTAGCCTGATCAATAAATTTAGATGCTTCCTTCATAAATATTGGCTGAGTTCTCCGCATCTCATACATCCATGACGACCGATCCATCTATATATAAAGACAATAAAATTACAGACACAAATAATAGACCGCAGGTATTTTATAAAGACGTGTAAATACATATATATATCCATCAGAAAAATACAACAATACAAGTAACTAGTATGTATAAGTGTTTACATCCAAAATTTACACATCAAAACATATATTTTGAAGCTAGATTTTGCAAAAACTAGCTAAAACAAACCTTATCAAAATTTTAAAAAAGCTATAATTTCCACCAACGAAATTTAATAAAAATGGAGCCAAATGAAGGAGGAGAGAGAGTTCTTCACCTTTCATATAAACTTTAAGCAAAGATTTCGAGTTGAAAACCTCCCCCCCTATTTGTTGCATGCATAGGAGAGAGAAGAGCTCGGTTTGAAATGGTGAAGTTCGGGCTAGCTGCAAGATATATGGGCCCATCATCGCATGCGGTCCGTTAAGACAGCCGCATGCGAAGATTCATTATCGCATGCGGCTGCTTAAGACGACCGCATGCGATAATAGGCCTATTATCGCATGCGGCCGTCTTAAGCAGCCGCATGCGATAATGAATCTTCGCATGCGGCTGTCTTAACGGACCGCATGCGATGATGGGCCCATATATCTTGCAGCTAGCCCGAACTTCACCATTTCAAACCGAGCTCTTCTCTCTCCTATGCATGCAACAAATAGGGGGGGAGGTTTTCAACTCGAAATCTTTGCTTAAAGTTTATATGAAAGGTGAAGAACTCTCTCTCCTCCTTCATTTGGCTCCATTTTTATTAAATTTCGTTGGTGGAAATTATAGCTTTTTTAAAATTTTGATAAGGTTTGTTTTAGCTAGTTTTTGCAAAATCTAGCTTCAAAATATATGTTTTGATGTGTAAATTTTGGATGTAAACACTTATACATACTAGTTACTTGTATTGTTGTATTTTTCTGATGGATATATATATGTATTTACACGTCTTTATAAAATACCTGCGGTCTATTATTTGTGTCTGTAATTTTATTGTCTTTATATATAGATGGATCGGTCGTCATGGATGTATGAGATGCGGAGAACTCAGCCAATATTTATGAAGGAAGCATCTAAATTTATTGATCAGGCTAAGGCGCATGCTTTGAGGGAGAATATGGCAAAAATTTTTTGTCCGTGTCGTCATTGCAAGAATCAGAAATTGCTGGTAGATCATGGCGAAATTTTGGGACACATAATGCAACATGGATTCACCGCCAATTATAAGGTTTGGACCTATCACGGGGAAATCGCCGATCCCCAAGATGACGATGAAGAGTTAAGTCCGGAGATGAATGAGGCAGAGAATTTTGTAATCGAAGACATGTCCCGTGAAAGGTTAAATGTAGACGTGTCCACAGATAGTGATGATTTTGAGGGCGGTTTTGATATAGAAGATATGCTACGCCATGTCGAACCTGAGGTTCTAGCGGGTAGATCACGACGGTTAGAGAATTGGCAGGCACTGGAGAAGGCATCGAAGGATCTTCTTTACGATGAAACGAACGGATGTGATAAGGATTTCACGGTACTGCGTTCAGTGCTTGAACTTCTGAGATTGAAGGCTAAACATGGATGGTCGGACACAAGTTTTAATGATCTGATGAGCTTGTTGAGTGTGTTGCTTCCTAAGCCTAACTTCATACCTTCGAATACATATCAAGCGAAGAAACTCATATGTCCTTTATCTCTTGGTGTTGAAAAGATTCATGCTTGTGAGAATCATTGTATATTATACCGCAAAGAATATGCAGACTTGGAAAGTTGCCCAACGTGTGGCACAAGTCGGTATAAAACGGGAAATGGGCCCGTTCACACAGAGTCTACTGACCTAGATTCATCGGAGCGTAAGCGAAAAAAAATTCCGTCAATGGTGATGTGGTACCTACCAATTAAGGACCGCATGAAGCGTCTGTACTCAAACCCGACTGATGCTGAGTTGATGAGATGGCATCAAGAGGGCCGAAAGACAGACGGTATGATTCGACATCCTGCCGATGCTCGCCAGTGGAAGACATTTGATGCAAAGCACCCAGAATTTGGTAAGGATCCAAGGAATGTAAGGTTCGCGTTGAGCACTGATGGAATGAACCCGCTTGGTGATTTAAGCAGCTCACACAGCACATGGCCAGTTCTTCTCACAATGTATAATCTTCCAACATGGATATGTTAGAAACGAAAGTATATTCTTCTCACTATCCTCATACAAGGTTCCTCCTGCTTGTTACTCGTTGACACTTGAAGAGAAAAAAACCTTCTGTAAATGCTTACAAGGGGTGAGAGTGTCTACTGGTTTCTCATCGAACATCAGGAAGCTAGTCTCAACGAAAGATTTGACCATTTCCGGATACAATGCGCACGACTGCCATAGGATGCTAACGGTATTCCTACCAATTGCTATAAGGGCAGTCAAACCTGTCCATACCAAGGTGGTTATAACAAAGTTGTGCTACTTTTTCAATCGAATCTCACAAAAGGTATTTGATCCTCTCCAATTAGGTCCCCTTCAGACATTTGCTGTGGAGACCGTATGTCAGTTGGAGATGTATTTCCCACCATCATATTTAGATATGATGGAGCATTTGATCGTTCACATCGTCCCTCAGATTATTGAACTTGGTCCCTTATACTTACACCGGATATGGGCGTATGAGCGTTACATGTCGATCCTCAAAGGCTATGTACGCAATCGCGCTCACCCCGAAGGATCAATGATAGAGGGATACACAACTAAAGAGGCGGTCGAGTGTTGTATGGATTACATAAAGGATGGTAATGCCATTGGGATCCTGTGCATCGACACGAAGGGAGATTATCTGGAAGGGGTACTGTTGGTAGGAAGCAGTTTTTCGATAATGATTACAAAACAATGGCCGTGGCACACAGCAGCGTTCTACAACAGCTCGTTATCGTCGAGCCATTCATTGAGCGACACCTTGAAGAAATCAAAGCCTGCTTCCCAGGATGATCCGCCGATTGGGTTTCAAGAGAGCACAGGCGTCGATTTCCTCAATGGTTCAAAGATCTAAACCTGCCAGTCGGTGATTGTACAGAGCAACTTACTTTACAAAGATTGGCAAGTGGGCCTTCAAGTATTGTCAACTCATGGCAAGGGTACGACATCAATGGCTTTACCTTGTACACGAGTACGAAGGACAAGAAAAGCGTCTCACAAAACAGTGGGATTCGTGTCGAAGCGATCGACCCAACTGGTGAAAAGAAGTTGTATTACGGGACCATAAAGGAAATATGGGAACTCGACTACGGCCTTAACATCCAGATCCCTGTGCTCCGTTGTCAATGGGTGAAAGACACAACAGGGGTTTCCGTGGACGACTACGGGCTAACGATAGTCGATCACAGTAAGACAGGCCACAAGGATGATCCTTGGGTTTTAGCAGAGCGTGTAGCTCAAGTTTTTTATGTGAAGGACCCTTCGGATGAACGGATGGATATAGTCGTGGACGGAAAACAACAGATTATCGGCATCGACAACATCGAAGACCCCGCTGATTACAACCAGTTCGACGATGTACCATTGTTTATTGATCTTCCTATGCGAATTAAGAAGGTCGAGCGAACCATCGACGAAACTAATATGTCGTACATTCGATCAGATGGTGTTGCAAAGATAATTAAGGCCTAGTTCTTTTGTAACCTTTAGTTGTCATGGTGTCCTAAATTTATCGGGATGAATTGAAGTGGCACTTCTTTTGTACTCATTATCATGTTAAGAGTGTGTTCGGTAGACCATTTTGGCTGCTCCTCTCCATCGTATTCCGCGCGCACGCATTTCGAACCGTTAAACGTTGTTTTTTTGCTACATGTTTTTAAACGAAAGTTTGTTTAAATAATCATATTAATCCATTTTTAAAAACAATTTACTAAATATTTAAGTAATCATGCAATTAATTTTAGTTCTACCAATATATTGAAAAATTTATTTTGTCACTAGATGAAATTTTACTTTACCTAATTGAAAAAAATAGAGTAGAAGAAATGTAAAATTATTTTCTCATGCGGGCCGTTAAGCCGGCCGCATGGAAAGATTATTTCCGCATGGGGGCCGTTAAACCGGCCGCATGGAAAGATTTTTTTCGCATGCGGCCGGAATTACTGGCCGCATGGAAAGATTATTTTCTCATGCGGTCAGTTAAGCCGGCCGCATGCGATGATCTACTCCTATATATAGGGAGCGCGGGGTGCCAAAATTTTCTAAGTCACCGGTGCCCGAACCCTAGCTGCCAGGCTGCCAAATTTTCCGCCGCCGCCGCCAGACACCTCCTCCTCCACGCCGACACCGCCTGGTCCATCTCCTCCTCCTCCAGCCCGACGCCGCCGGCGACTCCTCCACGGCGACGCCGGCCGGGTCCTCCTCCGCCTCCACGCCGACTCCACCAGCACCTCCTAGTCCCCCTCGCCGCCGCCGGCTCCAGCCTCCTCCTCCTCCTCCTCCTCCACACGCACCGCCGCCGTCGGCTGCTCCTCCTCCGACTCGACGCCGACGCCGCCGGCTACTCGTCGTCCTCCTCCACACCGACGCCGCCGGCACGTTCTCCTCCTCCACGCCGACGCCGCCCGCCTCCAAGTCGAACACCTCCCCTCGTCACCGCCGGCCGCCACGAAGCCCTCTCCTCCCCCGACGCCTCCGGCCTCCATGACCTCCCCCTCGTCGCCAGTAACATCTTTCTTTACAAATAAAGTACGCAATGTGACATATCTAGATGAAAATTTGTGAAATGTGAGATATATATGTATATGTGAAATGTGAGAAATGTGAATTGTGAGATATGTATGTCTGATATTTTTTTTGCAATGTGAATTTAAGAATATATATGTGTGAATATGTCGAACAGTGAGATATATATGTGTGAATATGCATGTCTCAATATATATGTGTGAATATGTATGTTTGCATGCTGGAAGGTTATGATGCCTAGCTTGTACATTTGTCACCTAAAAAATATATATATTTGTCTAAGAGCTTAACTAATTATTATATATTTGTCTACACAGAATTAATATGCATATATAGCAATCCGATTAACGTATGTTTGTGTGAATATATATATAATAATTATTTGCGGCATGGCTCCAAATGGAAGGATTTATATTACTAGCATATATATCTTGCTGTGTACTGGATAGCTGTCAGTACATCTTTTCAATATCTTGTGTAGATTTGCAACATATATGTATGTGTGAATTTATATTACTAACAATATATATATGTATGCGTGAATTACAAATTTTTGAATTTGTGAATTTGTGAGATATATATATGTGAGAGATTTATATTTGTGAGATATATATATGTGAGATATATTTTTGAGATGTATATATGTGCAATTAGGTCAAAACAAGTCCAAAGCCCCTTATTTTTGAATTTGTGAATTTGTGAGATATATATATGTGAGAAGCACAAGTAATATACAAATTTGGAATATGTTTGGATGTTCGTTATTACTTCATAACCAAATTTGTAAATTTGGATGTTCGTTATTACTTCGTAAGTAAATTTGTAAATTTGGATGTTCGTCATTACTTCCTAAGTACATTTCGAAATTTGTAAATTTGGATGTTCGTTATTCTAGAACTCAGATGATGTCACCCATATACTTCAATTTGGTATGATTTCATATTTGGTGCCAAAATTTTCTAATACAACAAACTATCGTACATTAGTTCCTGAATTATGTCTAATGATTGGTCCCTCGTAATTATATCGCAGTGTTACAAACAACCAGCGGGAACCAACTTGTGCGGATATTACGTGTGCGAGATGCTCAGAGTCAACGGGAGGTACCGAACAACCAGTGACCGAGTACGTCAGCATATCCTTCTTTACAAAGAAACCTAACTACAACACATATTTCACTTAGTAACCTTTTGTTGACTTTGCTGTGCACAGATCCCGGAAATCCCTTATGTTGCACAACGATTCGACGACACGACTATCTGGAACATGTGCGCTGACCTCTGCCGATTCATCCGTCGTGATGTCTGCAACGCAAGAGGTCTCTTCTACGACAACCATAGTGAACTCGCATTGGAAGACAAATTTCAACTTCTCAGAGAGTGGGAGAAAGAACAAATGCAATGAGATGTACACTAATTATATATGTGATGAAACAGTTGTGGCATTTGTAATATATGCTTCGTATGTAAACAATGTTTGAATTTATGGTTATGTATTTGATATTTTTTACAGTAATATCATCAATCCGACTATCTCATATGCGTCTATTCGAAAATACGATAATAAATCATACGAAATATAATATCAAATACGATAGAATATTAATTTTGCTGTTGGAAAATTTGTTTTCCCAAACGGTCCACTTAATTGGACCGCATGCGAAAATCTATCTTTACACGCGGCTGCTTATATCGGCCGCATGCGAAGATCGGTTTTCGCATGCGGCCGTCATAAGTGACCACATGCGAAGATCGATCTTCGCATGCGGCTAGGCTGGCCGCATGCGCAAATGGTGATCTTCACAGACCTTTTCGCGCATGCGTCCCGGCCAACCGCATGCGAAGATCGAATCCGCCCGTCTGCAAAAATCATTTCTGTAGTAGTGTGGTGCATCAACCTCTATATCCACTCGGGCATGCACACAGTCGGATTGTACTTCCGTCCTCTTGTTTCCTTGGTGCAACTATTGTTATTGTTGATAACGATGCGATGGAGATTATCGGATCAAGGTCTAGCAGCCCTCAAGCTCATGGTAGCCAAATCTGGCCAGGCCCCCATCTATAAGCGGCCAGATCTAGGGAGAGGTGGCAAGACCTATCACGCCGGGGAGAGAGGGAGGGAGTCATCACTAATCATAGAGAAGAGGTCACCGCTTGGCGGTTAGAGGAGGATCGAGTGGGTTGAGAGCGAGACGATTAAGAGGGAGAGACAAAGAGAGGGGGAGGGGGGAGATAGAGGACATAAAGATTCTTTTTTCCTACTCGATGCGGCTCGGCTCGATTTTTTTTGTCTGTTCATCTACAAACCGGCATTTGATGTCCCTTGCATTAGTGGTAGGTTCTTTTTCACGAACCAGCACTAATACAGTCTCATTAGTGCCATTTTTTTGTCCATCCAAAACACGCACTAATCCGCGCTGGAAAGTAGGAAACCTCTATTTGGATCTATGTTTAATCTTAAAATCCTTTTCATTTTTCTAAATTAGCATGTTTATTTTTAGACTATCATCAAAGTGAACGTGATTATTTCTTTGTACCTCTCATAATAGTATGATATGATAGAATAATGTGAGCATAATCCCCAAATTTTACCAACCTAGCTACTTCTTCTGTTTTTTTTAAAAAACTTTTTGAATTGTATCTCGACAAGGGTATACAAGAAACGTACGGTAGCTATAGCTCTTAAAGTTTAGATCCTTTCCTTTTTGTTCTTGATTTCTGTCCGCGTATCGTAGATTAGCTCGCTATAGCTAGTACAGTAAGTACTAGCTGCAATAGCTGGTGTGCTCCTAGCTACTAATATGTAGCACACGCATTTGCAATGGCACGTACAATGCAAACAGGTCAACTCGTGAGTCTATTTATAGGTCAAATAAATAGTAACCCGTGGTTTTTTTTTTGTCATGGTTTGGCTTGCCGCATTTAGAGATATAAGTGGATCGACTCATAAATCCATTTATAGATCAAATTAGTAGATAATCCGCGGGTCAATCCACATGTTACCCATTAATTTTACCTATAAACGGATTCATGGGTCGGTCCGCTTGCATCCTTACGTACGATGTGTCTGGCCCACTCGATATATATTGATCATGTATGCAATTTTGTGCATGACGTCATGCGTGCATCGTTAATCATGCACTAATTAATCAATGCATCATCCTATAATTAATTAGTATATCCCTACTTTCTCCGTTTCAAAAATAACCAACTTTTAAGAATAAATCTAGATAAATCCTTATCTACATTCATTCTTGGAAGTAGTTTTTTAGGTGTAGCTAACTATTTCAATCCTACCGTCAAGTTTTGCTATTTATCAATCGATTGAAATTTCAAATCCATCTGCTACAGGAGATTTTCTAAATCCCGATATCCAAATCCACTAAGAAGATTGACAGTTCACTTCTTATTCCCACCCTAAACCAAATTTGAACTGATAATGGTACTTAAAGTATCATTTGCAAAAAAAAAAACTTTGACCAACAATGGAGGAGGGGACGAAAAATAATTGAAGTCTCCCCTTTCCCCTCCTCTCTTTCTACCACCCTCTCCTCTCTTTGTGCCCTCTCCTTCCCTCCATCCTTATCCAGCCGGCTGCGGCTGCCATCGTGTTGCCTACTCTTTAAGAGTCTCTCCCACGCACGCTGCTACTGTGCTCTCTCGCAAAGGCTACTGCTCTGCTAGTCGGGAGGTCGGGGCAGCCCCGGCCTCATTGTTGGTGGATCCAATTGGCCGGAGACAAGAGACGCAAGCTATCGCTCTTAGTTCTTTTAGTAATGGTAGTCTTGAGGAGGCATAAAAGGCCAAGAGCAGGGTGCAAGCGATGACGACAACAAGTGGGATGCAGATAGTGACGACGTCCTCGAGCGAAGTAGGTGTGGTTGGATCCAGCAATGAGGGCCTCAAAGCTCTACTGCAGCAGATAAGTGGCAGGGATGGATGGAAGCTAGAGTTAGGGAAAAGCAAAATCTTTTTTTTATATGGTGGTTGTTGGTATTCGTTACGATCACAGATAAATCCGCAAGCACACAATACCGCTGTAGCACTTCACCTCAGAGTATTCCAAAGGTATTGAATTACAGAGAACATGTGTGTAGAATCTAAAAACAAAATTCAACCATGAACAACAACTAATGAAAGACTTTGGATAGAGAGGATTCTTATGGGTTAATTATCTTGATTTAAGTTAAGGTAAAACTTTATCAATTGCTTCAGGCACTGTCTCTCTCCTGATCTGCCAAGCAGGTCTGGCCTCTAGCTCTATAATGTACTCGAATGTGAAGAATAACAAAGAACGGACAAGGCTATCACCACATACCGCCTACTCTACAACCTGTGGAGTACACAACAAACGAAGATAATCTCTAACCTAGACATCATGTCTATGTTATTGATTACTACTCTAACCTCGCGTGGGTACTTTCTTCTTTATCCGGAGTCCTTGTACTAGAGTAGAGCACTCAATACAAGTATTAAGAGACAAACCCACAACGATGAGAATATACCTTACTTAAACAAGAAAATTAAATACCAAAAGAAATCTTGAATACTCACTTTTATAAAAGAGGCAGCCATTGAGGTATAAGAGAGGAAAGAGTGCCGACAACTCCGCTTTCCTCTGGAACTTCCCTCACTCTCCACCTATTTTCTGATACTCTATTAGAGAGTAGCCTAAGTATGAAAGTGAGTTGTACTCTACTTTGTTATATATTGTGAATGAAGTGAATTCCTCCTTTTATAACCTCCAATGACGGGTGTAATAGCGGTTATAGAGGTCAGTTCACCCACAAACTGTCATCACCAACCAATAGGAGATCGCCACGTGAAAGTCGGTGGGGATCGGCGCTACCCCTGGTTCGGTTGAACCCAGGAAAACCGTCATAGCCACCGACCTTCTTCCCAGTGTATGACGCGTAGGCCCTTATGACGGTGCACGGTGGATAAGCTTGTACCTCTGTATTTGATGTTTTATTTTATTTTGTTTTATGCAAGAGTTGATGGTCAAATTTAGCATTTAAGTACCGTGGTGAATTAATAGAACTGTAGAAGCTTTGATCTAAATAGTAAAATTTAGATTGGATTGTCATGAAAAAATGATTGATAACTTTAAAAAATATCAACCGATTGAAAAATAGAAGGGCATTATATATATCCATCCATACTATGACTTCACCGAATTTGTAATCACTTTAATGGAATGTTCAATAAAAGTTTTTTTTGTTTCACGAGGGGAATGTATATTACTGCAATCAATGTCGAACCTAAACCTTGGCGACGATGAAAATAACATATTAATTCTAGGTACAAAAACTATAATTAAATACGTGGGGCAAATTAACGTGCTTGTATTGCCTTCATATGTGTACGTACATGCATATACATGCATGGCTTATGGCTTGGTCAAGAAACTAAACACGCGTCGATCGTTTTCATGTCGAGTAAAATTGTGATCTGCTGCAGGATATACTTTGAGGGGATTGAAGGCGATACATATCAATTTGCACCTAAAAGTTGCAAGTTTCTTTTTTACAAATTTAGCTGTAAGTAATTTCGATAAATTTATCAAGAATTTCTTTATAAGAAAATAATATTACTTCAGTGCTCTGAGGAAACTGGGTCACTATCATTAGATCTAAGCCATATCGATCCCCTAGCACGTAATTTTTTTTGTCCCATAAAAAAATAAACTTCTGGCTATAAATCTGAATATAAATCTGAATAGGAATAAAAATATAATGATTAGTTTGCACTGTAACTTTATTAAGGTTTACAGTACTTCTCTGTTCATAAGAGATCACGTGCTTATTTTTATACATATATATGCATAATTAATTATTAATTGCACGGTTGAAGCAGTTAGGATCAGAGGAGGTACATTGGTATGGGCATCAGTACACATGAATGCTGCCAGGCTAGCTTTAGGTTACACCGAAAGTCGATCTGCAACTAATGTGACAGTACACGAGTATACATATACTGTATACCTACTCTCCCTGCCACAAAATGTAACTTTATTTCCTATTTGTAATCCGAAATAGCTATATTTTAAAACGAAAAAATATTTTC
The DNA here is from genome assembly GCA_008326285.1 of Oryza officinalis. Classification (NCBI taxonomy): domain Eukaryota; kingdom Viridiplantae; phylum Streptophyta; class Magnoliopsida; order Poales; family Poaceae; genus Oryza; species Oryza officinalis. The sequence continues at coordinate 2,966,454 of BDMV01000005.1, forward strand.
CCTATTTTCAAATATATATTTTTAGAACTCAAATTTTATACACACTATAAATATTTCTGAGACACCGACTTTGATGCATGAAAATATAAATAATTTTAACTAATCAAATAGTGAGGAGAGGAATCCAAACAATTAAAAATTTAACAATGAGATGACTGGAAGGGGATCTTCCCCCTTCCTGATCAATTGTTGGAACCTAGAAATGCTATATATATATATATCTAAGGGACGGACGGAATATAATTCAAAGTAATACATACCGTCCATATTGGTCAAGATCACCGAACAAACAAATTATGTAAGTATATGTATACTCCTTAAAAAATGAGGTATTTGTTGTATTCTGCACCACTCATTTTCAAATACATAATACTTGATGTGTATATTAATATTTAAAACACCAACATTATAACTCGCCAGCTAGCTAGTACATATGTAAAAAAATAGATTTGATATATAAAAAAATGGTGTTAGTAGATTTGTCCTGAAAAGTAAACTCGTATCGGTAAAAAATAGTGTTTTTTTTTCATAAAACAATGATCAAATTAACATATGCATCAATTGAATATTCTGTTAATAATGTCCCAATTACAAGTACTTATATATGCAAATAGCATACAGTTACTTACCGTTATTATACCGTTAACTATAACGAAGCCAGGGATTACGTAAATTAATTAAAGACATGTACGGATTACCAACTTCATAGTATATACCATAAGCGACCTAGTTGTATATAGTCACCTTGCACTTAACTTTAACTAACTATCTATTTATTGAAGTGCCTCACTATGTTGCATTGCTTACTAGCTAATTAATACGAGTTGGTTACTTAGCTTGGTTAGCTAGCTGTTGCTAGGTATATATAGACGTGTGCTAATTAAATGGCCTGCTTGATCGCAGCTACAATCATGTCTCTCTAAGTGCAGTCACATGTGGATTGAATTATATATATAATATTGTACTATCACCACCAACAATTTGTAGCTAGCTCTAGCTAGCTAGCAACTAGCAAGGCCAGGGGAAATGTTTAGCAAGCAAGTCTATATAGATAATCTGGGTGATCAGATTAATTGACAAGCTACGAGAGCTTAATATATACAAGCCTATTAACTGCTTGGTGGAACAAAAACAAAAAGGCTATATAAACAGTGGATCAATTAGTGTACTATTAGCTATACATCATACTATTAGTAAAACTGGGGACCATGAAAGGTTGTTGTCTGTCCTGTGTTTTTCCAAGGAAAAAACAACACAACTTATGAGTGTCACAGTATAACTGAAGAAGGAAAAAGGAGGAAAGAGAGAGCCAGGGGACAGTATTGGACATTGGACATGAAAGATGCATGGACCATCCATTCAAGCAGCTAGCTAGAGCTTGTAATTTACTGTACTATCTTCATCTCAAAATATAAAAAATTTAAGATTAAACATAGATATTAAAAAGTAGATAAAGTTAAATAAAAAAAATATTATGATTGATTAAGAAGATAAAGTAGATAGAGAATTCAAATGATGAAATATTATGATTGATTGAGAAAAAATATAAATAAAGAAAGATTATTATATTTTAGAATAAACTTTGAATGTCAAAAGTTATTATATTTTGGGACGAAGGGAGTACTAACCTACTAACCTACTAGTCCTACCAGCTAGATCAGTCTGGCCTTTCATTTATGGCGTACTTAGCTTTCCATGGAGCTAGGTTACCAAACCGGTCAGGCAATGCAAGTACATATATGCATGATAGAATGTTAAAAGTTTGGTTGTCTTTCTATGGACATGCATGCATAGCACGGCCGGCAGATCACCATGTAACCTGCTCCAAAGTACACGTACGCCAACTAGAACTAGCCTTACTTGAAGAAAAATACTATCACGAGTTGGGGTGCCAACTATAACTCACAAGTCACGAGCTTGCATGTACTCTCTCGTGCTGGCCCGGCCCACACCTCTGTAGGGTCAACTGATGACGACTCAACAGGTTTTCATTATTACTCTCTCTTCAAATTTGCATTGAAATGAGCAATAAATCATTGACGTAACTACCGATCAAGAAGAAAACAACTTCTAAGAGCAAGGCTAATGGATGCGCCCGTTCGTCGGCGACAAGAAAATCCACGTCACCGAACTGTTGAGCAGTAATGGCGGACCCTACCTTTTTTTAATACTTAGCTGCAACGTGGAAGAATCAGATTGTGAAAGGAGCAGCTACAGTGCATTTCGCCTGCTTTTTGCCGGCGTTTCAAGAGTCGCCTGCTTTCTTCTCTCTCATGCCTACGTTCTCTTCCACGTTGGATTTCGTCCGCTCTTCGCCATTTATTATACTTGCTCTAAGAATGAGCATGAATAATTTGGCTTTCTCAGGACGAAGGAAGTATATATTTTGGTTGTAGCCCACATAAAGTGTGAGAAAAGATATGTACTAGTCCTTCTATCACACAAAAAAATTGTTTTTAACATTCAATTTTTTAAAAAAATTTTATTTATTGGAGTTGTTACCCTACTTCCTCGTTACGCAAGTCCACATGCATGCTCAACTGATGGTCACTAGCTAAGGCCAGTTTAGCATGACTTTAACTTCTAAATATAATTCTTGGAGTGAAACTTTGGAGCGACATGAATCTCGTCTCACTATAGTTTATTTTTTAAGCACTTCAGTTCACTTTGTTTTTTAGTGGAGTTGAAATTTTGTGGTTGGGCTCTAGCTCCAGAAGAGATATAACTAGAGCTAGAGCCTTCTCCTGAGCTAGAACCCTACCAAACAGACTCTAAACAATACTCCCTCCATCCTAAATTATAAGACCTATATATTTTTTATACGATCTTCAATGATCATTAATTTATTTTATGTTATGTTCCCAACAAATATAAAATTAGCATTACATAAAAGTACTTTTAAAATATGAATATAGTGATATAACATGCATACTACCTAGGATAGATATGGTTAGTATGATTATTAGTTAAAAGTTGTCGGGTTTGATTTTTCTTAAAAAGAGGACATCCTATAATTTGAAACGGAGAGAGTAATATTTATCAGTCATTTCTCTTGATATTAAAGAGGGCAGGGTACTCAAGTGATTTATCTTTAGCACTAATACGTCACAAATTTGTTAAAAACAAACTCTTTGTGGGAGGGAGGGAATACATTATTGCATGGGTCGATTTATGTATCGTATATTGGTGGAACAGGAGTTGGATAAGAAGCAACAACTATAGTCGATGATGAATGTACTGTTTTGGGGACGATATATCTATATATCTCGAGCTGATCATCAAATGCATGCATGCGTATGATTGATCGATCGTCGTCCAACACGCGCGGTTGTTAAGGGATTTGTTCGCCGTCATTCCATCTCAACGGGCCCACCATGTATGCCGCCATACATGCTAATTATTGAATTCCTTGTTTTTCTAAAAAACAGTACAAATGCAGACGCTCATAACGCGTACACACTTACCTCTATAAATATGCACACACACATTTTATCTCTGTGAGTACCTCTAAAAGACTAGACCTACATATATTGAAATTGATAAAGTCACCATAAACGTTTCGCTGTTGACAGATACATCGCCTATCACTGAAAGAATAATTAATTGTAAATACAAACACCCGTATCAAATTAAAAATTTAAACCCGGATAAATTGGTTCCACCGTTAAAAACCTAATTAATTGAACTACGCTCACTGGTTAATAATTCCTTATTTGCCTCTGAAAGTTTATATGTGTGACATAATGTCAATATGTCTAGTTTACTTGATTAGGATAATTTTTCTAGTTAATTAGGGGTGAATAAAAAATTCACATGAAAGGTAATCATAGAAGAACAAGGACTGCTAAACATGTACTATTTCCTAACCATTGCTACTGTGGACGCTGACAAACAATTAGTAATTATACTATACATATATGTAGCCGTATATATAGATGCATCCAAAGGTAGATAATTAAGAAATTAATTACGGTTGATTAACAAGGCGTATATATCCGGATGCCGGCAGTGCACATGGGCATGGAGAGATTGGACATCTGTTTGATCGGTTCAGCTACTCATGACAGATCAGTTAGTGAGAGGTGCTCCCGGCTTAATTAATGGCTTAATTCGGTATTGATCATGCATTGTTGAGTGTTGACTGGATAATTAATGGTGGAAATGTCAATCACACGTACACAGAGACTGACAGACAGCAGACAACAACCAACCGGCTAATGCATGGTTCCATGGATCAAATAGTGCAGCCGGCTGGCCATTATTAATTAAGGCTAGCTAGCTGTGATTATTGGTTGATGGACATGTAATAAAGCAATTAATTAGCTACAGCAGTGCACACTTAGCTACAGTAGGCATCCATTGCTAGGTAGCTAGAGTATAAGCGTAGGCTAGCTTGATTGATGTGCAATCTCCGGGTCCCTCTTCAATATTCATTCTCTCTATCGATTACACCAGCTATAGTATTAGAGAGATGCAACGTATTTCAAGTATATTTCAAATATTTGTTGGTATAAATAATGCATTGTGTAGAGGTTAACTGTTTTAATTAAAGTTAAATCTAATTAAGTGACAACACAAGTTATTAGAAATGACAAACCGTGTTTATGTGGTTTGGAAAGCTCGCTCTAGCTTGGTCCACGTACTGACGTACTGCCTCCGTCCCAAAATACTCATCGTTTTATGTTTTTGTTTGTAAAGTTTGATCATTCGTTTTATTTAAAAAATTATGGAATTATTATTTATTTTTTTTGTGACTTGCTTTTTTAAAGTATGTATAATTCTTTAAAAAAGCAAGTCACAAAAAATACTTTAAGTATGTATAATTCTTTTTTATATTTGCATTAATTTTTTAAATAAAACGAATGGTCAAACGTTACAAAGAAAAAGTCAAAGCGACAACTAATATGGGACGGAGGAAATACGTAAGCTTCCTACACTTTTTTTTTTAGAATTGGCTATATATCACTCGACACATTTTGAGAGGGAAATCACATAATTTTCCAACCGTTTGATATGCTAGAAGGTTCGTGCTTTGTTCGTCTCTAGCAAGCTCTAAAGTCCGGCAAAGAACATAAGAATTAGGTTTTGGGGTGGTGGAGGAGGAGAGTTTGAGGGCGGGGAAGTGGGGGTGTTCCCTGGCTTATAGGGATGGCCATGGCGGCGGTGGGCTAGCTAGTGTGGCGGTGACGTGAGGTGGCGATGGCACCGTCTCAGTCACAAGAGAGAAGGAGTTGGTGGTGGGGGTGTAAAATCCAGAGTGGTTAGAGATAAGGGTGGCAATGGTGGCTCCTCGCTGCCGAAAGATAGGGAAGAAGGTGTGGCAAAGGCACTCACCATCGCTTGAAGGGTGGCGGAGAGAGGGGAAGGGGAGGGAGAGGGAGGGGGTCTCACCGGTGTCGGTGATGTCAGGGCCGAGGGTGGCACGTGGGACATGGATGCAATGGCAGCTGATGAGGACATCACTAACTCGGTTATAACTATACTTATGTTACACATCAACAGTCTAAAGATACATATGTTCTATATAAGGTTTTCTTATTATATATTTGAACAAACGTTACTGTACCATGAGTTTGGTATCTTCTCATTTGTAGAAATACTTGTGTGGATGAAGGAAGGGAGAGCAGGCTCACGAATTGCTTGGATGATCAAAGAAGTTGATTGGGGACCAAATCAAGATCTTCCCCAAGTCTACTCTTACATCACCATGCCACTTTTGGTCCATAGAAAACGAAAGATTAAGTTATGCACGTTCTGGATTTGGATTCGGGTCTCCTGACAGCATCAATTTCAAACAGACCTAGCCATTGATCTAGAAGGAATCTCGTGGTCTATGAGTACTTGTTGGAGTCTACTTTTAGATGGTTTTGGTCCGACGTCAAAATTAGTACTGAGTTGTCAGAAATCTGCAAAACAAACCACGTATCTCATCCAGTTCGAGTCTGATTTGGGCCTTGGGCCTTGTAATTATGTCGTGGGCTAAGCCCAAAGGGTGGACGCCCTAAGGTTAACCCTAGAACGTCCCTAATCATATTTATTCAATAGCCGTCATAATTTAGAGTCTGGTTTTGCTTAGATTATTTCTACCATTGCAATTTTGCCGCTAGTTCAATTTGTGTAACCCCAACTTTTAGATCTTAATCATTCATCTGCAAATTGAGTTGCAATCTACCTTGTTCTTGCTTGTGTTCTTCGATTCGTACGCAGGGATTAGCCTTCTCGGCAAGGTCAATTGGGTTTCTCCATGGTTGATAACCAGAGGAGACGTGGTGCTGCGATTGCAGGGTTCGGGTCGTATTGATCGGAAGCTGGATCGTGTGTGTCAAGTTTTCACCAAATTGATAGTTATCAACACCCATCGGAGGGCATCGAGAGAAAAAAGAAGATCGGATAGGTTTAGGGGCATTGCACGAATCTTAATATGTGATATGGCCAGAGAATCCTGTGATGAGGAGAAGAAGAATCACATAGAAAGAACTCTATATTCAACTTCCACATAAATCTCTCTGTGAAAGAGCATCTATGCCTCTAATGGGTTTTGGTTAATTAATGACAAACGATTAAGGGACTAATGTGCTTATTGAATGTATAAGCAAGGCATTAGTTTGATGAAGAGCCGATGAAGAAGAGGAAGAAAAAGATGTAATACATTGTGGTTTCATTGTGATGCAAAGCTACAAGTAACGGAAGATGGCAAGATGCAATGAAGGATTGGTAAGACTTGGCTATGCGATGGACCATGCATGGGAGAAGGGCAAGCGGAGGCTTGGCACTGAAGGACCCAACGTAGTGGTGAAGAAGCAAGTGCTTGGACGAATACCGACGAACCGATCGAGACCATAGGATGCCACAAGTTCTTGAGGATCAACCCTTGGTGAAGAAGAAGCACAAGATGAAATGTTGAACATCAAGAGGATGTGATTCGTTGATAAACATCAAGCCAAATTCCATATTAGCATTGATCAAGGCAAAGAAAGAAGTATACGTAAAGGTATTCGTATTGGTATAGCTTTTCTATTTTCCCTTGGGTTGGTAGGAAAGCCGTACTATTAAGTGGGATGTTGCCTTCATGTCTAGGGATAAGTTTGGTGCTCAAAATCTTTGTTGAAGTTCTCTCTTGGATTTGTGTACTAGAGTTTTTTGAAGTTTTTTAAAAATAGAGTTCGGAAGTTTCCGAAGTGTCTTTGCCTTCGAAAATCAGTACCGGTCTTTTTGGAAGTTTTGGAAATTTCCGAATTATGTTGAGTTTCCATATTTCGGTATGGTGTTTTTTGGATTTTTTGAAATGCTATTTTGCATAGTTTTCTGTTGTGCTCGTGCTGGAATTTTACATTATTCGAAAAATTCCAGAAGTACTATAGCAAACTCTGAAGAGAACTCCAAAAGTACTGTAGAAATTTCCAAACTGCTTTGATCTTGGAAAATCAGTAGTGGTCTTTTTCGGAAGTTTTCAAAAGTGTTTCGGAAATTTCTGAACTGTGTTGAGTTTGCAGATTTCGGTACTGGTGTTTTTGGATTTTTTCGAAATATTTTTAGAAATGTCCGAATTGCTATTTTGCCTAGTTTTCTGTTGTGCTTGTGCTGAAATTTTACTATGTTCGGAAACTTCCAAAAGTACTGTAGAAAGTTTCGAAAGCTATTTTGCTCTCCGGTGATTTTTGAATATTTGCAAAAACACTTCAAAAATTTTTTAAAAAATGGAATTTTTGCCCTCAACGAGCAAATCTGAGGGTGTGGCTATAAATAGCCCCCTTCCTCCACCCACAAGTTAGGGTTGCTGGCTCTATTGCTTATCTTGTACTCTTGGCTTGTGTTGATTTGAGATTCATTTTGAACCTTGCCTTCTCACTTTTTCCTCTCCACCAATCTACAAGCTTGGATTTCATGTGTGTGTGAGAGTGGTTGATTTAAGTTTATTTGAGTGCTTGGTGTTGACTTCGTGAAGATTTGTTAAGCATTCTATTCATCCCTAAAAAATCTTTGTTACTTTGTTACTCTTGGTGGTTGAGGACACCTAGACGGCTAGGAGTCAACCTCGAGACACCGATTTGTTTGTGGTGTGCCGAGGGAATTTGCAAAGATCAGATCTCACCTCTGAACGGAAAGAGATGCCCTTAGTGGAAGGAGGATGCATTTGTGCAACCTTACAGAATAGGGTTGAAAAAGACCCGGCTCATTGTGAGCTCCTCAACGGAGAGTAAAATCCCTTCAAGAATTTGAACTTCGGGAACACATCGTCTTATAAGAATCCCGGTGATATCTCTCTCTCACCTATCTATCTTTGTTATTTGGAGCCACTAGTAGCTTAGTTGTTGTTTGTGCAATCCTTTTCCTAATTGTGCAGCTATCCCTTTTTGCTTTCCTTGCTAGCTTCCTTGTAAATCTGTGATTTTGAAAATATCCAAAAATTTCAGCTTTCACATTTTATTAAAGTTTTAAATACCTATTCATCCTTCCTTAGACGACATCAAGGTCCTTTCACTCTATAATCTCTATGGCGTAGGTGATTCCTACGTTATATTTCCTCCTCCTCCTCCTCCTCTCCCCTATGCTCCTCCAAACCCATACTATGGTACTTCCATATTATTGCAATCACACATTTTTTTCTCTAGCACCAATTTAACTCTATTCACTGTCTCTGTTCCGACTAGTTGATAACCTTACCAGGGCTCTCTTCTCCTCCACTGTCATCCCGATGATATCTCAAGTTGGATTTGTCATTGGTGAAGTAGCCATCCTTGTCCTTACCACGTCACACAACCAATAAGGGCTTGTTCACTTTGTAGCCATTTTCAACATTTTCAAACTTCGGCAAGGCAACAAACTAACATACCGTCAACATAACCTTATTAATTTTTAGTAATTCTGGAATTTTCTACTCTCAAAACTTCTACCAAAATTTGGTAAGGTATCAAACCAAACACCACTCATTCTCATCTTACCTTTCCAAAAATTTTCATTATCAATGTTTGGTGAGTTTTTCTTTCAATGAAGTAAACATGCCCTAAATCAGTGGATGCCATCAATATTCTATCTATTATATATAATGAAGAATTTAAGATAGATCGAAAAAAGCCACCGTTTTTTTTGGATGCACATAAATGTTAGTTAGAAAAATTAAAGAGAAAGATTTGCATCGCTGGATAGTGATTATACAAAATATAATGATATCTATTAAAAATTAGCTAATGTTTGTATATCATATCCAATTCTACTTTAAATTCTGTTATATATATATACAAAATAAAATTGCACCTGTACAAAATAGAAAAATATTACTATGCAAAATCATGTGGAAACATTCACTAGTTTTTATTCAACAATGGGACTAAGGTAGTACGAAATGAATATAACAAAGGCCGCCATCATTGCCGACTTGCCGGTCTAGACTCCTAGTAGATCAGACGTACAATATCTGTATGGTTGTCTCCCTAGTTGCTAGAGATTTTCTTTTACTTTTTACCTTTTTAAATTTAAATTTAAAAAATAAACACTCCAAAAAATTGTTTCCAAATTTAAACCTTATAATTTCTAGTTAATCCATTTTAATTGGTGTGGTATAACAACATTGCCAAGCCGATATAATTAAAAGGGAAAATATATAGTTTAAATTGTATATGTAGTGCAAATTTGGATAAAAAAGACATCTAAGATAAAATCATGACATGCCAAATTGGCAATACAACTTATCACTCTAGTAAACGATCATGATGTTACGAGGACTTTTTCATGGCATGCATGGCAAGTTAATATTCCCACGCTATGAACAGTGACACAGTACTATAGTACTGTTCATATCGGAGTAAATTTTGCTTTAAGTTATCTTTTATTACTGATGTTTCACTTTAGATCACCTTTTAAGCAATATTTTCATTTTGAACCGTTTAAACTTGCTTTTGTTTTATTTTGGACCACCCGACTCTCTTCTCAGGCATCCGAACGATCTCGATTACATCGTCTCCTACTCGTCGATGAACTTCCACAATTATGTAAGACCAATTCTTCAGCATATTACAAGTTGGATGTAGATGGATAAAAGAGTTAGGGTGGTTCAAAGTGAAACAAAGGTAAAAATATCCAGTCCAAAGTAAAAACATTGGTTCTAGGTGGTCCAAAGCGAAACATTGGTAATAAAAGATGGTCCAAAGTGAAATTTACTCTTCTTTATATTGTGATATTATTGTCCTACCACATCATTCTCGATTGCTTGGGAAAAGTGCCTGTTTAATAAAAATATATTCAAAGGATTTATTTTTGAATTTTAAATTAATAAAAGTTCAAATAATAAAACAAATTCCCTAGCTAGAGGCATGCAGTGTTAGCATCCCCACACACTTATATTCATTTTTTTAGATAATGGATTTTCATTAATCCGACTTCTATATCCACGAAGGATATACACAGTCAAAAGAATACAAGAGCACTTAGACTCGCACCTTAATAAAGAGGAGAACACACAACCATAAAAAGAAAAACCTATGAACTCGGCACATCCCTGCTTCCTGACATCCTCTCCTCAAACAGCCAAATTCGACGAGTGAAAGTCGTCTAGTCGTCGTGGCCCCTAGTGCGCCGCCGTTGTGAACCTCCGCTGGTGCCATCTTCATCCGCTTCAGGTGAGCTAACGCCACACGCCGTTGGTTCAGCCCACCTTCATTCGTCATCGTCCAGCCAACACTATCCAACCAAACGTGAGCCGATAGGATCCGCTTTCACTTCGCCGGATTCTTAGGCCTCCACCGCCCATAGGGCCGTCGCCTTCATCAAGATCCTCCTTCTCCTCTCGGACTCCCAGCCCGCCGCGACCCCTAGGACTGCCGCCTCTGCCGGAGTCCTCTGTCGCCGCCGTCAAGGATATCCTCTTCCGCCTGGACTCCCAGGCCTCCACCGTCGACGGGATCCGCCTCCTCCTCGCCAAGAACCATGCATCGGCGCTCAGGCCGCTATCGTCCTGGGTCACTGGCTCACCGTTGTCCCTAGGGCCGCCACCGAGGAGGTCTACCGCCCAGACATCCAGGCCGCCACTGCCTACGGGACCACCTCCGCCGGATCTGCCTTCTCCCTACCAAGGACTGGCCATCGACGCTTAGGCGGCCTCCACCCCCGCTGCCGCCCGAAGGGACGCCGTCGTCAACACCTCGCCGCTACCCGTCGTTCTCTCGACCATCTCCACTACCGTCACCAACTCATGTGGCCATACGCGGGCCCGACCGCCTCCGCTGCACACCTCCCCGCTGTCTCTTGTGTCGCCAGATCTGGGGGTGGAAACCCCAGACCCGACGCCCCCCTCCCGTCGCAACACAGGGAGCAAGGTCCCCATCGAGGAACAGTCCCGCTACCGCCTTCCTCGCAGCCGCTTGGCATGCTGGCGACTTGCACGGATAGCGGCAAGGCAAGGGAGAGAGGAGACGAGGAGTCGCCCATATGTTGTTTCCTCTTATAAACATTAATATTAATTATCTGCAATACTCTATTACTCCTCATTTCACCTAGAAAGAGAAACTTTTCTGATTCACCTGGAAAAGATAATCCAATGTGTGACGCTAAAAGCTAGCGTGTTGGCGTGGCCCTATTATTGTACATGCCCTAGTACGATTGACTAGGCCAATGGCACTTTAGCTGGCCGGCCGGCTAGGAAGCGTCCTAAATATTGGAAGCAGCACTTTGTTAATCATACCTATCTACTTTCAATTCTAACATGGAGGCTCTATAAAATTTAATTTCACGTAGCTGGCCACATATCTAGATAGGATTCTAGATCATTCTTATCCACACTTTATATGGCCGTTAATAATTTCTCATAATTCAACTCATATTTAAATAGAGAGACAGAAGCAGGTCTGTGATCGGATAGCATATACATAGCTAGGAGTGTTTAATATGATTTTACACCTAGTCCATCAAGATTTAATTATTTGTAAGCACTAAAGAAATGATTTTCTCATGTAGTTAAAACATGTTTTCACAGATGACTGAGTCGGCCCGAAGAAGGTGCACGTGGAAATGGGTATTTTTCTTCACAAGCGGTTGCTTATTAGGCATCAAATTTTCATAGGCGACCCTCCTTAATCGGTCGTTACGTCGATATGTCTACTATATACTTAAGTATAGTTGTGTATATGGATGTTGAGCGTTGAAATAAATACCCCTCTGTCTCAAAATAAGTTAATCTAGTATAAAATGTGATATATTCTAGTAGTACAAATCTGTACAGATACTGGATCAACTTATTCTGAGACAGAGATAGTAGTCTCTAGAAAAAGTATAAAAAATTAGTCCCTCAAGATTTAATTATTTGTAAGCACAAAAGAAATGATTTTTTTAAGTAGTTAAAACATCTTTTCACATGCGGCCGACTCTCCCCGAGAAAAGTGCCCGTGAAAATAGGTATTTTCCTTCGCAAGCGGTTGCTTATTAGGCACTAGATTTTCTTAGTCGATCTTTTTTAATCTTCTGTCTATATTGATATGTCTACTATAATTAAGTATAGTTGTATACATGGATGCTAAGCGTTGAAATAGATAGTCTCTAGAAAAAGTATAAAAGAATAGTTAAGAGACCATGCATGCTTTAGAGGCATGTACAGATTAAATAGGAAAAGGTAGCTGATTATGCTAGTAGCCTAGTACTGCTAGTGATCGATGGAAAGGCGATCAAATCGATCGTGCATATATCGATCTGGTCTTTGCAAACGATGATGAATCAAGAGAATCGAATCGTTGAGCCCTAGAGAGCCTTTTTGCGATGATTGGAAGGCATATGTAAATGGGGAAGCCTTTTTCTTCTTCCCTTTTTCCCTTATCTTTTTGGTGACAGTTCGTTGCTGCTTTAGCTCTTGCGCAGGTTCTTCCTGTCGGTGCACGCACACCTAGCTACGTTTATACATTTTACAGCACATCACAATATCGACATCTCCGGCCCTGTACGTGCGGGGGCTCCTCATCGATTCGATCTCTCCCTTTCGTTAATCGCATGATTAACTTTAATTAGTTAGCAATTTTCATATCTCCTTGTTGGCTAGCGAAAAGACAAGAATGTAATCCAGCGTCAAGAGATATCATGAAATACGCGCATGTACCACAACTACAGAAATATCTATTGGTGCCGGTTCGAAAGACTTAATAGGTGTCGGTTTTGAACCCGACACCTATTGGTCAGCACCAATAACCAAAGACATTGGTGCCGGTTCCTCAACCGATACCTATGTGTCATTATAGGTGCCGGTTTCTACTAAAAATCGGCACCTATATGTCCTAATAGGTGTCGATTCCTGTTAACAACCGACACCTATGTGTCCTTATAGGTGTCGATTCCTATTAATAACCGGCACCTATTAGGACATATAGGTGCCGGTTTTTAGTAGGAACCGGCACCTATAGTCTTAGGGCAAAAAAAAATATTTTGTACATGCAATTCATCACAATATATTTTCTGAAACACAAGTTCACAGTATTTCTGTTTCACATATTCACATCCACAGAAATCAAATCAATTCATATATTCACATAATTCAAATCAATTGACAGATTCACAAAAAAATTACACTAGAAGCAACAATTGATCTCACTTCTACACTACTACTGCAGTTCACATACAGACAGGAACACGTTAGTTTCTGTTTCAGAAGTTTCAGAATACATGCATAGAGATGATCGATCGATCAGGCCTTTGCTTCTTTGACAAGATCAGATAATTTAATTTTTAATTAGGAGGTAGCAGCATGTTGTAATTGTGCATAATATGATATATAAGAAAGAAAAACTAAGCTGTAGTAGCTGATGATGATGATTAGTCGGTATGAAAATAAGTATTGAAATTGATGATAAGACTGTAATGTTTTTTGTTTTGTGGCATATGGTTGACTGACTTTGCTTCAGAGCTCGGACTTTAGACACAGAATAGAGACTAGTAGAAGCTAGCTATGCACCAATGCACCACTGTCATCTTCTTCCTTTCTTGTCTCAACTGCAAATTATTTCAGTTGCAAGGTTAGTAGTAGGTTAAATTTGGGACAGATTAACAATGGGGTAACAAATGTAATGTTTCACTCATGCATCTTCCCAATCTTTGGGAAAACACAGATATTGAGTTACAGACATAATGCTTGGCTCTGGATTTTTTAAGATTGAAAGGATTTCAAAAAAGATTGAAAGGTACATGTCCACATTCACACATTCACATAAGTCAGTCCTACTCCTCTATACTCCTATATATGTGTTTTTTGAAGTATTAACCACCAAAGGCAATCATTAATTTATAATTAATTAGTCTCGCAAGGCCTAACATATAAAACCCAAAGCTCGAGTAGAGAACATAGGAGATATTGCTGGGACTCAGCGCGCCAGTCAACTTCAGCCTGAGACGTGTCCGTCAAACCACACGAAGGCGGTGACCAGATGTGTTACACATCTCAGGAGACTTGACAAAAATTCGCTTGAGCTCTACAACATCTCAAATGCTCTAAACTCGTACTCCTATGAAAATTTTAGTTACACATGCTCACCTGTGGATTCCAGGGACAACAACGACGATACCGGCCTCATCCATGCTACACCTAGTCCAGCAGATCACCTGTTACTTTGAGAGATAAAAATATTAGCTAGAGAAACTTAACACATGACACATGAGTAGATAAGTGTTCAAGAAAACAAATAGATAAACATTAACAAAATAGATACACTTAATTTATGTTCGAGACATCAATCGAAATAACCAATCTACAAGATACCTAGAAAGCTACGTTCTGCTCACTAATTCTAAGTCTGCTTATCCTTTGTCGTTGAACGACTGTCTACAGTGTCACTAGGGCCACCAGCCTCAAGGAAACCCAGTAGCCCATCTGGAGCTCTTGAAGTATGATATGCGCCATTCGACGAGATGACATGTTGGAAGATGAATCCACAGAGTTGTTTAGCGAGGGCAAAGCAAACATGTGGCAGCAATTTACTCGTCGGAAGCTTTAATTTCTGCAAATGGAAGGATAGAAGATGTGAAAACGTACTATGTGTTTAGAAATGTGTATTTACGTCTAAACAAAATTGGCTAACCTCAGAATCCGTAATGTTCCAGTTGTCGTCGTCCATGAAAAGCCACATAAATTTCATCACGTAGAACCCACATATGCTCGTGCCCTGATCCTGGTGTGAGCACCAGGGGTGGCAGCAAACCCGGAATGTATTTGCACATGGAGCGTGTCGAACACACTTCTTCTTATACTTCAGAAGTGCCTTATTTAGGATGTCAATGACAGATTGAAAAACTTCTCGCGGTTTTCTCAAACCATCCATGACGACAATCTTGGAATCGTTTAAATGGATCGCAAGAAGGATCCAGTGAGGTGGCCTACATACAAAGGGAGAGAGCAATTAATATCTTTATGTACTAATGTGAGGTACAACGATAAATGCCACACTTACCTAAAGTGGTAGGGCAAAAGGATCGTATTCATGTCCTGAAGCTTGACAAAGGAGTTGTACAGGTAGTCCAGCACCATTTTCTTGGACTGCGGGCCTTCATGAATCCTAGTGGAATTGACAACCGCTGGATCGAGGAATCCTACTTTGTTATGGGTTGCTCTACATTCAAGCGTCCCCATTCTGCATAAAAAATCAAGTTAGACATCAAGGAGGATATCGGCTTAAAAAAACTAGCGAGGGGTCAAGTATGCTTACAATGCCCATAACTGAAGTAGTGATACGTCTAGCTCTCTCAGATTGTATAGTTGAAATAGTTCTTCAAATGGGACCCAAATTATACCATCCTCGTGATGAAAGTCCTCGTCCCTGTAAAAAATGGCGAACGTCTCCTTACCTTCCTTTGCCATCTGTAAGTACCACTCTTCCATCCTTCTCATCTGAGTACAATTGGCAACGACATTGCGATATTCATCGGTAGTCAAGGGATCACCGAACTTGAACTTAGCTGCCAACGGGGCCTTCGCAATATTGTCCACATCAGACAAACTCTTCAACCCTGCACCTTCTAAAAATTCTTGCTCAATCTTCTTGGCCTTATCTTTCGCGAACTCTTCCTTGGAAAATACTTGTAATTTTTTTTTCCTGACCGTGCGTTGGAAGTCTGAAATAGGTTTCTTCGGGGCTGGTGGCCTTGCCATGCGAAGGAAGTGGTCCTGTACTGCAACTGGCACTTTAGGATTTGTCGGCTCCTTTGTTTTGTCCGCTTTACGTCTAGGTTCGGATGATATGCTCTCACCCATCTCATTTTTTTCATTCAAGCAAGGCTCCGACATATTAGGAAATAAGGCCTTCTTGGTCTTCTTCATAGATGGTGGTTTAGACATTTCTGAAGTTTTAATCAGGCGCCGCCTCTTTTTTGGCTGGTCTAAAGAAGATAAGCTCTGATGTGCTGCCTTTGGAGGAGATTGTTGTGCCGGTTGAGGAGACGGGCTCTTACGTGGCAACGGTGGTGGAGTTGGCATCCTTCGGGGGGAGATAGCAAGTCCTTCAGAGCTAGACCCACCATCGCTTGGCTCGTCATCACCATCTCCTGAAGGAAAGACAATGAAACGCTTTTGCCACAGTATAATGTTGTGGACAGCTTCTCCAAGAGTGTTCACCCCCTCCTCTGGAGCAAACTCAAGCTGAAAAGCCCTATATCTGCGCGACACGTCCTCTACTTCAACCCTTGAATAGCCAGTTGGTATCGGATTACCATGTATCCTTCCCCCCTCCACTACAGGATGTGCCATACCACGTGCCACCTCTATAGTGAGGTTTTGAACTGGCACATGCAGCCTACATGCAGTACGTACAGTGATGGCGTCCACAGGGTGACGAGCCATGTCCGGTTCTTGAGGAACCTCAGTTGAAGTGCAACTGCTTTTCCTTCCAGCTGGACTGGTTACACGGCCAGCATCAGCATCACCCCCATCCTGCCTTTCGAGGCCCGTTGCCATTAGCAGTGCCTCCATCCTCACCATTCGTTCCTTCAGTTGCCTTATCTCTTCTGACTGGTCCATGGAATTTCTATAACTTCGAGACCGGTACCTATGTCTGTCTTCAGGAAAACCTTCCCTCCATGGCACTAGGCCTACTCCTCTTGTGCGCCCCGGATGCTCAGCGTTCTGCAAAGCAAGTGTCAGCTCACCTTTCTCCCGGTTCGGAACAAAAGTACCCTCGGAAGACTTCTGATGGGCATCATGGAGCCTTCGTGACAGTTCTTACGATTGGGGACCCTTGTGTACCAACTCGCCTGTATCCGAGAGTGTTGCCCCTCAGGCATATTGGTAATTCTTGCCTCGTTGGCACCAGTCCTTTGTCTCAAACTCGATTCCCTTTTCCAACAGCTCATCTTCCCTCGCTTGCCATTTGTCTACGTTCTGAGCATATCCGCTACGGCCGAGACGATGAGGGTACAGGTTTTTGGCCGCATTGGCCTGGTTCCTTTCGCTAACCTCTTTTGCCTGATCTGACGTTCTGTACGCCACAAAGTCATCCCAGAAAAGGCGACACCTTTGATAATTGGGATCTTCAAAATTGGGTGTCAGCCCCCGCTTCACAAACTTTTTGGTAAGGTCTGCCTTGAACTTCCTGAAGCTGATGCTCATCCTCTCAAGGGCCCTCTGCTTTGCGACTTGTTCTGAACCTGTGGGGAACTGGAATGTCCGCTTCAACTTGTCCCACGCAAGGTCCTTGTCTCTGTCTGGTACCTTCCAGTCCAATTGATCTGGATCACTGGTCTTCCAGTATCGGTACTTTATTGGGATGTCATCCTTCACGATGGCGCCTATAGCATTGGAATATGGGGTGAGTACTGATGCGGGAGCTACAGGGTTCCCATCTGGATCTAACGCTGTGATAGTGTAAAGGCCCGAGGGCATCCTGGTTGGACCTCTACTCCTTCTTGACGATGAAGTGGCAGTGTCCCCAGAGTTCACAGTGGCGGAAGGATTAACCTCCTTCAAAGAACGGTATAAATTAGTCAGCTCTCGTATGGGCGAACGGTATAAATTAACCTAATTTAAAAATTTGTTTGTTTCAGATGGGCGAATTTACCTCCATGTCATCGTGATTATCACCGGGCTGGTTTATGTTTAGAAAAACACTTGGGCTAACATTACCACCATCGCTTTGTCCAGAATTTGCAGGCCTATTATTATCTTGTTCCCGTGACATTTTCTAATGAAAAACTAAAGGAGGTTAAGGAGGTTAAGGCAGGCCTATTGTCAAGATACATGTAGAATGAGTAAAAGCAAAAAGGAAGCTGAAGGGGGGATTGCAGATACACAAGGTAATTTTGCATCTCTATAAACAAATAGATAAGCTTGTTTTAATCCTCCAAATAAACAAATATCTCTATAAAAAAACTGTTAATTTTGCATGCAGCATGGAGAGAAAAACTTTTAGAATTAATATGTCGAAAACAAACCCTCCACAAAATTATTTTTTTACCCCATCCATTGTTTCATCTTCCGATTCACATGCATGGCACATTTTTCTCATGATACAAATTTTCTAGATTATTGAGTCACTCATTTGACCACCTGCAAACAAATACTCTCGAAATTATTCTCTCTGCTAAGCTCAAAACTTGATAGACTACTCACAAATATTAAATACTTGTCAAAGCAGTACAAAATGTTGCAAAGTTAGAAGACAGGGTAACAAGAATCAGGGCACAATACTCAAAGCTGATGCTCAGTTCTGAACTTATTGATTTATACTCTCTGAGGGCAGTGCACAATTGAACTAGGAAGTTAAGCTAACTCACAATTGCATGCCAGAAGATTGTAATGAACTGAATAGCAGATATCAAAGAGCAAGGCTCAAAGCTTAGACAAAAACAACCAAAACAAGCAATGAATGCTACAAAAAGGTCACAACACTAAACTCAAAACATAAAACAAATCGCTAAATACTGTACTAGTAGAATGGTAGTGGAACCAAATGTTTGTGACACATTATGGGCCTGCTTGTGAGTTTAGTTTTTTTTTCTCAGGTGTAAAGTAAAAAACCTATAAATTTGGATTACCCAAAAATAACAGTGAAATCCCCTCTAGGCTCTACTTCATCTGTTTGTAAGAAGTGAATACTACATGGCCATAGCAATCTGCATGACTATGAACATTTGTGTCTGATAGAAATTTCAGTTCATAGAATCAATCTGGAACTACAAAATTTGATAAACCAATAAATTTTGTAGAGGGTTTGTTTTAGACATATTAATTCTAAAAGTTTTAAATAATAAAGAAGTTCACTAAATTTCAGTTCATAGAATCAATCTGGAACTACAAAGCGAAGGACATCTTGGGGCATCTCACTAATGATCCAGTACCAGATCTTGGGGCGGAGGAGATCAAAGGGTCGAGGGGCCGGCGGAGCAGATCTTGGGGCGGCGTCGCCGGCGGCCACTGGACTTGGGGGATCCGGGAGGAGGGGACAGCTCCAGGCGCTGGACGGCGGTGGAGGACGTCGTCGGCGGAGGTGCTGGTGGGCACGGCTACAGGAGCTGGAGGTCGACGACGGCGGTGGCGTGGGCGGCACTGGACGGGCGGGCGGGCGGTGGCGCTGGCGGCGCTGCAGGGGATGGCGAGGGCGGCGGCGCTGGACCCAGGAAGCTATGGCGCTGGCGGCGCTGGAGGGGATGGCGATGGCGGCGGCGCTGGACCCTGGCGCTGGCAGCGCTGGAGGGGGGATGGCGATCGCGGCGGCGCTGGACCCAGGAAGCTAAGGGGATGGCGATGGCGGCGCTGGATTGGACGATATATATAGTGGACAAATAGGTGCCGGTTGTATATTAAAAGCCGATACCTATATTTGGTAATAGGTGTCGGTTCGTATTAGGAACCGACACCTATTAGGGGTAATAGGTACCGGTTCTAACTAAAAACCGGCACCTATTACCCATTAACCCAGGTTTGATTAGGGAGAACTATAAAATTGCAGCAAACCATATGCTTTGCAGCAAACTTTTTTCGGCTATTCTCCACTTTAGTTTAGCCCTTCGCTTATGGGGTTTTTACGGTAATAGAGGAGATTGATTAAAGATTTTATCGTTTTATGCCTTAGTTCTTGATTTTCTATTTATTTATATTGGGAATATCTAGTGAAAATCATCCAATAAGTGAAAAGACGGCAGGTTGTAAGTAGTATAAAATTGTAAAAAAAGACGACAGGTTTCGAGTTCCAAGATTGGTTTGTTCATGTCTATTACAATCAATTTCCAACTTCTAAGTCGATCACAATTACTCCTTCCTCATGATCACTGCGAACATATGGGGCTTCCTCCTCGTCTTCGTCTTCTTGACTTTCTTCACCTTCTTCTATATCCTTCGCGAAAGGTGGTAGCTCGTCGATTTGATCGTAGCCTTCCTCGTCAATGATATTCTCCACTCCAATAATGCTCCGCTTTCCATGGAGAGCCACGTGGCGATCAGTCACCGACGAAGGGTCTTTCACATAGAATACTTGTGTTACGGAGTTTGCGAGCACAAATGGTTCGTCTTGATAACCCACATTGTTTAGGTCCACAAGGAACATTCCGTACTTGTCAATCTTCAAACCACGTGGAATTTTGACCCATTGACACTGAAAAAGTGGTATCTTGAGCGGTCCATATTCAAGCTCCCAGATTGCCTCTATATAGCCATAGTACGTTTGTTTTACACCATTGCTGTCGAAGGCGTCTATGTGGACACCACTGTTTTGATACGAGCTCTTGGCATCCTGTGTTCTCGTGTAAAATGTATAACCATTAATGTCATACCCTTGGAATGAATGAATTGTGCTCGCAGGTCCCCGAGACAAAACATACAGCTGGTCACTATCAGTATTCATAGCCATGATATGCTTCCGTAACCAATCACCAAAATTCAACCTATGCTGCTTAGCTATCTATGCTTCTGATTTGCTTGGGTTCTCGCTGCGGAGTGTGTTAAAATGCATGACGACAAATGGAGCCACCAAGGCCGACTGCTGGAGCACTGCGAAATGTGCTTGTCGTATTGTTTCTAGGCTAGGAGCGAAAATTGCCTTATGCCCTAGTGTCCCTTTCCCTAGTAGCCTGCCCTCGTGTCGAGACATCGGCACACCAATGGGATGCAAATCCATATAGTCGATCAGAACTCAACCACCTCCTCTGTTGCATAACCCTCTACGATACTGCCTTCTGGTCGAGCTCTATTACGCACATACTTCTTTATGATCCCCATGAACCTCTCGAAAGCCCACATGTTATGCAGATACACTGGGCCGAGAATCTTTATCTCTTTCACGAGATGTGCCACGAGGTGAACCATTATATCAAAAAATAATAGTGGAAAACACATCTCGAGCTGGCAAAGGGTAATGATTGCATCTGCTTGGAGCTTGTCTAGCGTGCTTGGATCGATCACCTTCTGATATATAGCGTTGAAGAACGAGCACAGCTTTACGATTGGGTTTCGAACCTTATCTGGCAAAATGCCTCTAATAGCAACAGGAAGAAGTTGTGTCATCAGCACGTGGCAATCATGTGACTTCATGCCCACTAATTTCTTCTCTTTCATGTTGACAAGTCTTTTAATGTTCGCAGAGTAACCAGAAGGGACCCGGACACCCTGCAGGCACTCCAACAGACTTATTTTCTCTGCGGCACTAAGGGTGTAGCACGTAGGAGGGAGGTACTGGCAACCATTGGGACGTTCTTGAGGATGTAGCTCGGGCCTGATGTTCATGTCTACGAGGTCTCTCCGGGCTTTTAACGTGTCCTTTGTCTTGCCGGGTATGTTTAGCAGAAGTCCCATCAAACTCTCGCACACATTCTTCTCAACGTGCATCACGTCAATTGCGTGACGGACATCCAAATCTTTCCAATACGGTAGTTCCCAAAAGATAGATTTCTTCTTCCAAAGAGGCTTCTCACCAGTCTTGCCCGCCGCGTTTCTATTGCCATGTCCCTTACCAAATATACATTCTATATCTTTTACCTCTTCAAAAATATCTCTGCCTGTACGATGTATTGGAGCTGTCCCCTTCTCCACTGTGCCATCGAAATCTCTTCTATTGCTACGATACGGGTGGCTGGCAGGAAGAAACCTCCAATGACACATATACACAGTCTTTCCTGAGTACCTCAGCCACCTGCTTGCTGTGTCCCGCATGCACTGCACACATGCACAACCACCTTTCACTGTTTGGCTGGATGTGTTGCCAGCCGCAGGGTAATCTTGAATGGTAACGAACAACATTGCCCTTAAGGTGAAGTACTCTCTTTTGTATGCATCCCACATCTGCACACCCCGGTCCCATAGTAACTTAAGATCATCTACCAATGGCCTGAAGTAGACATCGATATTGTTGCCAGGTTGCTTGGGCCCTTGGATTAGAAGTGGCATCATTATATACTTGCGTTTCATGCACAACCATGAAGGAAGGTTGTAGATGATAAGTGTCACTGGCCACGTGCTATGCCGACTGCTCATATCACCGAATGGATTCATCCCGTCTGTGCTTAGCCCAAACCTTACATTCCTAATCTCACATGCAAACCTTTTGTACTTTCTATCTATCTTTCTCCATTGAGATCCATCGGCAATGTGCCTTATCAACCCATCCTTCTTACGGTCTTCGTCGTGCCACCGCATCATCTTTGCATGCTTTTTGTTTGCATACAGGCGCTCAATCCGAGGGATTATAGGAAAATACCATGCAACCTTAACAGGCACTTTCCTCTTCTTTAGAACGGGCCCACCACTACCATCGTCAGCATCATCATCATTATCTCCACCCTGATACCGCGGTGCTTTGCAAACTGGACACGTATCCAAGTCTTCGTAGTTACCTCGATATAGAATACAGTCATTTCGACAAGCGTGAATTTTTTGCACTTCCAGCCCAAGTGGACAGACAACCTTCTTTGCTTGGTATGTTGTTTCTGGCAATACATGACCCGCTGGAAGGAGGTCTCCGATCAGCTGCAGAAGCTCTGTGGAGCTCTTGTCACTCCAGCCGTTGGTTGATTTCATCTGCAATAACGAGAGGACGACGTGTAACTTGGTGTGTTCCTCGTTGCATCCTGGATAAAGCGGTGTTTTTGAGTCCTCCACCATGGCTTTGAACTTCTCGTATTGCTTGTCATCGTTGTAGGCTGTCTCCCCATCGCGCAATATTTGATCCAAACCATCTGATTCGCGATTGTCATATTCACCTTCGTCACCAGGCAACTCCACATTGTCTTCGTGCATTGCTTCACCATGATTGTCCACACTGTCATTCTCATCTTCACCATGATTGTCCTGGCATGTGTGATTACGCATAAAACCTCTTGTTAGAAGATGCTCGTGAACTTGTTTTGCAGGAAACTGTCTCTCGTTCCTGCAATCAGCACATGGACAATGCAAATGTTCCGTCATGCTCAACGATCGGGAACTCGTGGCCGCGATCACGAAGTTGGTTACTCCCCTGGCATACTCCAAGGTACCACGCTTCGCACCGTTCATCCCTCCTTCATTCATCGGTCCTACGAAAATTCTTAAATTAACTGCTAACATATATATATATTGATTAAATCCGTAAATCAATCAAAAATCATCGTTACTAATCTTTCATATGTAAAATACTCGATGATTTAATACTCTCCACATTACACAAATAGACGCAAGTAACATATTCTCAATATTACTCCAAAATCAATAAGTCATTATATTTTCTCAAAATATTGGACCAATTCAACAAGAGACGTCTACATTATCTATCACAAATAAGAAAAGCATATATACCATAAAGAATTAATCACACAAATGAAAAAAACTTGCTTAGAGAAAATGTACTAACCTTGTACTAACCTTTAAACATGAGAAAATATACAAATTCCTTGATGTTTTTAAAATTTTTCGGCAAAACCTCTCCCCCCGTTTGCATGAGCCGCACGAAGACGCTCAAAATGAGCTCATCAGTGCTGAGAGGAGATATATATAGGTGCAAAGGATATAGGTGTCGGTTTACAACAATAACCGGCACCTATAATCAGTTCCTTCCGTGGTAAGGAACCACATATGTGCCGGTTCTTGTTACGAACTGGCACATATCTTATAGGTGTCGGTTTGTAGCATCCAGCCGACACCAATTGAAACAAATAGGTGCCGGTTCATAACAAGAACCGGCACCTATTCCTTTCTTCGCCCGAACCGGCACCTATAATCTATAATTGAGACGATAAACGACTAATAGGTGCCGGTTTTTGTTCAACCGACACCTATTATACCGACACTGATGAACGTTTTTGTAGTAGTGTACGTATGCCTATGTGTTTGGACTATTTTTTTAAAAGATAATGGAAGCTTCAGGTGCCTATGTGTTTATGAGTTGGCTTTGTGTATCTTAATTATGCAGAGGTCAAGAGTTTTATGTCTATGCATGTGTGAGTTGGTGGTGTGTATCTTAGTTATGGCAGAGGTCAGAAGTGCTCTTAGGATAATTGTGTTTGGACTTTGAAGTGATACTAAAATCAATAATTAATAACCCATTGTTCAACAATTAATACATTTTGAGAATATTTTAATGCAAATATATTCTATATTATAAATATAAGTATATTTTAATATATTGGAGGTTAAGTTATAGCTTTTTAAAAAAAGTAAAGGTAAGTTATACAAGTTTGACAACATATTTTCTAAATAAATCATATGTTTCTTCTCGGTAAAGAATCTTCAGTATAGGCCCCATTTTAAGCCCCTGATGACCAAACGTTTGCTGAGAACACAAAAATACCTTCAACTCTAGCTACAGCTCCTATTTCTTGTTCTCTTCAATTTCAATATGCACTCCATGTTACGTCTGGTTTAGCACCACATTAATTAAACATGAATATTTCTAATGCATAGAATTCAACTATATTTAAATTTGCAATTTCAAGCACCACAATTTAAATCTTTGAATGAAACAAAAATAACCATGCCTTGCACTAGCGGCTCATGGTGTGGCCAGGCCAAGGCTCAGGAAGGAATTGGAGGACGACAGGGAGAGCGGCAGACGCTGGGGGCTCGGCGGGCTGTTGAAGACAACGATGGTGTGATGGCTGAGCTCTGGGTGGTGGCTGAGCTTGGGACGGTGGCCCAGCTAGAACTTGGGAAGAGAGCAAAGGGTGATGGAGAGAGCAGCGGATCGAGGTGCTGAGCTTGGGAGACGGTCGGAGATGGCATGGCGGTGCTCCTCGTCTGCCCAGGGATGCGCAGTGGGCAGCCAAGCGGGATGACAACGGGCAACTGAGTTAGGGTTCCAACGATGACGGAACAACAACGACAAAGCTCGGAAGGCATGGAGGAGGTGCAAGGTAGGACAGGAAGGGTGGTGGCTGCCACGAAAACGATTGAAAGAGGGCCGACGTATCGGATGGACAGATGGGCGCCGTCAACGAAAATATCTTCCCCCCCAAAAAAAAAAACGATAGAAGTGAGATGTGGTTTAGAGCTCTCATGTGTAGGGGTTGTGAGAGGAGATTTAGGGACCTTTCTATATTGGGACCTTCGATAGGGGTTCTATTGGATTTTTTTCCTTAACCTAAAGAAACTATTTGTGGTTATATTTATGGCCCGCTATTGTAAGAACATCAATCTTTGAATGTGAAATAAGAAAAAAAACTAAATTATAGATGCTAATTATAACATGCCTAATACCTTTTTATGTCGAAATCACTGCTAGTGTACTATATATATCAGAAACTAGGTAAGAATCTTTATATATAAATAATTGAATTATGTTGACATCGATCATTAACATATTTTTTCTATGTCGATCCTTTAAGACAACCGAAACATATTTTTTATTGCTTTCTGATTTTCTGATTAAGATGGCAGTATGCTAGTATTATAATATATATTACTCTGTTAATTTATCACTGGACCGACAAAAGTAGTTCTGGTCGGCGCTGTCGTCCGTTGAAGGAATCTAAATGTTTTTTTCCTGATATAAACAATAAGCAAAGAAGATACATGCATGGTTCCATATATTCCAATGACGCGATACCAAATCGAATCATTATTCGTCGTATATTTTATATATGTGCCGTCGCGTTCATCGAATTGAGCATGAGATGATTTTATATATATAAACGTCATTTATATTGACCAACACCGCCAATTCGGTGCCGCCGGCCGGTGATCGACTCTATCAATGTTCATATCTTCCTCCTTTATTTTGTATATATTTCTGCCAATATCTTTACATCGAGATGCATTTAGGTCCATATCAAACACAAGTGCTTGTCAAGACAGATTAATTGCTTCCATTCTTTTGTTGGTGGCGTTATGTTGTCTTTTTATCTTTCATTAAATACTTTCATGCTTGAACTTCAAATCAAGAATTGTGGTTGTAGTTTCTGTTGAAGCAAATTAGGCTAGGTTTAATATTCATTATTAAAAAAGCAAGATTAATTATTGTAAATAGGAAAATAATGTAAGCATGCATTTCTAGCTTTGATATTTGTCCATAAATATAAACATTTCTAGAGTAATATATACTTTACCAATCCAATCACCTCTCAAGATTTACTGCAATGATTGCTGTATCATTGGGAGTGACTTCTCCAATCAAATTAATGAACTTTCGGATCGGAGGCAATAGAAGTTTACCTTAACCTTAATGTTTGCTGGAACTCCTATAGAAATACAAATATTTATGAACGGAGGAAATACACATATCAGAATCTAGGTAGGACCCATCAAATTGTTTTAAAATAATTTCAAACCCTTTCATGCTGGTACACACCTTTAATTTGTAGAATAGTACAAGTAGGGTAGCTAATATAGTACGTACAAGAAGTTGTTGTCTTTGGTATTGACAGTACGAGGGGGGCAGCACGACCCACACCCAAATGGTTGACGTTGCCCCTTGTTCTTGTTGTTTGCCATCCCTTAACGACAAATGGTCGTTATTACTACATAACTACTAGCGATTATTGGTTGATGAGTTAGTTAAACGATAAGTATATACTTATCTTCGTTTTAAAATATAGTAATCTAGTATCGGATTAAACACATTCTACTGCTATGAATCTGAATAAGGTTCTCCAGATATATTCGTAGTAAAAAATATGTCTAATATGATTCTAAATTGTTATATTTTAAAATGGAAAGAGTAATTATGAACACTGTTTGCATATATGATATGCCATTATATTGCTGGCACTAGTACATAAAATCTCATAGGTGCCGGTTCAAAAGGCCACATAAGTGCCGGTTTTGGGACCGGCACCAATTGGTCGGCACTAATGACCTAAGTCATTGGTTCTCGAACCGGCACCTATGTGACGTTATAGGTGACGGTTCTAAACTAGAACCGGCAACTATGTGATATGTCGGTTCTAATTTAGAACCGGCACCTATTTGGGTGGACCCGTTTTTAATTTTTGTAGGTGCTAAAAAGACCCCAAAAATATAATTTATATTTTATTTAGCATCTATACCATCACAATTCACTGCCTATAAATCCTATGATTTTTTCAACCCATATTTATATATATGCCTCAAACAAGATTCAAACTCGAAACCTCTCTTTTCATCCAAAGCATCCTTGCCATCTCACCTACAAACACTTGTTGTCTTGTAAACAAATACTATTCTTTTGATACTATTGTTATCCGAACTTATAATCCATATTTAACACCATAGATGAGCTCAAATGAAATTTTTGTCAACTACAAAATTGTAGATCTCATCTAGATCTATAACTTTTATATATGTTTTGTCTTCATCCGAGATCGTTTAGAAATTTTAAATATTCACTTATGCAAATAGATCTAAGACATTATAACACATTTTCGGACATCCAAACGACCTTAAATCAAAAAGTCATCGACTACAAAATTGTAGATCTCGTCGAGCTCTACAAATTTTATATAAAGTTTATATTCATCCAACTTTATATGAAAAAGTTATATGAAAAATCGATAGGGATAGAATCGACACCTATTTATCACATAGGTGCCGGTTCTTATTATGAACCGGCACCTATGTAATAGGTGCCGTTTATAAGAAGGGCCGGCATCTTTTTGGGTGTGACATATGTGCCGGTTCTTGTTATAAACCGGCACCTATGTGATAGGTGCCTGTTTATAAGAAGGGCCGACACCTTTTTGGGCGTGACATAGGTGCCGATTCTTATTACGAACCGGCACCTATGTGATAGGTGCCAGTTTATAAGGAGGGCCGACACCTTTTTGGACGCGAGGACCGTTTGGAGGGGAGTCATTGGTGCCGGTTTTTCTTATAAACCGGCACCAATGTACTTCTCCCAACCAACCGGCACATATAAAACCTTATAGGTGCCGGTTCGTGAAAAAATGGGCGGAAATTGTCTTTTAGGTGTTGGTTCTAGTAAATTCGGCACCTATGTGGCCGGTACCTATAAAGGTTTTTTGTAGTAGTGTGGGTGATCGATCGATGGTACGATATTACATGACAGGGGGAGAAATATATATATTTGGTCATATTAGTTTGATGTATCTTGTATACGAGGACACATGCAAAAGGAAATCAACATCAATTTTAACTGTATAAATGGAGAGAAAGCAACACACGCTTTTTTAAATTTGGACGCAGTGTGGTGTGGCTACGTTTCTACGTACTACGTAGTATATAGATATACGTGCATGTTATTTGCCTCTCTTCAAAGTTCGGGTTTGTTGAGCTTTCAATTTACACATGAACATGCATTGTTGGTAATGTTAGCAATGTCATCATCGATACCTTCCAAGATACTAGGCAAATTTATAACAAAAACTTTTGGTGGTGGTGAGGGCTCTAATGAGGTTAATTATATNAGTATATATATATATATATATATATATATATATATATATATATATATATATATATATATATATATATATATATGACTTTTATCTTTTTAAGTGTGTGTTAATATAAGGAAGCATACTTGTGGGTATGTGCGCGTGGTGAAACGGACACTATGATGTACTATGTACGTGTATGTTTTTTCATGTAATTGAAAAAAATCAAACAATTATATGTAATTATACTATATGCAATACAATTATACTATATTATTGGCAATTAATAATCGTTTGTGTACATGTGTACTTGCATACGTACGTACTCAGTGATTTAGTAGTTAGAACGTACAACATATAACTGATTAATCATGCTAATTAATCATCACTATACTGTATGCAATGCAAAGATGTGTTTTGTGTATACGAACAAGCATGCCGGACAAACGACGAACTATAGCACAAATCAATCAAGAGCCTGATCAGTATACACACACACATATATATATATATGGCTGCATGCTGTCCCCGGCCGGGGCCGGTATAATCTAACAGCGTCGTACGTATGCTGCTGGATTCATCAAATAATTGAGATATACGAGCTAGCTATCGATCGGCCGATCGATCGAGTTCGTTCTCTTAAATTCGTAAGCAGCAAAAGTGGATTGTGCAAACAGTTGTGTCCCCTACCTCCTCGTTAATACATGTGCTATTCACGTTGATTTGTTGCAACCCAAACAGTTTTATTATGGCAATATGCTAACCCAGCTTCATGCATGCATCTCCCACAGCTACAAATGGAGCCGTGCACCACGCCGATTTTGCTTCAATGGGATATAGGCGTGGATCACTCTGGAATGGTACCCGGATATTATGGAGCTTCTAGCAGTTACAACTACTCCTAAAATCTTCAGTTCAGTTCCTCCAAACAGTCAATATTTCACATTCAGATTCAGCGAATATATGTAGCAATTAATAGAATTCAGAAATTAAGATGTTTTAGTTTAATTTGTCAATTACTCGCGCGTCGCATAAGATGTTTTAGTTTTGTTCTAAATCAGACTTCTTTCATTTTGACCAAGTTTATATTAAAAATACACCAACATCTACAATATCAAAAATTAGTTTCTCTAAAAATTAACCACATAAAATGTCTTAATAATGTATCTATTATTATTGTAGATGCCAATTATTTTTTACAAACTTAGTCAAAGTTAAAAGAAATTCAAGTTATGACAAAAATAAAACACCTTATATTGAGGGTTGTATATCGTTTTCATGTTTAGCTAATAATTCTAAATTTTGAATCAGTAAATACCTAGATATTGATTGTTTAGAATATGCAGCACCTTCGGATATGATATGCACTAGAAAAGTTTCATTAATTTTAAATGATTTAGTTAAACTTGAGCAGGTAACAGTTACGATCGATGGGGAGCGTGACCGGGCCAGACGTATTGACGTGCCCATCCGAAATGAGCAGTGTAATGCAAGAAACTACCGTGTAGTTTGGTTTCTAGAAGGAGAAAGACGAAAGTTAGTTGCTTTCTAGCCAGCTATTAATTTCATTTTTTCGTTTTATGTAATAGCATTCTTTATTTTTCAAGAGACACTCGTACAGAAAAAAATTTTCCAGGCGATTGGTAACCCATTTATATGGGCATTTTTGGATCGATCTCTAATCAAGGACTTGTAAAGATCAGGTGTTTATGCAGGTGTTCACGGTGACCGCTTCCTCCTCCTCGACCTCCGCACTGGGGCCGCCTCTACCTTTGCATCGTTCTCTGCCCTCACCCTCGTCGCTGCTTCAGTGGTTGTCCTCCTCCTCCGACGACGGGTCTTCATCGGAGTCCTTCGGTGGGGACCTGTTGTACCACCACTTGTCATCGCTATCGCAATCATCAGAAAGCATTTTGCGTGGCAGCGGTGGCAGTGACGACGATGAGGAGGTGGTGGTGTCCACGTCGGAGGTTCCCCACCATTCTTCTCATCCTCCTTATTGGTGCCTGGTGCGTGTCGTGGCGAGTCCGCCATGGCCACAGATAGAGGAGAAGACAGGAGAATGCAAAAAGAGGAAGAGCGCATTGAGAAAACCCTATCTGTTCTCTATTTATTGGAAAATAGATAGCATGGGATGTGAGGAGGCGCGACGTGATAGTGGGGACGTGACCGGCGTCTAGTGGTTCGTCTTCCGAGGTAGTGGATGTAGCTTAAGTAGTAGCGTAAGGGAGACGAAAAGAAAAAACACAAACGGGCATTTAAGAGCACCTACTGGAAAATGGCGGGCGTCTTATCTGCATTGTCCATGTAAATGAGTCGATTTTCATAGGCAAAGTCTTAAGACAACCGCCTGCAAAATTGTGTTAGCACACGTGAAAATCTTTCGATTTACATAGGTGCCCATTTTAGGCGGCCGTCCGTGGTATTTTATTTACACATGTGGCTCTTGGCCTCCTATCATGATAAATTTAAAGCAGACGGTTTTTATTTTTGTCCACGTATAAAATTAAGGGTCAGAGCCTCGGAGGCCTACGAAAATCATTTTTCTACTGGTGAGTCTCCCACAAATCTAAGTCACATTAATTTCAAAGCCATGAATACCCTCGAAGGAAGTCAAATTGCTAAAAACAGAAATTCAACTATTTTATATATGAAATTGATCATACACTCCATCTTACACTCCCTAATCAAATTAAATTGTTTTAGAATACTCCATATCACTAGTTGCTATGGATAAATACTAGCTTGTTCCTCCAGAATACATGTAATCATGCATGAATAATGCAGAATTTATAGTGGGTCGATATCCAGAGCTGGCGTCATTTATTTGCAAAGCGTCTATATCCAGTAGTCATATGCATATGCATGCATGCTTTTGCTCTCCTAGCAAAAACACACTTGGGCAGAAATTAATAAAAACGACGTCTGAACAGCAGCAGCTAGTGTAGGCGTACGTACATGCACGTATGCATGCATGTATGTACGTACATATATACGCGAATACAATACGGACAGTTGTACTGCCTATACTAGCTAGAAGCTAGCGTACATCTGTGGATAGGATAGGCCAAACGAAACGAATGGACCGTGTATCATGCATGTGACATGAACTTATATATATATAGTAGAGAGGGCATGTACCAGCTGTATATTATAAACATAATAATGACATAGCTAGGGTATATACGTAAAGTTTAAGGTATTTATACGGGCAGCAGCCAGCAGGTATGTACTGCCAATATACGGGTGTCATGAAAGGTGCACTGTACTTATGACGTACAGTGTCACGCGTGCTAATACGTTGCCGTTTGGTGTCCCTACCTTTCTATATAATTAAGCTAATTAAAAGATGGCACCACATGTTTGTGGCCGAAAAAAGAATTGGCTAATGAAACTCATTTTTTTTACTTGCTATTAAAGATTTCTCACCGTTTGGATAACACCCAATTGGTGACGTGTTAATTAGCTTTTGTTAATTGATTGGCACCAAATTTTTGCATGCATATGCTAGAGTACTAATTAAATATTGGAAGCAAAACAGTAAATCCTCCCCCTTTTAGGTTTCTCCTTGGGAACCAATTCAATTAGCAACAGAAAAATAACAAATCACTACTGTACTAGGGAAATAGTTTTTAGAAGCGGCTAAGATGTATGTATTTTCAAAGGCAGTTCGGTTTCACCGTCACTAACAAAAGGCCTAGGCAGGCCATGTGCCGTCTGTGGAAACAATTTCCACATGTAACCAGCTTAAAAGGACTGATTTTTTTCCTTTAAAAAAACTCTTACATTAATTCTGTTTATTAGCTTTATTAGCCACAACAACAAAAAAATAAGTTTCATAACTTAATTTTAGAGTTGACTTGGAGTTATTTGATCGTGGTCTATTTGTCAACATTGGTTTTTAATTAAATCACCAATGACACATACAGTTTTACTGACAGATTGTTTTTAGTTGCTTTGTTCACGGCTTATCAGCCATAGGTCAAGTGATCAGAGCCGAAGCTCTGCGATACCTTGTCAAAATTTCTCTCATGTTGTCAATATTGGTTACCCTGCTAGCTAAAAATATGCACATGATACGATTCGATTCCGGTGCAATATGAATTGTAAAATTTTTTTTACAATAATATGGACATGTACGTACGCATATACGGCAACCTTAAATAGCAAGAAAAAGCATCTTGTACTGGTACTTAGCAGCAGTAGCGGCCTTTTTCTTTTAGGCTGCATTGATGCATGCAAGGCCAGTGCAGTGGGGGACCTAATATAATGGAAGGTGCCATTTCACATCTCGTAGGGACGGGAGATTAATTATTATAATGGGATCGGACCCCCTTAATCAATTGATGGCTTGTCAACTAGGGTGACCAGAGCTTGGCTTAATCCCAACCATAATTAAGCACAGCTTTTAATTCTGATTAGTTAAATGATTGATTAAGCAACGCAATCGAGATCTCAACGTATCACACACTCCAATTTTTGTGTGGACTACATGTGTGTAGGAGATAAAACTCAGTACGATACGATCCCTCTGTTCACAATATAGATGCCGTTCTAGAATTCGTACAGACAAACTCAAAATCTTAATTAACGCAATGATATATAATAATTATCAAAAGTTGGCATGTAAAGTTGAAATTAATAGATTTATTTGTCATAAAAAAAATCTTCCCGTGTAGTAATTTCTATAAACATATAATTAGAAAATATAGCGTTAAAACATGTGCATTAGAGACCGTGTCGATGCCCTTAATTAAACTACAAGTCAAGTAAAAAAAGAACGAAGGGACCGAGCAAGGAGTGATAGTGTAAGCTCTGTTTGGCCCTGCATCAATTAATTAGTTTTTGTTCGGCCATGCATGGGATATGAAAGTGATGTCATTGTGGAAATGGAGCCCCTGGGCCATGTTGCCATGTCCTCGCAAGCTAAAAGTAGGGTAATTTACACTCAAACACAAAACAAAACTTATTGGCCATATTGATTTCATTGCATCTCATATGCATGCATGCACGGCCCTTTTCCATCGATCGATCGTCCACAAGCAACATGGAGCTGTTGTGCAAACGATCGATCAGAGCATGTCGTTCTTGACACGTCAATTTAATCTGCATAACATGTGGACCATCCATGAAACAAACGGTACCAGTTTATATACACGAGGAGAAAGAGATCTATGCCTGGCCTGTCGGTAGGTATTACAATATCTCAAAATTAACGATTAATATAATTGATTGTCTGAAAAATCTCATGGCTAATGGTTTTTTTTCTGGTTTGACAATTAATTATGAAAAGAAAAACACATGGCACACACGGCTTAAGCAATCACCTTTCATTTGACCACTACCCTTGATCTTCTTTTTTTTTTTGTTAATCATTTCATATCATCACCGACTTGAAATACATAATACAACTTGGTTTAGTGTAAATAACATGTGTGTGCATGAATGATATCGCAAAGAATCCAACTCTGGCGATTGGATGTCTGACTTCTGGGAGTGAAAAGAACAGAAAAGGAGAGGAGAGAATAATAGGAAGAAAATTTAGTTGGGACGCAGGCAACTTTCATGCTACACGAATATACTACACTGAAGAAAGTGATGTCTCATGAAAGCAAGTTTTTTTTGTTTAAAAAAAATATTATACATGGATGCATGAGAGGAAGTTGTTCGTGCATCAGCAGCAGCTAGCAGCCGGTTGGTTTTCTTTTGCAAGAAAAGGACGAGGACGAGAGCATGGCACGACTGCATGCAATCGTCCTGGGATTACTTGTTTAATCGTGTGACATTTGGTTGGTAAAGGACAGCTACAAATGGTTGGAAAATCTTGATGCAATCCTGATTAGCACATACATGAGGTGATTATATATAAGTTATTCTACTTGGCCACTTGATCGTTCTTCCAAAAAGGATTGCATTCAGAGATTGTAAAGAAAAAAAGACGTTGCTCACAAAATACAATATGCAGAAATATGGTTCCGCGTGATTAAAAATTAGCTATTTGAGCTTGGCCGTTAATTAATTAATTAAGGTCATGTTTGACACAGCTCTATATCTCATATCTAGATTGAATATAAAGTCTATATGCTAAATTACAATAATTGAAAATTTTATATTTCATCTAAAACATGAATAAAATGGTTCATCCAAATATTAATTATCAACATAATAACATCATAGACCCATAGACCCAGATACATAAATCTGTAGAGCTAGAAATATCTAACTTCAAGAAATCTTAATTAAATTCAAAGTGCATGGTGCCAAATAGGACATGAGAGGCCAGTAATCATCAAGCAAATCCAGAAGAAATATAATTCAAGCAGCAGGCAAACTAAACCTGCTGCGCAGTACTAACACGTAGCAATTAACGACCAGAGTTTTTGTCAGGTCAAGCCGTCAAGATTAATTGCTAGCATATGCAAGAGAATTAGCAGCTAGCTAGGATTATTGATTAGTTGGGTCAAGAGGCGCAGGAGTTAACACGAAACACTCGGAGACCGGCTGCGAGCTACCATCGAGTACTCTACGTGTTGACACACATGCACACACACGCGTACGACGTATAATACACACAATACATACGCACGTAACGACGTACTAGTGCAGGGTGCAGCACACACCACACACTTATTCAGTCCAGTACTGATGACAGCTAGCCACACGGGAAAAGAGAAGAAGAAGAAGAAGAAAAAGCTGTGACAGTGACGAAACGCGACTCGCAGGGATACTCATGTCCAGCAAATCCTCCTTTTCTAATTAATCTTCCTCATCATCAGCTGACCACGCAAAAATAATCAACCCATTTTTCTTATGTAATATATGCACCCAAAGACCAATATTATAGTCTTCTATAAAAAAATATGTATAATATATAGGTGATGAACAAAGACTACTATATGCAGTGACAGAGAATAAATATGCACTCACGAATGGCTATTAATCATCATTTGGCTGATATATAGTCATGCATATATATACATGAAACGAGTGCAGAAAACATAAAGTGTAAGTATATACTATTATTATTAAGAGAGAAATAATTAATTATATATATTAAATCTATGGAAAAAAAAAATTGGCACAAGAGCTAGAAGTGCGCATCGAGTTGGCTGGCACACACGGAGGTGAGCTAAGGCCGGGTGGTCCTGGCTATGCTAATTCGCTGCACTCACTCGATCGAAATGAGGAAGGGATGGATTAATTGGACTGGAAAATTATTTGGAGGATTACAAGGGATTAAATTAAATTAATTGGACCCATCCATATCCATCCATCCGATGGGTGCCCTACCGACGCCGGCCCGGCCCTCTTGTCCTACACCCAAACCATGTACCACTACTGTCTAGTGTACTCCTCATCCCTTCTCTCTCTCTCTCTCTAACACCTCATCTTGACACGTCTTTCTCTCTCTAAACACAAACAAACACGCAAAGATAGAGAGAAAAAAAGTACTAGTAGTACACCACTACGACGCACTGTTAGCTTCACAAAGAGGGTCCACGACGAGACAAAGCCGACGACGATGGTGGTATACGTACTATGAGTCTATTTACATGCTTTTGGCTTCTGGCAGCTATAGCTTTTCTCAAAATTAAAAGCTTTCCAAACAATATAATTTTTCATTTAGATTCTGAGAAATTATAGTTAATAACTACAAAATCTAGAAAATAAATCAGAAATCAAAAGCCGAGAGTTTTTCGGTTTCTCCAGATTTTCAGAAACCGGCTATTAATCAATCAGTCGTTTATTAGAATCTTAAACTTTTCAAATAGGATCCATATAACTAACGAACCATGGGGTGGGGGTAGGGGTGGCGTCCTGTTGTCATCTTTTATCCCTCTTGAATTCCGGGGCTGTACCCATCACTCCCCCCTACCTTCATCCATCATCAAGCCCACCACCACCACCACAAATTTAAGGACACTCTCTCTCATATAATGCTTATATATGATCCTAATCATAATGATAACAATATTATCATTGAGTAAATC
Organism: Oryza officinalis; assembly: GCA_008326285.1. Lineage (NCBI taxonomy): Eukaryota > Viridiplantae > Streptophyta > Magnoliopsida > Poales > Poaceae > Oryza > Oryza officinalis. The sequence goes on from BDMV01000005.1 coordinate 3,003,170, forward strand.
ATATCACTAGTAGTAGTAGTAGTAGTATCATGTATATGTAGTATATTGGTGCAGCACCATATTGTGTTGTAGTGTAGTGAAGCTGGACTGGACCTATGTTTTATATGGGGACCCCAAGAGAAAAGATGCCTCGTTTCGTTTGTCAAACTCACCTTTCCTTTCCTTTCCTTTCCTCCCGTGATCTTCTAATGCCAGCCTTGCTGCTGCTAATCGCCATGCTGCCCTTGCGCTGCCGCCACCCCTAGCTACCCTTCTCTCCATTATCTCTCTCTTATCCACTTTTAACTATAAATATTAATAATATCTTTACCTAGATAATCTAATAAAAACTACCGTCTCCGTCCCAAAAAAGAGTGCATTTCTAGCTACGCATCTGGACGTAATCTTTTCGGAATGGAGGTAGTCCTACTTGACACAAACAAAGTTATATGGACACAATAATTGAGCGAAAAAGCATGGTGTTTATTCTGCCATATATTAGTATATAATTGCAGTCTTACCTGCATATATATATTCATCTACTGTCCCGAAAGCTGCAACTGTACAATTCTGACTTGTGCCCAAGAATAAGGGGAAGAGAGACGAGATGAATGAAACGGACCTGTGCCAATTGCCAAAGCAGAGAAGTCAGGCTGTCACCAGAAAGTCCTTTTTCCCTTCTAGCTCCTGCATGCAGCTGATGAGCGTCCTGCATGGAGAAGAAAAGAACAGATGGTGACACTGAATTCCAAGAGTGAGTATCACTTTTATTTTAATTGATACATACATACAGACACCGGCGATGTGCTAATTGCTCCAAAAATCTCCAGAAAAAACATATAGTACAAATGCATATATACCACAACAGACAATGCAAGCCTCCAGAACGGATGGGGATCCGTTTGCATGGGGAATCAAAGGACAAGGATGATCAGCTGGAAACCAGATTATAAAATCATCAATCAATGCCTTTTGATTCGCCGCGCGCTTGTTTAATGTTTAATGGGGGGATGAGTATCCGCTGTCACATGGGCACAGGAGGGGGGATGGATGCCATTACAATCCTAATCATGGAATCATGGATTGAACTTTCTCCTTTTCCTTTCATCAGGATACCAGGCCATAATACTTGCATTGACTAGCTCATTTGGGATGAATACTATAACTCCAAATGTTTTTGTCTCTGTCCTCCAGGCCTTGCCTCTCTTTTTTTTTCTCTGTATTTGTAAATTCTAATAAACACAACCGGCCTCTCCACAATGATCAATCGATCGACCGATCGGTGTTCCCATTGACGGCAGAGACAGTCAGCAGACAAATCATTATTCCTGTACCTGCGCAATTATCTGTGCAATTATGGGAAGCTCCGTTCTGAAGAACTGATCACCACAGACACGCTCAACGTGCTTCATCTCGGATTGGAGAAGCAGAGACGGATTTCCGAATGAAAATTGCTAGGGTATCTAGCTGCATGCCCATGGTAAACAAAGGGGAGAAGATGCCCTCTGTCCTGGAATACCAACATCTGATGCCACCACTTCTTTTCCCCAGGACCCCAACTGTGATGATTGACGGAGAGCTTTTCCACAGAGACAAGTGATCCAGTGACTTACCTGAAAAGCAAGAGAAATAAAGGACAATACTTAGGTCTGACACATAAAATCTTGCAGGTGGGAGAAAATGAGGTGCACATGCACGCACGCACAGCACAGCACAGCACAGCACAGCAGCTAACAAAATTGGGACTTAATTGGCAACAGAAGAAAGGCGACATGGCCTCCCAGTCCCAGCACTCCAGCAGTCGTCTGCTGCTTTCTTTGCCCCTGCATGAAACACTCGTGATGTACAAGTAGCTGCAGAAACATAAAAGATTTAAAGAGAGAAGATTACTAGTTTCTAGTAGAAGTGGTGTACTGGCTGCTCTGCTATTCTCTGGGTCGCGGTCACTCAACATGGGAGCAAGAACATCAGTCCTTGTCATAATAATGTAAATCCTGATGGACTGGTTTTACTTTCACTGACCGGCTGATTCTCATTCAAACAAGTACACTGGAAATGGGAAACGAGATAAAAGGGGAAAAAAAAGGCAAAGAAGGAAGAAGATGGAACAGATTTTCGCACAAGGCCGCGACAATTAAAATATCGGTGGAGACGGACGGCTACCCCACCAGTTTTGGCACCGGACATAGATTCTTAGGAGATGACGAGACAGACCCCCCACACGCACGGCCAGGAAGCAACCAAGGCAAGGGGGTTAAACCTCCCTTCCCACAACCACCACCACCACCACCACCTTTAAAAGAAGGTGCTAAAGGGGGTGTCCTGCAAAGAAAAGGAGAGGAGTGCCCCCTAACCTTTCCCTGCTTTCCACTGAAATCTCCTATCCGCAACCATACAGTTGCTCAATTCTGGTCTCAGCCGAAGCCCCAATCATTCATCGTTATATAGTTCACTATACCCTCCCTTGCATTTCCCACCACCACCCCTTGAGCCCTGAATCCCTGAAGAAATTGTCTGCGCTACTGCTACCACTAGAGAAGGATTAGCCGCTCAGAATTGTGCGAGCGAAACCTGCCAGCCGTGCGAATTTCAAGCTCCGAGGTCCTGCATTGCACTGAAATGGGGAGGCATTCTTGCTGCTACAAGCAGAAATTGAGGAAGGGGCTCTGGTCCCCTGAGGAGGATGAGAAGCTCATGAATCACATAACCAAGCATGGTCATGGCTGCTGGAGTTCTGTTCCTAAACTTGCAGGTGAGCTCAAACAAGTCTTCTGCATTTCCTCGTTTCAATTACAAACTTCCGATTCTTTTCTTATCTCTTGTCCAACAATTCTACTCCCTGAATTGGTCCAAAATTCTAAATTTCTTCCTGGTGAATTGTTGCAGGGCTCCAAAGGTGCGGCAAGAGCTGCAGGCTGAGGTGGATAAACTATCTGAGGCCTGACCTCAAGAGAGGTGCATTCTCTCAGGAGGAAGAAGACCTCATCATTGAGCTCCATGCTGTCCTTGGGAACAGGTAAACTTTAATCTCAATTGGCAGTACCATAATTCAGGAGTAGTAACTGCAAGGCAACACTTGATACATCAACTAACACAGCCCTTCTATTTTTCCATGAGAAGGTGGTCTCAGATTGCAGCTCAGCTGCCTGGGAGGACTGACAACGAGATCAAGAATCTCTGGAACTCTTGCATCAAGAAGAAGCTGCGGCAGAAAGGCATTGATCCCAACACCCACAAGCCCCTCACCGAGGCTGATCGCAGGGGAGCAGCACCCACAGTCAGCACCGAGAGGACCTCAGGGTCCAGCGACGTCAACCCGTCAAGTGCTGGCGCTCTAGGGAACTTGAGCCACCTCCTCAGCGAGACAGCACAATCATCAATGCTGCTACCGGTGTATGATAAGAATCACCCTGAAACTGCAAGCTTGCCACGCCCTAAGGTGCCACCAAAGGAGTTGTTTCTTGACCAGCTTACTGCCGGTCACGAGAGCCCATCAAGCTGCCGCTCATCAGGTCCAACCCTGTATTTTCCTTTCCAGCAACCATTAGGGTACGGTAATGAATGTGGCAGTGGGGATGGTGCGAATATGAATTCACTCTGGTTCAACCAGAATGATTTTAACTGCAGCACAATTTCCACCGTGATGCCACCAGTTTCACCATCAGCCCTCTCAACATCAATGGGGCTGAATCTTCCCCCAGAAAATCCTCGCCACGGAGGCACTGGCATTGGCAACACCCCGTTCTACTGGGATGGTTCCAATCCTAGCAGCAGCGGCAGTACTGGGAGCAGCGGAAGCAACAGTATGGGATTCGAGCCACAGAGCACAACCTCAATTTTGGAGAACAGTGTATTCCCATGGACAGATATCGGACAAGAGAAAGATACCAGAGTTCACTTAGTGGAGGAACTCAAGTGGCCTGATTTGCTCCATGGAACCTTTGCTGAGGCGACGACAGCCATGCAGAACCAGAGCCAATCATTATACGATGATGTGATCAAGGCAGAGAGCCAATTCAACATGGAAGGGATATGTGCCTCTTGGTTCCAGAATCAGCAACCACAACAACAGCTGCAAGCAGCATCAGACATGTATGATAAAGACTTGCAAAGATTGCCCTTGTCTTTTGAACATATCTAGGTACAATGCTCCGCCATGCATGGAACAGAGCAGAGATCAGAAGAAGCAGAAACTTGTAAGTCTCACATATTGATTGGCAGGCAAAACACTGAAGTGCTTGATGTTTTGACACAGAATCGACCTCAACACTTTCTCCTCACTTAAAGATCCTACAGTGTCATGGAAAAGACAGCTCTGGCCTTACGAGTGGCAGGAGAAGGGATAGAAAAGTACGTTCTAGAGTCTCCCTCATTTCTCTTGAAATTTGCTGTTTTTTGTACACGACAACTCAACTTTTGGATACTTGAGTTTTGGTTCACTCTGTTTATCAAATAAATATAGACAGGCATGGGCAAAACATGTGTCGGTAGCTCTCACAAACCATACAAGTAGTCCCAAGCTTTTCAACTGCTGCCATGCACGTACATGCAAATTAATTATTGCATGTTGTATTTTTATTTCTTTTGAGAAGTTGCCAACAAAGTGCAGTTGTATATTTGTAAAGGAAAAAAATTGGAACATTGACCCAAGAGTTATTTTCACCTCCTCTCCCTTTCCAGTTTCTGTCTTAACTTTTTATGTGAAGAATCCAAAGCTACTTGATCGCTTTCTACTTGAATACAAGCAGGGAAAAGGATTGGTCGATTTGATAGGTCCAAAGAGGTAATCATCCTCCAGAGAAAGTAAACATATTTGACAAAAGAAAAAGAGAAAATTATTAATGAATATCCACCTACCATATGGATGGGTAATATATGAAACATCAATGTGTGGCGAGCACTCAAGATATCCTTATCTATGTTTGTACATCACTTGTTTATGTACCAAAACTATGGTACATTACTTATATATAAACCATGAAAATGTATGTCTGCCTTACAAAGGCCAGGAGTTTAATTGTTCAGCACCTAAGAGATTTTGCATGCTTCTTTGGTTTATCCCATAATGAATATGGACTTGCAGCACTTCTTAATCTAGATTTGAGTTAATCTAGATTTGAGTTAAGAAGGCTAATAGACATAAGAGCCTGGTGTCAACATCTTCGCCCTGAGGGACAGTGTGTAAAGGAGGAGCTACTTGCTGGCTGTGTGAGGGGATGCCTCAGTTCTCGGGCGTTTGTAAAAGGGAGTTATTGATTGCTCTAAGAATATTTGGAATTCAGTTCATAAGGATTTGGATCAAAATGCCCCTATCCATACAGTCCCTCAAGTTAGTTTTTGAATATAGAAGGCTCAATAGCCCTCAGTGCTCAATAAAGCTAAGAACTCCTAAAATGATAAACAAACGAGGAAAAGGAAAGGCTATGCCACTATTTTCCTTGGCCTGTCAGGTGGGCTCCTTTTTCTCTGACTACTCAAAAATTAAATCAGCATCATATTGGTTTGTTTCTATGCATGGCAGTAGTCCTAATTAAATAAAGTTGTCTAATCAGGTTCCTAGGCCCCAGATTAGCTTTAAAAGTTACATATATTATTTTTATGTGACATAATTAATGGAGTGTGGCCATGTGCACAAAAATGCTGGCATAAGGTGGTCAGTCCTAGCATTTTTCACAAATGAAATGAGACCAATAATGCTGATAAGGACCATTAGCACTAAAAAGCAATTAGAGAGGTCCAATAATTCTGTTTCGTAGCCGTCAACAATTACCTGTCTACATCTTGGTTCTGGTAAATAACTAAACACAAATTAAACTTGCTAAGAGCATGGTTACATACCCTGATGTTTCAACTTATGTGGCATATGTGCTTTAATTTCCTTTGTTTATATCCTGTGTCTGCTTGGACGTATGAGCTGTATAATTGGATGTATCTGCATGTTTTGAATGAAGATATCAGTTGAACGAAAGCCAAAAAAGTACAAAGGGATGTAGAGGTAGCGGGACACGAAAATAGTAACTGTTGTAATGGAGTAGTGCTAACACTCTTCCAGATGAAACAGACATTTGGTTTAATATTTTGATATTTAATTTCAACTTTGCAAACAAAACTGCAATAATTGACTACCTAACACCATCATTAGAAAATTAACGATAACAGGTGAGGAATAATATCACAAATTACTCGAGTAACAGTAAGTTAGCTACAGTTAGGCCCAAGATATTATAACTTTCGTGCTATTAGGACGTCCAAGTGGAGCAAGGAATATCCAACAAATAATTCATCTTTTCCAATTGACAGGACCCTAAATGCAATTCATTATGATCAAACTTGAACTTTAAATACAGGAAGCTCAAGTCGGCAAAATATCCTACTTTTTGTACAAACAAAAAAATTTGGGAAAACCAAAATTTAACCACCACTTGTTTCTTTTCAACAGGAAACTAGGGTTATAGTGATACAATATTACCAGGAAAGAGCCAAAAGGGTAAGACAAGAATTCCTGCATGCTAACTGTGTTTCTGAATGTTTCTTTCTTCTCTTTGACATCAGCATGACGATAAGAATATGAAAGCATATTGGAGCAGCTTTAAGTTTGCATCACTATAACCAAGAAAGAAGCTACCGTCTAGTGTTGAGGGTATAGATGAAAGAATTTTGCACTTGAATATAAAGTACACACTACATTTGTGAATAACACCATTCAAAAAATGCCTTATATTTTTCTTAGTGGGGGGAGTACATGCTTGAGACTTGGTTCCACGAGTTTCATCTGTTGTTGACGTGAGAATTCACACATATTCAGATGGCACGTCTTTGTATTGTGATCAGCCAAATCCCATACTCCATAAGCTCAATGGATTAGTTTGGCTTACATTGAAGATCAGATAGAGGGAAAAGAATAACATTTGCAGAACTAAATCCCAACAGTATACACCCAATCACTAACAGTAGAGAAGTAAATCGTAAACCAAAAGGAATGACAGACAGGAGGAAACAACAAAGCAAACAGCTAATTAGTTGGGATCATCCACAAGTGCATGTGTATAGAATCATCAACCAAGAGAGAACAAATTGACAACTAAACATAGCTGAACTCAGAAGCAAGCGAGGATATAGGTGGCTTGTGGACCTAGGTGTATGCAATATACAATTCAGTCTACGCACATCAAACTTTTAATGTCTGGGCTTCAGGGTTGTTTTTCTCCTTTCTGAGTTTCATTTCCCCTTTGATCCCCATGTTTCTAGTTGCATTGGGACAACAGGATGAAGGAGTGTGGCTCAAGATTTTTATCATTTACAGGCTGCATTCAAGCATGAAGCTGAAGCCCAACATGTCGAGGCCATGTTCTTCTTTGTGGACAAGTGATTCAGGAATTTTTCTTGAGGGCTGCTTTGCAAATTGTGAGATCATGGCCCAGGGCACCGGAGTCATCTTCCTTAATGACAGAATCAGTAATCCAATTCGAGAAGATTTGGAGGATCTCCAACAGTGTATGGAAAACCTGCACTTTCATAACGTGATTTACGTCTAGAAAAAACAAACTGGTAATTTCTGAAAAGAGAAGTGCAGTGGTTGATTATCTTGACATTCATTTTCTGTTTCCAGCATGAGGTTGGCGTAGCAATATTTGAGAAGAATACCAACACTTAAAGATCTAAAGCTTCACATTTTCAGGAGTAGAAAAACTGGGAAAATATTCTTAAGAGAACAAAACTGAGACTTAATTAAACATCACCCAACCAGCCACCAGTGAAGCATGCATGTGAAGTATCAAGCATTATCAATCTTCCACAATTAGTTGGATTCAAGCTTCAAGTAAAACCGAGACACATGTTTACCTTAGTTCCCACTACATGCATGTGAAGTACCAAGCATCATTAATCTTTCACAATCAGTTGGATTCAAACTTCAAGTAAAAAAGGAAGATATGCAAGAAATCACTTGATTCACTTCATCTTCTTTCCTATTTAACTACAGCAAACTGAAACCAAAGGCAACACACAATCCGAAGGGAAATGAGAGAAAAAGTAACACAGACTGCTCGATTGCTACTTTGCAAGACGATCCGTTGTGATATCCATCTCCCACACAGCTACACTCCTAAAAAAAGTAAAAATGTACTGTATCATGTACACATAAACCAGCTCGTCTTGATACATTTATCCTACACATCACTATCTCACTGTCATTGACGGGATTGTTTCGAATTCCCGGAACCCTCGAGCGTTCGGTTCATTCCAGATTCCCGGGTTTTCGCACACTACCAGAACAAACGCACAACTATTTTGCAACTTCCTCCCAAAAGCAAAGCATCTAATGATGAATACCATATAGCAAATATGTGAATCGCGGCAACCTCGACTTACCATGATCCGCCAGCAGGGGAGAGAGGGTAGTACGCAGTCGCAGCCGCCATGGCGAATCAATGAGGTGAGCGGCAGAGGGGAGGGGCGGACGACGGAGTTGGACTGGGCCGCGGGAGACCAGAGAGGGGAGGATTCGGGGGGGCAGCGAGGCCGGCGAGGAGGGGCGCGGAAGGCCGGCGATGGGACGGCGGAGGGGAAGAAGGAGACGGCGGCGAGTCCCCGGCGGCGGTCGAGTCGGGAGATGGCGGCGTCGTGTTCAGGAGTCGAGGACTCGAGGAGGCCCATCCAAATCAAAGCCCAAATTGAAAACCAGACCATCAAGCCCATTTCCACCCAAAACCGTTAGCCACAAGCCCACAAGTCCAGTTTCTGGGGCCCTTTATTCTTTTCTCCATTTTCTTAATTTAGTGGAAATATGTAATGTTGTACTAGAAGACTTATTATTATTTTCTTGATTTAGTGGATACATATTGTTGTATAGAAGAATTATCTTGATGCAATTAATTGCTGTTTACCTGAAACAGTGAAGCAAGAAGGATCCATTGGAATTTCATAAAACACCATGTAATAAAGGCATAGGTTTATATACGCATGTAAAAAGGGCAAAGCATGTTTTCTATACTATTTAAAATGTTAGTAGTGGTGACATTCATTACACCACTAACATATGAGCCCCACAATCTATATATTACACCACTTTTCAACAAGTCCTCCCTCATTTCACTATTAGCTATCCTAAATTTCAAAATCACCTATTCAATGAGAAAAACTATAGTATTACTTAGATTAAATAAGTGCTTATCAATTTGATAAGCTAGAAACCCAATTTGTTTTTCCATTGCAACGCACATGCTCTAGGCTAGTCCTTTGGAAAAAATTAAAACAAAAGAAGCACAGCAAAGCATGTTGGTCAGAATTTATTGGTATCGTTTAATCTAATCATACTGGTATGCTGTAGTAAGTCTATACTTGCAAAATTTTGGCCCAATCGAACCCTTAAAACTGCCAAAAGAAATCAGGATGGGCAGAGGGAGATCAAATTGGCTGACCTTGGCGGCAAGTCCAGAAAGGTTGACAGCATGGACAGACATTGACATGCCTGCCACATACTCCTATCAAAGTGTCAAGGATTCTTCAGACAAGGCAATGAAGATGAGCTGACAACATCAAGCATGAGAAATCATTACATCAAGAAGACTAGTGACCACACGAGGTTAAGGATAATATATAGCACTTCAAAGTTGATGCAAGAAAACAAAGGATAATTGCATTCACTACTGATGGTGCTACCATGAAGTTACTAAAACACAGCAACACTTGAAATAGGTCCAAAAACGGCATCGCACCACAGCCTATGTTCGTTCCTGGAACCAAAACAGGGACATTTCGCAATTTGTTAATAATGTCCGTTGGCAACCAACATAAATTCGAAATGATGCTTTATAGTGACACCCTTGTGGATGGATGGTTAACCAAATTCGAGAAGCTTTGCCATGGCAATAATAATAACATCCACGAGCATCTGGTGAGTGATGATGAGCATTGCACCGGTAATCATTGCAACAGCAGCAGTAGTGATTACTGATTAGTGAGTGAATACATCCATCGGCCACCACAGAAAGAAAGAAAGAAAGAAAGAAAAACCCATCTCCTTCGGCAGCGGCAGAGGCAGCGGCAGCGGAGCCAAACAGATGTTCCGCCGCCGGATTCCCACGCGCGGGGGCGTGAGAGCGAGAGAGCAATCGATTTCAAATCAACGCCGCAGAGAGAGAGAGAGAGAGGAAACCCACGTACCTTGCGGCCGGCCGGCCGGTCTCCGGTGGCGGCAGCGGCGGCGCCCGCGCGCTCCCCTCTCCTCCGTCGCCGGCGGTTGTGTCCCGTCGAAGCGGAGCAGCAGACAGAGAGAGAAGAGGAAGCACAAGGGAGAGCCGTCGGTTTCGCTGAGATTCGGGGTCGGCGTCTCGGCCCACGACAAGATGGGCCAAAAAAGCCCACGTAGAAAACGTTGGTCCAGGCCCACGATGACCTTCCCCGCGTCGTGAACGCGTGCGCTGACGTAACTCTACTTTGGTTGCAATACAACCAAACCCCAAAACCTTGTATTGCACCTGTCACGTGTCACTCCCCTCTCCGTAACTTATTAGTATCTCTGTACGTGAACAGTGAACGCGACGACAAGCAACACGACACGCTGCATATGCAGACTCGATCGGTCGACAAAATCGAGAGAAATGGGTGACGTCGTCTGCACTACCAAATACACGGCCTTAAAAAGAAAAAACAAACTCCGAGAATGGAAGCGTGTGCTGTGCAGTTCACAATTCTGAACGCATGCACACGTGTCAGGGCTCCAGCAGAAACACACCAAAAATTACCAAGACGCCGCACACCACCGACTCACTAATAACATTGTCGTACTCCGTGTACTGCACATGTATCAGTACAACTGCTGATATCACGCATGAGGCACGCACGCCCATTACGCTTAATCGCCTCCGCCTAATCTAATCTAACCTAATCTTAATCCAGCCCAACCCCACCGGAGACGTTAATTAAGCCATTAAATCCTCCCCTTTTGTCGGGGAAGCTTAACCGCGTCGACGCCGACCCCCCACCACCTGGCATGTCTCTGGTGCCGCCACGTCACCCCGTCGGCCCCACACCACCCCGCCTCTCCCGGCCGGGATGTACGCGTGTGCCCGCACCGCGAGGCGGGCCCCACTGCGGGCCCATGGGCCGGCTCCTTCCGCCCGCGCGCCCACGCACCGTTCAACCGAATTTTTAGCATTTTTAATTTTATTTATTTAAAGATTTGCAAAAATAATTTTTCGTTTCGAAATATTGCATAAATAATCTCCTCTCGCCCTCTAGGAGGGCGAGTTCTAAAAATCGCCCTTCAGAGGACGATTTTTCCGACGTGGCAGACGGTCGTTGAGCGTCGTTTGTCGCGTCGCGATTATTTTTGCGTTTTAGTCCCTTGCCGCCCTTGGCAAGGGCGTTTTTTGACTGTTCATCAGGGGGCCGCCTGCAAAAAGGCGGTCGCCCTGGCAATTTTGCAGGCGGCCCCCTTGCCGCCCTTACAGAGGGCGATTTTTTGCCCCTCCCCTATAAAATTCCATTCCAACTCCGCGGCCGTCATTCGCAGCCGTCGAGACTCGAGGAAAATAACAGAGGGAGGGGTGAGGAAGAAGAAGGAGAGTGGCGAAGCTCTGTCGGTGTGCGTACTCAATCGCAGGTTAGTACAATATCCCGATATATATATGTTTGTGTTATTTATTTTGTGTAGAATATATAAGAAAAGATTTTTTTTTGAATATTTGAATAGTTGTTTAGTAAGATATTGATTTATAAATTAGGGCACGATTTAATTTAAGGAGTTTGACCTAGGACGAACCGATTTAGATGAACCTATATAGAATACATTCTGATCTATGTCTATGTTATTTAAATAGTTGTGTAGCACTATAATATGGATTTAAAAATTAGGGCATGATTTATTTTAGTCAATTTGACCTAGGACAAACTGATTTAGATGAACATATGTAGGATATGTCCTTATGTATGTATACATTTCTTTGCGTAGAATTTTGTTTAATATAGAATTTAACTTAGGCACAGATTGATCTAGGCAACATATTCGTAGTATGAAATAAACTCAGTTTGAACCTGTTTATCAGGCACAATGGCAAGCAAGGTCATATTTCAGATAGTTCACGGTGAAGACAACGTTAGATATGGTCGAGATGGTGTTGATCTGTTAGAATTTAGTATGAAATTAAAGGGCATCGATAGGCTTCTTGTTTTCGTACTACGCGGTTGGTACAAATGAGACTGACAAACCTAATTAATAATGATTCCTGCAGGTCGACGCTACACGCGCCATGAACGCCGACATCAACGCGGTGATGCTGAGGTTGGACGCTGGACTGCACCTGAACGACGTTGAGCAGAGGTTGACGTTCGAGCGGATGTAGACGAAGATGCGTTCGATCTTGCGCGTCTTCTCTTGTCGTTCGGCCGTGGACGCGGTACCTCTACCGGCAGCTGCTGTTCCACGTCCACACGGCCCGACACCAGGATCGACATCGCACGGTGCTGGTGTGTCCACAGGTTAGTTCCGTACCTTCTCACTATGCGAAACCTTCGCCATGTTATTACAAACTGAATGTCTACTAGGTCCGACGCTGCCCACAGGACACTCTGCTGGAACGAGTGGATCGTCGATCCCTCGGCCGTTCGCGACTCCGCCCAGCACGTCGGCCTTTGTTCGAGCGAGCGGTTCGTCCGTCCCTCCTCCCTTCAGTCAGCCACCAGGTGAGCAAGCGTCTTCCGATGAGTGCTACAAACGTACTATTTGGGCAGAATGTTGCTTAACTTTTGACATCTGCAGGAGGATACTACCCGGCGGGGATTTTCCGTTCGGGCGAGTCTTCATCGCAGGCGGGCGGGTCCGGTGCGGGCGGGTCTGGTGAGGGCGACGACTTCGACGACCTGGAGGACCCAGAGCAGGACATTCTCGGCGCCTCTCAGCTTGGTGGAGCACCACCACCACAGAGCCAGGAGCAGCCACAACACACACCCGCACCAGATGTCCGCGCTGGTCGTGCCGTGCTCGCTGAGAGGCTGACGTACTCTCAGGGGCACATTAGGAGAGGTAGGGGTAAGAGGTCTCGCTAGTAGGCTACTAGTGCTACATGTTTGTAATATTTACAGTTAGTAACTTTGTGTTACCTCTTTGTATATAACTCTATTCGATCGCCGCACTCATATGTCACGAAAACATTTCATGTCATTCGCTACATCTACTCAACGAAACAACGAAAAACTTTCGGCACGTAACAGAGGGCTACGATTGGTCGCTATCAAAGTAAATGAATACGAAACACAAATGGAGTACAACGGCGAGAAGGGAAGGGAAAATGGAAGACACGCGAAATAACATTTCAAGTTCGTTAGTTCGCTACACGTTGCGAGGTTGTAATGTACGCAACATTATTCATCGATACACCATACAACTACCAACTCGTGCATACTACTGAGTGCAACGAGGCCACTTTCCCTTCCTCTGCGCATCGGGATTCTCCTCCATTGCTGCCTTCGCTCGCCGCGCATGCTCAAGCTTCCGCTCCCGCTCCTCCCTGTACGTAGCAACACGCCTCCTTTCCGCCTCAGCCTTGTGCTCTTTTTCTGCGGTCTCCTCCTTGCGTCTCTGCTCTATCTTCTCCTTGCGCTTTGCATCCCATTGCCGCATGTACTCCAACCGCTCCTTGTTTTGCGGCTTGATCTCGGTGTCGATCCACTGCTCAAATTCACATAGCGGTGGAGGGGTCTACAACAAATGCAATGTTTACTAACCAAATAAGTTGTTCAAGACTACTTAATACACCAAATAATTATTAGAAAACATCAGTTCCTCACCATTAAGTTAATGCGGCGTATCTCAGGTGTTGGCTCAAACTCAAAATTGGCACACATCCAGTATCTCTGCATGTACGTCTCCTCTTCATCGGACTTGGCTACCTTGCAAGGATCACCGCACCAGCACATGGGCACTGGAACACCGCTAGGCAAAGGCAATGGGTTGAAGACATTTCCAGTCTTCGGGCGATAACTACAAGTCAACAATAAATGAAACACCCTAACCCGTTAATCTAGGATTCCTCATTTCATGCACAACGAATAACACAAAATATCACAGAAACGATTTACGTTACCTTGAGTTCGTAGCTTTTCCACGCCTTGGCATCCTACAGTTTAAAAAAACAACTATCAAATATTGTAAACACCCTTAATACTTCTCATTGTACGGTCAAATATAGTACTACTACAAACCAAACGTGTGCACAACAAATCTAGCCTAAAATTATTCACACTTTTAAGTGCTACAGATCTACTCACAAATTTTAACATATCTACTCACAGTGCTACAGATCTACTCACAAATTTCAAATACATGGTAATTACACTAGTATGCGACACAAAATATAACCATACGTCGGGATATTGTACTAACCTGCGATCGAATAAGCACAGGAACAACGCTTCGCGGCTCTTCTCCTTCTTCCTCACCTCTCTCTTTTTTTTCCTTCAATTGTGACCGGTTGAAATGAGCACTTCCTCGGGCCATTAGGGCTTTATGGGATGCCGACCAAAAATTGCCCTTGCAGAGGGCGAGATTACGCCAAAAATCGCCCTCTGCAAGGGCGGCGAGGGGGCTGCCTGCAAATTTGCCGCACCCCTCTATAGTTGTAGTTGCACTTTTTCCATATTCTCATCGAGAACACACAACTGATCAGCTTTGATGTGTTTCAGTACCAAATTACAAGAAAATTTATTTTCTTACAAAAAATACTACAATTTATCTGTTGCATGTTTCATATTACAAGTCGTTTCGATTTTTTTCAATCAATCTTTTTAAAAGTTTAATCAAGTTTATAAAAAAATGGCAACATTTATATTATCAACTTAGTTTTATTATATTTAACGTTACATATATTTTGATAGTTTTTTATGTTACAAATATTGTTATATTTGTATAACCTTACTTAAATAAAGTAAAAATAGTTTAACTTTATAAAAATTCAAAAATCATCCTTTTAACAGGCGGCCCCCTGCCGCACAGGCAAAAATCGCCCTCTGCAAGGGCGGCAAGGGGGCCGCCTGCAAAATTGCCAGGGCGGCCGCCCTTTGGCAGGCGGCCTCCCTACGGCGAAAAATCGCCCTTGCCGAGGGCGGCGAGGGTCTTTTTCGCAAAATTACCGCGACACGGCAGACGGCGCCCAACGGCCGTCTGCCACGTCGGAAAAATCACCCTCTGGGAGGGCGATTTTTAGAACTCGCCCTCCCAGAGGGCGATTGGAGATTATTCCTGCAATATTTCGAAATGAAAAATTATTTTTGCAAATCTTTAAATAAATAAAATTAAAAATGCTAAAAATTCCCGTTCAACCTCGGTCCGTCGTGGCACTTGTGCTCCTCGCCCTTTTCCCTTTCCCTTTCGCTATCATCTCTTCTTTTTCAGAAAAAACACATTAAAAAAAACTAGACATCTTGTTGTTAACGAATATGTCGCTAATTACTAAAAAAATAATTAATCATAAATATAAGCATCCATGTCAAATCTAAAACTTGAACCCGAATAAATTGGTTCCATCACAAAAAACTTAACCAGTTGAGCTACGTTTACCTCACATCATCTTTTTTTTTCTTCCTCCACTAATGATGTTAAATAACTTTGTAGGGGATATGTTGACGCCGAATCCGTACCGCCGATGAGGATCCGGCGTGCGGATACACGAAGGCCTGGGAGATCTGCTTAGCTCCAGTGCAGGTCCTAAAATTGATGAAGCGCGGGCGTGCCAGTCAGTTTGATCCTGCCACTGACAAGATATGCAAAATAACAGAATAAAAGGTCTATCGGCCGATAGGCCGATGACCAAAGATATCAGCCGATAGGCCGATAGGGCAAAAACAGCCAATTGCCCGGTAGGCCGATGGTGCAGTTCCAGCCGATGCCGATGCCAGCCGATGTAGTTAGAGTTTTAATCCATCGGCTGTGTACTTAGCAAACATCTATATAGAAACTATCGGCCGACGATAACATGATAATATAGCAATATAATATAGCATAAACCAGTCATATGATAAAATAAATATCGATCTGAAGATTGAAGCACACATCGGCCGGAGGTCCGATGACACAACATCCAAAAGATATGTAATAAATACTCTGTTGTCATCGGCCAGGACCAATCTCCATGTATAAAACTCGTGGGCCGATACAACGTTAAGATAACTCATCGACTGAAACTCCGATGAAACCCTTATTGGCAGCCAACAAGCAAGCTAGACATTACGGTTCTAATCACGACTTAGTAGATCAAACTGAACTGATGCAGCACTAAGTATGAAAAGAAACGCAAGACCTAGACAATCAAGCTATTGACTGATTTTCAGGGCGGTGGATACCTTAGCCAATCCAATCTAGCGAGGCGATTTGGTCAATACCGGCGTAAACCCTAAAACGAATATCGGCCGATACGATGAAATCGAGAAGCTAAATCAGATTGACTAAGATATATGATAGTAGGTGCTTACGTTGCTGAGATCAGAATGTCGAAGCCCTAGCCTCGACAGTGCAGGCAGCCATAACGAGACTTACCCCTCGTAGGAAGGGCATGAACTCGCCGAAGAAGACGAAAGTAAAAGGTGGCGATGCGCCGAAGTTGTATTGATCGTGTGATAAAAATTACATGAACCTCGGGCTTACATATTTATACCCATAGGCTAACAAAAATTCTAACAGAATACGACTCGAACTTTCCTAAAGATAAAAGGAAACAGATAAAGTCCTTATTGGACACTAAACACACTTTTCTAAAGATAAAAAGGAAACTAACAAATTCTTCCTAATTAATAGATACAAGCAGTATCCTCCTCAAACTCGGTCTTCTCTGGATAAAATCTTCCCGAATCTAACAAGAATCCGACTGTTGTTAGTGATTGGTTTAAGAAACACTAGTAAAGAATGAGTTTTTGCAAACGGGCGAATAAGATTTTTGCATGCGGTTGGGCCAGCCGCATGCGCGAAATCGTCTGCAAAAATCACCATCTTCCCATGCGGCAAGGGCACCCGCATGCGAAAATCCGATTTTCGCATGCGGACGCTTAAGCCGACCGCATGCAAAGAGAAAATATCGCGAAAAAAATAAAATTCCAAAAAAAACAAACCCTAGCCGCAAGCGGCGGCATCGCCGCCCGAGCTCGCCGGCCGCTTCCGCGCCACCTGCCCCCGCTGCTGGCCGCCGTCATCCGCTCCCGCCACTGGCCGTCGCCGCCGGATCCGGGCGGGACGAGGCCCGCCGCCGCCGGATCCGGGCGGGATCCGCCCACTCGTCGTCATCATCGGGGTCGTCGCCCACCGCCAGACGCCGCGTGACCGGCGCTAGATCCACGCCGCTGCGGCCGCCGGCCGTCACGGGGTAGCGCCGTGCCCGCTGCCGTCGCCGCCTGCCGCTGCCCGCCGTCGCCGTCGCCGAGCGTCGTGCTCCTCCGTAGGGCGGCGGATCCGGTCCTCCCGAGGACGGTGCCGTCGGATCCGCCACCGTAGGTCGTCGCCGTGCCCGTCGCTCGCCGCCGAGAGCCCCTAGGGCAGCGGATCCGGCTTTCCCGAGGACGGCGCCGCCAGATCCGCCGCCGCTCCCGCTGTCTCGCCATTGCCCGCCACCTCCTTGATGTCGCCGCCCGTTCCCTCCTAGCTGCCGCCGCTGCCGCGCCTTCTTGAGGCCGCCGCCGCCGCTCCCGCCGTCGCCCACCGCCTCCTGCCGCCGCCCAAGTGAGGGAGAGAGAGAGAGAGGACTCCACGGCGGTGAGGAGGGGGAGCGGCGGTGAGAGAGAGGAGATAATAAGTGAGAGGAGAGGAAGAGAAGATAAGGTTAGGTGTAGGAAGAGGACCATTTTTACATGCGGGCCACTTAACCGCCCGTATGAAAAAATAGATTTTCCCATACGGGCCTCTTAAGAGGGCCGTATGCAAAAATGAGCTCATTTTTGCATGCGGCTCACTTAAGCGCCCGCATGCGAAAATAAAATTTAAAATTTGAAATTTGAAACTAGTGTATCTCACTCATACGAACTCCAAATTAGATGATTTTTTTTCCTAAATGTTTCTAAAATCATGCTCTATCATGTTATTGTGTTCTTACTGCTATTATTTTGGTCATTTTTTCTTGAGACTTTGTTTTATCAATTAAAAATTTGAATTTCAAAACTTCAAATAATATTTTGAAGCAATAAATGATTTCAGCTGAAAAAGTCATCCACAACAAAGTGGTATAACTCATCAATATCTATAACTTTTATTTTGGTCATTTCTTCATACGACAAAGTTATTTCTAACATTATTCACAAAATGTACATATCTTATATAGTTTTATAAACTAGAGAGAGAGATGTAAATTTTGTGAAAATGTTACGATCACTTTGTCGGATGAAAAAATGACTAAAATAGAAGTTATAGATCTTGATGAGTTATACAACTTTGTTGTGGATGACTTTTTCAGCTGAAATCATTTATTGCTTCAAAATATTATTTAAAGTTTTGAAATTCAAATTTTTAATTGATAAAACAAAGTCTCAAGAAAAAATGACTAAAATAATAGCAGTAAGAACACAATAACATGATAGAACATGATTTTAGAAACATTTAGGAAAAAGAATCATCTAATTTGGAGTTCGTATGAGTGAGATACACTAGTTTTAAATTTCAAATTTCAAATTTTATTTTCGCATGCGGGCGCTTAAGTGAGCCGCATGCAAAAATGAGCTCATTTTTGCATACGGCCCTCTTAAGAGGCCCGTATGGAAAAATCTATTTTTCCATATGGGCGGTTAAGTGGCCCGCATGTGAAAATGACCCTCGATTTTTGCAGACGCCATTAGTTATGGTCCGTTTGCAAAAATCATGGGCTCTCGTACAGAAAAATCACTTTTGTAGTAGTGAAAACCTCCATCGGCCGATGTAGAATTTTAGGCCGATACTAGTTTCAAGCCGATATGAATCTTGGGCCAATGGGGACTTCGGGGCTTACCAAATTCTGGTATTAACAGGATAATAATCAATGTGGGGTGGTTAAATTAATTTTATTCCCTCGATCTTATCCAGATATGTCATGTGTCGCTTTCGAGTTAATCCCAGATGTGATTTCGCCGATTTCTGAATGCAACAGTTTTCTTGGGTTATATATATCGGTGTTGCTAGTTTCAGAGGTGATGATAATGTGTGATGAAGTAGGGATGTAGCCTCTCATGATGCATCATAATTTCTTATAAATGCACACGGATCCATATTCATTAGTTTTATGATTTGCTACTATTAAGGGAGACAATTTATAGTCTTATAAGTAAGGTTGCAAACGTTGGTTTTATTGGTCGGAAATCTTAGTGTCTATATATGTCCAATCGATGATGATTATCGATAAATATAGGTCGACTGAGATAAATTAATAGATAAGTAAGACAGTAATTTTGTTGATATGGCCATTACTTAATAAACACATGTGAGCATACGGGGAGTACCATGAATTCGCATAACAGAAATTTTATATATTTTTAAAGCATGTATGGCTTTCATCATTTTCAAATAACATATACAAACATGTTGTTAGCATCTATATTTGTACTATATTTTTTTAAAAAAAACACACATAAATCAGATCAGACCATCATCCTATATTTTAATTAGGCAATGGTTTTTTTATCTGGTGTTAAACCACAGACATGTTGTGTCTGGTATACATGTAAATTGACATTTTTTATAAATATAAAAAGAACATATTATACACCGACTAATTAATCCCCATCATGTAGATATATTTCCATCGAGTAGATATAGGCAGATAGCTTGTGGCTAAGATTGTTTTATACCGACTCTGCCAGATTAAGCCGACTACTGTTGATACTAGCTTGCCATACATACCATGCCGCTCTTGACAGCGTCGTCTCCCCCAACACATCACCACACACCATTGACACCACCAAGCTTAGCTACCACCTGTCGCCATTGAACCCTAGCTTAGCTCACATTTCTCGCTTTCTCACGCCCTATATATACACGCGCCCACCCAACAACTCATGCTTCCCACCATCTCCACTATTATCCATTGTGTGTTCATCGATCGATCTTGGCTGGCTGGCTATGGCGCCCACGACGACGACGGAGCCGCTGCCGATCGGCCGCGTCGAGGAGGCGGCGGAGGAGGAGGAGGTGGGGCTCGCCGGAGACGATGACAGTGACGTGGAGAGTGGTGGTGAGTCGTTTAGGGAGGTCAGGAAGCGGGTGTCACGCCTCTCCGTCGAGGGAGGCGGCGGCGGCATGGAGCGAGCTGGTGGAGGTGTGTACAAGTTCGCCGGCGGTGGCGTGAGGGATCGCCGGGGTAGTGGTGGTGGTGGGAGGACGCTGCCGCCGCCGCACGCGTGGCTGGCGGTGGAGGAGACGACGAGGAAGAGCTACGGGAGCGACCCGGAGGAGCAGTGGATGAGGGTGCTACAGGGGGGAGCGTACGGCGGCGGCGGCGGCGGCGTGGCGGCGGCGCAGAGGCAGGTGCAGCGGCGGAGCA
Organism: Oryza officinalis; assembly: GCA_008326285.1. Lineage (NCBI taxonomy): Eukaryota > Viridiplantae > Streptophyta > Magnoliopsida > Poales > Poaceae > Oryza > Oryza officinalis. Next base: position 3,023,635 of record BDMV01000005.1, read on the forward strand.
GCTTCAGCGTAGTGAGGCGGGAGAGGGCAGCGAGGGAGGCGTGGCTGGACAGGGCGTGGGAGATGAAGAGGAGCTGGCACGAGCGGAACGGCGGCGCGCCCGACGCCGACACGCCCGTGGTGGTGGTCGTCGGGAAGGGGCCCCTGTCGTCGTCGTCGCCGTCGTCCCACGCCGCCGGCTCCGTCGGCGGCGGCGGCGTCGCCATGGACATGGAGGAGGTCCGCGCCTGCAGGGACCTCGGCCTCGAGCTCCCCTCCGACTGCACCGTCGAGATACAATGCTACGGCCTCTCCGCCGCCAGCAGCCCCTCCCACACCAACTCCGGCAGCTGCAGCAGCGGCGCCGCCTCCCCCTCCGCCGCCGCCGCCGCCTCCTACTCCCTCTCCAGCCCCGGTACATCCTCTTTGAACAAAGTATTTTCTTCGTCTAAATGCTATGGATGAAGAAAGAGCTCAAAAATTTGATAAAAAATTATAAAATTTGATAAGAAAGGTTATGATAATATAACAAACATGTAAATTTAAATTCTATCTAAAAACAAAAACAACAAATATTATTTCTGTTGTGTAAGTACTTACTATCTAATTTTATTATTTCCGTTTCTTCAATGGTAAATCAATTTTAATTTTATATGTTTGTTTATATACTTATGTCATTTCAATTGATGTTACTAATTTTTTTTAAAATTCTTTTATAACTATTTAAGTCACTTATAAATAACGTGGTTACGTTTTATTATCACTGTTAATTTACCAGGCTTATAACGTCGTATCAGATCATATCTCTCCATTTCCCTATGGAATGCCATGGCATTTAGGGGTAAAAAACCCTGTCCGTCCTCCTTGCACCACCATGGACGTCTATGCATGGCACCAACTCCAAACAAAAAAATCTACATGCACATGCATATCTCGATGATCACATGCCTTGCCGGACATGGCATGGCAGCTCGACGGCGACGACGAGCTAGCTAGGTCGAGTAGCTAGTCTTCGACTGGTCAAATAGGGCACCGGATGGAACGATTTCATCCATAGACTAATCCAAAATCAGGAGTAATTAATTTCTGGGTTACTGTGTCACAATCAATTAATTACTCGATCGATTAGCTTAACTAACCAACCAAATTAAACCAACCAGAGGCAGGAATATAAGCGTCGTGGCAGACAAGGACAGCTCGTCGTCGCCGTCGCCGTCGCCGTCGCCGTCCGGCTAATAATCTCCGTGCCGCTTCTTCTTCTCCGGCGAGTCGGTCTGCCTCCTCCACGTTGCTACCTCGATCCCCTGCCTCCGATGCATCGATCCATCGCCATCCACCACCCGTATCACTGCTCTTCATCACGAGAGCATATGTAGTTAACGACCTGAAAACAACCTGGCCGAAATTAATTGATTGTGATTAAACGGATCAAGCACTTGAAACTTAGTTATTAATTAATTGTTTAATTGGCTGCTAATTACTAGTATTTGTGTGGTGATTAACACAGGAGCGGATGATCCGATGGATGTGAAGGCGAGGCTCAAGGTGTGGGCGCAGGCGGTGGCGCTGGCATCAACCACGCACCTCGGATCCTGATACATGCATGATTCAACGGTTGAGATGCAAAGCTAGCTCTGGCTATATATGTCCGCCTCTTCTAAGTTAATTTCATCTATTTTTTAGCCCTATATATAAAGAGAGGGGTTTAATTTTCTCACCTATATATCATGACGGTGATATATATTCCACATGTGTCACTTCTCTGGTTTTTTTGGTATACCATGTGCGTGCATGTGTTGTCAATTTCTTCTAAGAGTCTTTTCACTTTTCCTCTATTGTAAAATGTAAAATATAAGGTATGTGAGTGTGTGTTCATCGAATTTATGATGTAAGGAGTCTTTCCAAGTTATGGGATGATAAAAGTCTCACATGTGTACTCCGCATGCTTGATTATATATATAATTGACATGGGAATTTCTCTTATATCTCCCAGTACAAATATGTCAGGATGTCACGTTTCTATAATACACAATACCACTGTTTATTCTTGTTCCGTATCTTCAATCTTATATATCATATATTGTGACGTTGTGTGTATTCTATAGTTGTTGATAAGCACCTAAATTGAATACGTTAGGGTGTACTTCGGTTTGACAAAGGCACATGTGAGGGGATGTATTTGTATGTTCAAGGAGTTCACTGACTTTCCTAGTAGAGGATGTCATGGATGTCTCTTTTATTTGAAAGTGTAGGATACCAAGTAGGAAATTAGTATCAAGTGTTTAGAAAGAAGCAACATATTCCAATTCAAAAGGCTATGAGCTTTTAACACAAGACAGAGACTAGTTATTGTGCAAAGAAGAAATTGCTTAGTAGAAGTAGGACCATGGTTTTTAAGACGTTGCTATGGCATCGTTAAGACGTCGTGGCGCTTTTCTAGCTTGAATATGGAGACACTCAATACCACATCGAGAGAGAGGGAGGATGTCTCCAATCCACATGGTTTCTGTCACCATCAACTTGCAACTGCATCAAATTTATGTCTCCCTTGCCTCCCTGCTGGCATCACCGCATTGCCTAGCAAGGTACTACTCGATCTCTTGCTTCCTTTCTCTGCTCACCTCATCTACCTCCAGTTTCCTTCCTCTACTCTTCTCCTTTACCACCTACTTCCTTTTTGGGTTCCTCTACTCTCACTACTCTCCTCTACCACCCACATCTTATACCGACTTCCTCTACTCCCCTGTGCTCTCTTCCTCTATCTCTAGATCTATTGTTCGCTATCAATGCCAACAACAAACTTTATTTTGCTACCTTCCTTTGTTTTCTCTTGTGGCAATAGCTGTGGACATATGATGGACCTATGCCTTTAGGGTAGAAATGCTTAGCCAATAGACTATTGGACTTTTTTATGATCTAGGTGTTGTTTTGATGGGTTGTTTTGCCATTTTTTATTTTCTACATACCAATTTATTTTCTATTTATCCTTTAATCGCTAGCATAGCATCGTCTTAGGGCGTCACTACGCCTTATGCCACAATTGCAAATAGCGTGAGGAGAGTACGCAACGCCTTAACTCGTCCCTTGACAAGTTTTTAAAACTGTCACGCCCCAAACTGGCCTCGGGCGGAGACCAGGATAGAGCGATCCAGATTGACCTGTATGCCTGTACCAGTCCCAGGAAATAGCGCTGGTACAACAGGAAGACTGAATATCACAACAACAGCGGTCTCTTTATTTAAGAGTAGGATTACAACCAAGGTTGGAACTGCGGACAGAACCCGAGTTCGCAACAGCATTACAAAAAGGCGGAAGCGGAAAGCGGCGACTGCCCTAAGCCACAAGCAAAGCCTTGGGGAAGGCCGAAACCCTACTACTGCTCGAAGTCTGCTTGCTCCTGGAAGAACTCTTCGTCAGCAGGGTCCACCTCTTCATCTTCGAGAACTGGGGGGGGTTTAATTATATAGAGCAAGGGTGAGTACGGGAGTACTCAGCAAGTCAGGGGAATTAAGTGTTTAATGCAAGCTTCAAGGGAAAGCCAGTTATTTTTCACAATTGATTTTAGTTTAAGACTTTAGAAACATCTAAGTGAGTGCTTCTCGACGGCACGGATGAGAAAGTGCGTCTCATCCGGCCGGAGCAGTGAAAATGTATCGATTGATTCTTGTCGGCACGAGAGGCTCCCTGCCAATCGTTCACCGACCCGGCTGCTCCAACAGCCACAACTCACCACCCGGTACGAGAGGCTCCCTGCCAATCGTCACCGACTCCGGCTGCTTCAACAGCCACAAGTCAACACATCGGTACGAGAGGCTCCCTGCCAATCGTCACCGACTCCGGCTGCTTCAACAGCCTTAAACCAAGCACAGAACGGAAAACCTCACACCAACAGCAGTTCACAAGGTGTTCAATAAAACTACGCTAAGGAATCACCTCACATCCGCCCATGACCGTGGGCACGGCTGTTCGAACAGTTGTTAACCTCTGCAGAGGGGGTACACTTTACCCACACGACGTTACTAACCCCGAATCACCCAGCCCGCGACCCTCGGTCACGTCTGGCGACCTTAAGGCTTTCACGACAAGGCATTTCGAAAGCCGACTCAGGGTCATCTTATGCCAACGGGAGGGGTCCCACGGACCAACACCAGGTTAGGTCCCAGACCATACTGTGCCAGGAAGCCCAGGGGTCCTCCCCGACACCACCCCGGCGAATCCACTTGTCCCTTGGCATCAAGATTTCCCTGGCCTAGCTAATTACTCAGCCAGGGGCGTCCCATATCACCCATGTGGTCGTACTTGACATATGCTTGGATGTAATTCCCAAGGAATCGGTCCTTAGAGCGAGAACGGGCAGACCGTACCTCCAGTACGTCTCCCGTACCGCGAGTTTTAGAAACTCACTTTAGTTTTCAAGCACCGACCCAAGTGTCGGGTTTTCCAAGCATTTTGTAAACTCAAGTTTTACCCAGGTGATCAATTTTAAAGTTTGAGGGGAGTCTCGATATTCGTACGCGAGGTACGGATACCGAGGCATCACCTGAGGGGTGACAAGGGTGTTAGGGTATTCAATTATCAAGGAAGGTGAATGCAGCAAATGGGTAGGGCCTGGCGGTTATATTGCAAACCGAGGCCAAGTGTCAAGTGTGGACCTAATTAATGCATAGTTTGCGGAATCAAAATACTTAATTTAAATTATGGGTTCAATTGATCAAAGGTGACTTGCCTTGCTCGAGATCTTGAGCTTCTTCCTCGAAATCCGCGCACTGCGGGTCTTCGGGCTCCGAGACTACACGCGAAACGAGACGACTCAACAAAGCGATAAAAAGAAGCCCTATTAAAGACCACTAAGCGTGCCATTAGGTAGATCTCGATTTTTGAGGAATTTGGAGGTGGAACGGAGTCAATCGGACGAACGGTTGAAAAGATATGAATTTCCGAAGATTAAAGGATTTTCTGGAATAAAGAAAAGGAATTAATAATCAATTAATAATTCCCTGGAAAAAGAAATGAAGGAGGGATGCCAACTAGACTTTAATTCGAGCGGCCTAGAGCAGCCCTAAAGAATAGAACGGGCGCGGCCGATTTAATCGGGCCGGCGGCCCGAAGGGATCGGCCTGGGCCGAGCAAGGAAGGCCGATGGCCGAGCAGGCCGAGTGGGCCGAGCAGGCCGACGCTTGAGGGCGCGGCCCACGAGCAAAAAGGCCGAGTGGCCGAACAGGCCGAGTGGCCGAGGGGGTGACTGGCTGCGCGGCCCGAGTGAAACGGGCCGGCGCGCGAGAAGGCGGCCTGGAGCCGAGCGGGGCACAGCCCACGGGCGACGTGGCGCGGGAAAAAGGCCGGACGGGCTGGCCAGCGGGGCGCGGCCCAAGCGGCGAGGGGGCGCGGTGGACCGGGAGACCTTGACCGGTCTCCCGTGGGGCCGGACGGGCGGACGTGGCGTCCACGTGGACTCCACGTCGGACCGAGAGGGGGAGAAGGGGGAGCTCGCCCCGGAGAGGGCGGCTCGCGGCGGGCGGCGACGAGCGCGGGCTCCGGTGGGGCGGCGAGCCGGAGCGGGCGGCGGCGGGCACCGGCGGGTGAGGGGATGCGGCGGAGTTGGCTTGCCGGCGCGGGTTGAAGAGAAAAAGGGGGGGGCGGTAGCGGCCGACGACGGCGCCACGTGACGGCGGCATGGGCGCACGGGGACGGAGCTAGGGGGAAGGGCGACGGCACGACGGCGGTGCCCGGGGGAGAACCACGGCTACCTAGCGGCCTAACCGCGAGGGAAAAGGGGAGAGGGGGAGAAGAGGGGGTTACCGCGGCGGGCGGTGCTTGCCGGGGACGGGGTGACGACGCGGGCGGCGGCGCGGGTCCGGCCGAGGGTGAGGGCGGGCAAGGCGGCGCCCGGGGCTCCTTCGGGAGCCCTCGGCTGCGGCGGCGGTGGTCGGCAAGGGCGGCGGTGGCAGCGAGGCGGGGTGGAGAGCTCGGGGTGGCAATGGCGGCCGGGGCGAGAGAGGGGGGGGATTTGTAGAGGGGGAATTAGGTCGGTTTGGGGCGGAGGGGAAATGCCGATTTTGGGCCGGGAGAGGCGGTGCGGCCGAGCGGCGGAGCGGGGACCGGCGCAAGCGGCCAAGCGGCCGGGTGACGTCGGCGGCGGTCGGCTGCCGAGAGAGAAGAGAAAAGAAAAGGAAAAGAGGAGGGGGAAAGGGGGCTTGCCCCCTTGCCGATTCGGGCAAGGGCGCGCGCGCGCGGGGGAGGAGAGAAGGGGGCGAGGGGGCGCGCTCGGCGCCTTGTCGGCACGCGCGCAGGCGGCGGGGCCGAGGCGGGGGCCAGCGGCGGAGGCGGGACGGAACGGCGCCGGGGGGGCTGTGGGGAGAAGAAACGGGAAAGAGAGAGAGAGAGGGGGAGAGCCGGCGGACCGGCTCGGGCGCGTGCGGGCCGAGGGCCTGGCGCGGCCCAGCGGGAGGGAGGCGGCCGGGCAGGCGGCTGGGCCGAGGCGGCCCAAGAGGGAGAGAGAGCTGGGCCGGGGGCGGCCCAGGAAAAGAAGGGGAGAGAGAGGGCGGCCGAGAGGGGCTGGGCCAGGGGGCGGCCCAGGGAAGGGAGAGAGAAGGGGCAGAAGGCCGAAGGGAAAAAATTCGGCCCAGGCCAAGGGAGGAAACTTAGACTTTTTCTTAGGGCTTGGTTCTGGGAGGTTTAGGGCTCGGATTTGAAATCCGATTTCGCGGTTTTCTCCGGGATTGAACTGAGAGGGGAAACACGAGACCTTGGCACACGACAAGACTCAACCGAAGAGCAAATTTTCGCAAATAGGGTTTTTAGCAGACTAGTTTTCCCACTAACGCCGCGACAAAACGGGCGTTACAAAAACTTTCTTAGAATTAATTTATAGTTATTTTTCCCGTCAAGAATAAAAGTATAAAAGTATTACCTCAAAACTAGATGTAAAAATACCTTTCAAACATGTCATATAATATAATACTCTCTGTCCTTATCCTAAATGAGTACTAACTTTGGTTTTAATTAGGATTGCTAATGGGGGAGACCCCAGACCAAAACCAGCCCAAACCATTTTAGGAGAAGGAAGAAACCTACCCCACCTCAATCCATATGATGACTATTCTAAACCAAACCAAACTAGCCCACACAACTCTTCCACTGAATCGAACCCAAACCAAATCCCTAGAGTGGGTTGAACCCATTTCCAAAACCATTTCCAAACCGAATCAACGAAGTGGTATGACCTTTGAGCTGGGCTGAATGTTGACTATTGCTAATGGCAGCCTGTCAACGTTAGTACTGAACTAACAACTACAATTAGCATTATGGGTTGGATTTTTCCCCTTCACTGATGGATTGCTAATTATTGTGTTGAACTAATAGCACCACAAGCAAAATCAAGAAAAAACACAAAAATTATATGGTCGCAAAATCTGATAGGTTTAGTACTAAACTAATGGAAATGCATTAACAAAACCATCAGCAAAATTAAGAACAATGAATCACAAAAACCATGGTTACAAGATCTTGTAGATGATCCCTGTAGTTGAATGCAACACAATAATTACATCAAACTAGCAGCATAGATAAGCATACATAATGGTGCATGACATCACTAGTGGTCCATGGATGGATACAAAAGGATGCTTAGAATCTACTAGAGATCAAGAAGGGGAGATTGTAAATGTGATCATTCCTCACTAAAAGCTCTAGGATGTTACATTATTCATGAACCATGCATGACTGGGACCATTTTATCTGAACATCTTCTAGCAGTTTGATGATGACTGGAGCATCCTGCATCCACCATCCTTTATATTACTGAATGCTTCTAGGCCAAAAGTAATTGAATTCAATTTTATAAGGTCTACAGAAATCCTATACAAACATAGCTTTGTAGCCACTCATGGAACACTAAGGCGATGATTTGTCCATCCCAGCAGCACCTACCAAGAATTAGAAACAAATCAGTGTGGGGCTCATTGTAATTAGGTGAAAATAACAAATCATGCTAGTAACCTGAACATGAACAAACATAAGTACAAAACAAACATGAATCCTACAAATATAATCACTCCACTTCTCCACCTCCACTCTCATAACCAATCTAGTCCATCAAGAATTCAAGACAAAGTCAACATTAGTTTGCATCAATCAATGTAGCCATACATAAATGAAAGGTAAAACAAATATATAGGGATGCATATAAGTTCCAGTTTCACTCCAAAGTAATCCTATTGGGATGAAAATTGTTCAGTGTTCTAACAACTTAAAATCTGTATAAAAATTAACGCAACAGTTAGAACATTAACACTTTAATTAGCGTAAGTAACTAAGTACCATGTCATTAGTAGGTAGCAATCATAAAGAAATATAACAATCTGCACATCTCAATCATAAAGTAGCATTACCAGTAGGAGTAGACTCACTATTTACATGTGAAACTGAAACCACAGTGCTAATCATAACCAGCAGCCTTAATTATGTTCCATCTTGACCTGCTCATAAGATTTCAAAAGTTATTCACTAAAACTTACAATATTTGCAACAATTTAAAAAACAACATTATTATACCTTTTCGAGGTTTAGCTAGCCAATCTTTTGTGCACACCAAAGCCTCTAGCATTTCAAGCGTTAGTGAGCTCCGTGTATCCCCAAGAATCCTACCACCGGAGCTGAATGCAGATTCAGAGGGCACCGTGCTAAGTGGTATAGCGAGAAAATCCCTGGCCATGAGTGACAATATTGGGGTTTTTTTTTTGCATTTTGCTTCCACAGGACATCATCAATACTATTATCCGGCTCCTCCTCATAGTATCGTTCAAGCTCAAACTTTGCACCATGCCATGAACCCTTTCTTCTTATTGACCTATATTCATGAAATTTTTCTTCAAGCTTCCTTTTTTCCATGAGCCGGTGAACCCAAGATACGACACGCTTCAGTAGCACTAGGCCTTTGCTGTAAATCATCTTTCTAACAAGTTTTTCATATTACTCATAGTATTTCTTCATCCATTTTTTAACAATATCAACAAGCTTGTTGACCTCGCTCAAAGTGACACAAGTCTTCTCATAAAACCACTCTAAATAAAACAATCTTCTAGATGGATCTAGCACTGTGGCAATGAGAAGCACTACATTGTAATCTTTCTCCCAGTACTTATCAAATTTGTCTCTCATCTTCTTTCCCAACTCTCTCAATGTAACATTATTAGAATACCACTCTACTTCTTCAACAGCATGCTTGATGCACAAAACAATGTGTAGAAACATATGTGATGTGGGCTTGTTATGTGCTGATATCACCTTTGTTGCGTCTTCAAAAGCCCTCAAGAAAGCAAAAATTGCTTCGGCGTTCTTCCATTCAGCATCAGTGGGTGTCGCTTCTCCCTTTTCACTCGCATATGCATTGAAAATAGCTTTGTACTTTACAGCCTTGTCGACCATGTCAAATGTTGAGTTCCATCAATGTTCTACATCAGTAGCGAGGCCATGTTTTGTGGGAAGATTTTTTTCACTTGCAATCCCATTGAACACTTGCAAACGTGAAGGTGAAGAGGCGATGTACAGAATAAGTTGTCGTATCTTGGTTATAGCATCATTGATTGGTGCAATTCCATCTTGAACCAAGATATTCAACATGTGAGCACAACATCTCACATGTAAATGCTCACCTTCAAAGAGCAAATCATGTTTGTAGTTTGATTTTAAGAGGCCACATACAGAAGTATTGTTTGATGCATTATCCAACGTCAAGGTGAATACTGTGTCCTTTAGGTTCCACGCTATTAGACACCTGTTGATAGCCTCTTCAAGTGCAATTGCTGTGTGTGGGTACTTTACACTTTCCATAGCTATTGTCTTCTTTTTCAAAGTGAAATTGGAATTGATATAATGGGTAATGCTCATATATCCTAAGTTTTGGTTTGATGTCCATATATCCGAAGTTAGGCAAATATGAGAACCTATGCTCTGGAAATCAAATCGAGTATGTAGCTTCGTTCTCTCAAATAAATTGAAGGCGTCATTGCGTATTGTTTGACGTCCAGTAACTTTATAGGTCGGTTGCAATGAGTGGACTTAGCAATATGTGCTCTAAGGCTACTAGTGCCAGATTTTTTGTGACAAGTTAACTTCACCGAGCAATACTTACACACCGCCTTTGGGACACCATCTGTTACTACCAAATCTTGCTCAAAGAACTCTCACACTTTTGACCTTTTACCACGTGATACTTACAAGGACAAATCTTCTAAAGAATCACCGGTCCCATAACCCTCTGATACATTTATGGACATACTCGCAAACTTCCTAAAGTAACATAGGGTACAAAGGAACTATAAATACTTTGAAAGAAACACAAGTCCTAATATCATGATGTTAAGAATATTATAACATGGATGCAACAATTAACATGATGTCCCATATTCAGCAGAAGTCCATTGAATTATGTGAACATAAGAAGCTCATTAATTAACTTTGTAACTGCTATCGCTAACCTGCTAGTACTAAGTAATCCATGTTTCTAACTCCTAGCAATTGCAAATATACTCATCGTTTAATTAAGTTTAGTTATATTACCAAGAAACACCTCTATCGCAATGGTTAGGATGTAAGTTCAAAACAAACGATTGCACTATACTAAGTCAAAATGGTTGGGAGGACTAAATCATGAAATTTAAGGAGGGAAAGAAGAAGGGGCTGACCCTTCTTGCGCTCACGACTGGCGCAGGAGGAGCCCTGGACGAAGTCATCGGAGGCGTAGCCGTCAGCGATGGTGGGAGCATCAGCGGAGGTGGGGGCGTCAGGGCTGTTGGCGGCAGTGGGGGCATCGGGGCTGTTGGCGGGGGCGACTGGCGCGGGGCAAGGCCGCGAGGGTGGCGGCAGCGGTTGGAGTCTCGCGGTCTTGCCCTCTCTGCTCTTCGCGAGGGTGATGCGTGTGACGGTGGGGGATTTGGGGGAATGGTCGAATGGGCCTCCACTGGACTCAACCATTTTGGACACAATATTTTTTTAACCAAAGCCAAATCGGCGCAAACCAATTTTTCTATGCACCAAACTGCACCAGCCCAATTATGACGACATTAACGTTTTGACACACGTTTAACCATTTATCTTATTAAAAAATATATTATTATTTATTTTGTTATGGCTTTGTTTATCATTAAAGATATTTTAAACATGGCTTATATTTTTAATATATTACAATATTTTTAAATAAAACAGACAATCTAACAACAACAATAGTATCATCTATTAAAAACCGAAACGAGTACATCTGTATGGAAAGTTCGGGATCCTGTTGACGCCGAATCCGTACCGCCAATGAGGATCCGGCGTGCGGACACATGAAGGCCTGGGAGATCTGCTTAGCTCCAGTGCAGGTCTTAAAATTGATCAGCTTGGAAGTGGAATCTGGAATTTTATATCGGCTTGAAAGTGGAACTCTATCAAACCATTCAGGATATGGCAGCCGATACACAGAAATATGCCCCTTAGGTCTAATTCCAAACTGTTCCTCTATTACTTTTGCAATCATATCGGCCCAATCTTCTTTAGACTGATATCTTTGAGCTTCTTCTGGCCGATATTGTTGATGTAGCTCTCCAGGCTGATGCTGATCTATTTGCCCCCCAAGCCAATGTCGCTGTTGCCGATGCTGAAATTGTTCGTCGATTTGCCCCCCAGTCTGATTTCTTAATGCAATTACTCTGGGAACTATCTTCTCGATCAAACCATGTAATGTACTCATCAAAACTCCAGATCGATCAAACACAGTGCGATGAACGATTTCATCAACCGTCTTTTGAAGTGTCTCATCGTCCATCGGCTCTTCTTCTTCCTCTATCGGCTTGAGAGACTGTTCTTCCTTGGCCTTGACTTTCTTCTCAGACATCTTGTTGTAATTGTGGGTTCCACGAGCCGTGTAAAAATCTGTAATCCAAAACACGGTCCCACCAGGCGTGCCAAAAATGTGTTGACGCCGAATCCGTACCGCCAATGAGGATCCGGCGTGTGGACACACGAAGGCCTGAGAGATCTGCTTAGCTCCAGTGCAGGTCCTAAAATTGATGAAGCGCAGGCGTGCCAGTCAGTTTGATCCTGCCACTGACAAGATATGCAAAATAGCAGAACATATAGCGTATTGGCCAATAGGCCGATAGGGCAAAAACGTATCGGCCGGCCGATAGGGCAAAAACAACCGATTGGCCGGTAGGCCGATGGTGCAGTTCCAGCCGATGCCGATGCCAGCCGATGTAGTTAGGGTTTTAATCCATCGGCTGTGTACTGAGCAAACATCTATATAGAAACGATCGGCCGATAGGGCAAGAACGTATCGGCCGGTAGGCCGATAACCAAAACAACCGGTCGACCGATGATAACATGATGATATAGCAATGTGATATAGCATAATCCAAATATAAAATAAACATTGATCTGAGGATTAAAGTATACATCGGCCAGAGGTCTGATGGCATAAATTCTCAATAAGCAGATAAATAATAAATACTCTGTTGTCATCGGCCAGATTCAATCTATATGTAAAACTCTTGGGCCGATGCAACGTCCAGATAACTCACCGGCTGAAACCCCGGTGAAACCCTTATTGGCAATCGACAGGCAGGCTAGAGATTACGGTTCTAATCATGACTTAGTAGGTCAAACCAAACTGATGCAGCACTAAGTATGAAAAGAAACACAAGATCTAGACAATCAAGCTCTCGACCGATTTTCGGGGTGGTGGATACCTTAGCCAATCTAATCTAACGAGTCGATTTATTCGATACCAGCGTAAACCCTAAAACGAATCTCGGCCGAACCAGATTGACTAAGATATATGATAGTAGTTGCTTATGTTGATGAGATCAGAACGTCGAAGCCCTGGCCCTGACAACGCAGGCAGCCATAACGAGACTTACCCCTCGTGGGAAGGGCATGAACTCACCGAAGAAGACGAAAAGTAAAGGGTGACGATGCGCCGAAGTTGTATTGATCGTGAGATGAAAATTACATGAACCTCGGGCTTACATATTTATACCCATAGACTAACAAAGATCCTAACAGAATACGATTCAAACTTTCCTAAAGATAAAAGGAAACAGATAAAGTCATTATTGGACACTAAACACACTTTCCTAAAAATAAAAAAGAAACTAACAAATTCTTCCTAATTAATAGATACAAGCTGCATCCTCCTCAAATTCGGTCTTCTCTGGATAAGATCTTCCCGAATCTAACAAGAATCCGACTGCTGTTAGTGATTGGTTTAAGAAAACTCTCATCGGCCGATGTAGAATTTTAGGCCGATACTAATTTCAAGCCGATATGAACCTTGGACCGATGGGGACTTCGGGGCTTACTAAATTTTGGTGTTAACAGATCCTTGATGAAAACAATCCAGATTCCGCAGCATATAAAAAGAATAAAGAAAAAGGGGGCAAAAACAGACTGTAATTTGGATATGTTTAGCAGGAGTAGTATAAAGGACATGTGAAGGGTCGTTTTTGAGAAATCCGACCTTGCATCGTGCAAACCTCACAAACTCCCCCTCTTTCCTCCCGACGCAAACCCAAACCCTAGTTTCCCCAGAGGCGGCGGCGGCGGCGATGGCGGCGGTGACCAACGCCGATGTGGAGGCGGTCGACTTCGACCCCGACGACGATGACCTCATGGACGAGGACGCCGCCGATCCCACGCCGGCTCCCGCCCCGCGCCTCCGCTCCACCATCGCGGGCGGCGGCGGCGACGACGGGCCCCGCAAGACCAAGGGCCGGGGCTTCCGCGACGACGCCGCTCCCCGCGACTCCCGCTTAGCTGGCGCGGGACGCGCCGCCGACTTCGACTCCCTCGGCTCCGACGGTGGCCCTGGCCCCGTCCGATGTACGTCTCTGCCGATCTCTCTCTCTCTCTTTTTCTTCTTTCTTTTTCTATTTGCAATGGTAGATTTGTTAGGCATGGTGGTGTAATCTAGTGGGATCCTATAACGCGGCTTGGTTCCCGTCTCGATCCATTGATTCTTGCTTTTAGATGGACTGATTTGGATGCCAATCTGTGCTGAAGATGCGATCTTTGATCTGCTAATTCTAATACATAGGTTGCAACTTGTTACTGAGAGATGGTTGCGCTCCTTGATGCGAAAGATTGCCTCTTTGTGACAAACGAGGGTCTGGATGTGATTTGTTTGAGCGATTTTTGTCGCTCTTATAGGCTCCTTTTGAGTTATACCTATTGATAGCCTGTCATATCCTTTCTGATTTAAGTAAAGTAGATCCCTATCATGCCCTTCATCTCGTTAGAAGGGGCAAGAGTTGTGACCGATGTGAGTTAAAGCTTTTGGATGCGTTGTCCTGGTTAAGTGGTTAGGATCTCAGATAGCTCTAGGCTGTACGATTTGTTGTCCACTTGTAACTTAATTGTTAATGTATCGGTTTGAGCCTGCGCCATTTAGTAGCTTCTGGCATGTGTGTCGAACACTGGAGGTTTATTTGTTGTGGTTCTCTTCCGAGCAATTTGGGGTTAGAGAACTGATTCAAAAGATCTAGATTTAGCCAAGAGATAAGAATGTGGACTGTTACAATCCTGTAAGTTGGGGTATTAGTTGCAGTTCTTGTTTGAAGAGTTTGATATTAGAATTGGTATGTCTGGACCCTCTTTTTCGTTATTTCTGTTGCTTGCCTTCAGTTGATGTCTCTATTTGTTTTTTTTTTTCAAATAATCAGGGTTGTGCTAACAATTTGCTATCTCTCCAGTTAGTTGCCAGTGCCTGAATTTCCCTAATCTTGCAAACTTTTGAACATGTTATTTTCAACATCAGTGGAGGTTCAATTTCTGGTTGAATCATGGTTATTTCATATTTGCATGTCAGTCATGTTCTGTGGAAATAAAACCAATAGCCAGCGAATATTTAAAGCTTTATTTTCTATAAAGTATCATCTAGCGAAGGCTATATGTGCAAGACTGTAACGGTGGACATTCAAACTTTGATCTCTTATGTTATTTGTTTCCCCATGGAAGATTCCATTGTTTGAAGATAATTGGTGTCATTGTCTGAGTCCATTCATATTTTGCCTTTTGTTACAGCCATTGAAGGGTGGATTGTGCTAGTCACTGGGGTTCATGAAGAAGCTCAGGAAGATGACCTTCACAATATTTTCCGGGACTTTGGGCAGGTCAAGAACCTTCATTTGAATTTGGATCGCCGAACTGGATTTGTGAAGGTTTGTCTTTCTACTATGTAATACTGTAATGCGTCAAGCCCTGTTGCAGCCTTGTAAAATTGTTTTTAGTTCTAGTTTTTAGTAAATTCTCTTAACTGAGATTCCAGAAAATGTACCATGATAACAAACAAAACAATGTGCAGAGGGTCAGTAATTCAGAGGGTCCTTATTATCTAATATTGCAAATTGCTACCTTCACTATGCACCATCCTTAGTTTAAAAGAAAATATTATGTTGCATATTTTCTTAACCACCTTTTAATCTCTTTGATTCTATCTTCCACATTTTTCCTTTCCAGGGATATGCCCTCATTGAGTACGAAACTTTCGAGGAAGCTCAGACTGCAATAAAAGCATTGGATGGAACTGAGCTTCTAACACAAATTATAAGTGTTGATTGGGCATTTAGTAATGGCCCTGTCAAGCGCAGGAATATTCGGAAGAGGTATGTTTTATGTTAGCATGTATGTCCCTTTTACTTGGTTATTATGGCAGAACAATCAGACTCTCAGAGGGTTAGGTTTTGAGAGTGACTATGACATGTTGTAAAATATTTGTTTACACCATTTATTCATCCTACAAATTTGTGGGGTGGAAAATAGCATGGGAGGAAAGTTTGGCCTTTTTCTTTGTAACAAAAAGTAGTACGGGCCATAACCATCCCTTGTTTTATTTAATCTGTCTCTGAAAACTATGTGTTCCTTTAACTCTCATCTATGTGCTCGGAGATATATTTTATCTCATCTGTCCAATTATCATATATGGATAGTACATGGCTACTGATCGGGTATTTCAGAATATTCGAAGTAATTCATTTATCATTACATATGGTCATTGTTCTAATCTAGTGGCATTGTGATAATGTGAAATCTTAAATATTGATTTCTTTCTGTTTCAATTTTTTCTACTTACACTTGTAAAGATTTTCACCACTTCTATTTCCCCATCAAATACTTCTTTTGAAGTCAAAACCACTGACAAGATGCATTGACAGTGCAACACGTTGTAAGCACTGAATTTCCTCGTATATATGAAACAATAATTTTATTTGGTTCTTTGTTCTTGTCAGATCACCCAGAGCTCATCGCTCCAGAAGCCCACCAAGGAGAAGATACTGAGTGCTTCCCACCATGTTGATGATGGTGCTTAGAATGCAAGAATCGCTTGTAGGATCCCGGTTGTTTGCTTGGCCTCCTACCGTAGTTTGATTATCAATATTAGCTCGTCTGCTGTTTTCAGTCGATGACTGGTAGTCCTGTGGCATTGTAACTCTTTTCAGTATATGGATGAAGCTGTGTTTACTGTTCAAGTTTGGCATGCTAGTTGCCGCGAATTGTAACCGCTGATGTTGGATGTTTGTGATGAGATGCTTGTTGCTTGGGGGGTGTTTACACCGTATTGTGTCACCGCGCTATGCTTGCTTTCCTTATTAAAACATGACCATTGTTCAATTTAATGAACTTGGGTATGCAGCATTTTGTGCTCAAATATGTGGGTTCCTACTTGTCATGTTGCATCTGTTGAGATTGGTCCGCGAAAAGATCCTGCTTCAAGATTACACTGCAAAGTTGACATTTTAGATATGACATTATGGGGCTAGCTCTGACTAATGTTACTGGCTGATTTGTTCTTTGAGATTATTTACCGGATTGTTAAAACAGATTTATTTGCACTACGCTTTTAAATATATATTTTTTGTTCTTCAAAAACTTATTGCTTCGATCAATTGTTTTAATCATTTGTTAAATTTATTTATTAAATTTTTTTACTTATCCATATAATAATCAAGTAAATAATCTAAAGTAACAATTCACTCAACAATCTGTTTCAAACTGAGCTAGTCGGCCGCTATGTTTTACTTCATAATTTCATTCCTTGTATAGTCTGGTGACAGAACCAGTTGTTTCCGAATTATTAAACGCTAAGTGGGATTTTTCCTCATTTCATCGTTCATGTGAGCAGTTTGTGTTGCAACATGTCTGAAATTTCAGAGCTGCATAAATCTCATTAGTCAGTCAAATGAACTGTCCCCTAAAACTAGCGGCAACGCTGCAAAAAACATTGCAGCCTGCCAATGTAGCACTTCAGTCATGAAAACATCGTGTAAAGCAACGGCATGCATATATCCATTTCATGGGATGAAGTACTGGCTGAATGATGATGTATCTCCAAGATTCCAACATCATTATATTTCTTATATTTATATGGTGTTGTGCCTCATGATGGATCTTCTCCACAAATGGTTGAGGGGGTGACCAGTTCAGATCGTAGAAGAGACTCAGCGGCTATAGTACTGTTTGAGATTCTATCCAGCTTTGAAACAAGTGCTATTGGACATGTCTATCACCTGCAAGGATGCAAGTGGGTCAGCAAGATTGCACTTAAAGGCCATTTAAGTGGTTAAATAGCTTATAAGTGGATTTGCAGGTTGGCGCATCTGTATCCGTAATTGCCTGCTGGAACTGCAGGTACCTGGGTCACCGCTGCTTGTGCACCATGACTATGGCCCAGTGAGTTCGATACCGGGCTGGATCTCGAAATCCCCTTGGTTGTGGCAATGGTAGTTGTCTGACTGTCTAGCCTAGAACTGGCGGTTGTATCTGATGTAATTTCCAGGTTTGAGGAGCCTGGAGCTTCTTGCGACGATTTTGATGCTCTTTTCAAGGATTTCTGCGCTTCCTCTTCATCGTCATCAGATGTCGACTCTTCATCTGAACCACTCATCTCTGTGTCTGCAATCCATAATTTCAGTAAACAAAGATTGAGACATCATAGCAGCGAGCATAACTTCTAGAATCACATCATGAAGAAATCTATGCAAAGCTTGAGGGAAAAAGAATATTTAAGTGAATCAAATCAACTGAATGTCCCAGCTTTGTTCAGACAAAGAAAAAACTAGAAGAGTTCCATTATTGACAAAATTTTGGCAAATAACATGGTTATTGTTTATTTTATCAATTGAAATACCAGGAGACACCTCTTAAAGAGGAGAAAAGAATCATACAAGATTTGCCTCAAACTTAAAAGTTTCAACGCCAAGGTCAAATGTCTAATAGGAAGAACATATCCTTTTGTAGAATATGAAATGTAGTTTGCTTGAAAAGTTGTCATGATGTTTCCTTCGAATTCCAAGGATAAACAATCTAATCATGATACAGTCCTTGTTGTCATACATAACTTATTAGTTTTTTTCACTTTCTGTTTTGTTCTTGGCTTACAAGAAATGGAAGAGGATTGTAAACCACCAAAGAATATTAAAATCTCAGAATATCACATTTTTATAAATTGACACACAGCCATATTGAATCCACAAAAGATCAGCTGTACCAGATCTATGATGAATCAGACGAGCAGCATGCCAGCACCGTCCATGCGCCTGATGCCATAAATGAATATATCATTAGATGCATATATATAAATTTAGCTGAAACTGTTTTAAGCTACAAGAACTGCTTCAGCTCAGATATAGACTAATCAAAAGGCCCAAACTGACCAAGAATCACTTCAGAGCAGTATATATACTTTGGTCCTAAACTACAAAAAAATACGTAGAAATCAACGAAGGTATTAGGAGTCCTTGCCATTAGGACATTAAGTAGATACCTGTGAAAGAGGTACAGTCCAACCTTTCTCCAGGCACCAATCAAGAGCAGGCCTGATGTCCTTACAGTAAGCAGGATAACACCCCCCTTCACCTATAGGAGGTTTCAACAGCTGCACCTGCAAGTAGATGGGCCAAGCAGAGAGATCAATATATTGTCTCGGGTATGTTCCAACAGCTGTCCTTATCCACTACATTTTTTTTCGTTCTTAAATGAAAAAGAATCTCAACATTGTGTCTCCACTCATTATATGTTTCAAGGCTGTTCAGCCTTTTCCAACAAAAATATGATAGTGTATCATTATGTTACGTCTTCCTAGTTTCTGCAATTCTTGGTGGGGGAGTACAAGAAATACTAATAGATCTCCACTTCGAAAAGGCCGGACAGTTGAAAAGTATACATAAGGAATTGTAGAACCTCTCTTGACACTTAAGATGCAAATCAACAATCGATTGCAAACTTCAGAGTTAAAAACTGACAGTGAATTATTTGGATTTTATTACTTTCATTATATAGTATTAGACAAATAGACACTAATTCGTTGGATTAGCACAAGGTAAATTTATATTAGCACTAATATATTTATCACGTGCGAACAACAAGTGAATTAATATCTTATAACCGCAGCAGCAAATTTATTGGCTTCACAAATTATTAGATGTTTACCTTAACCATATCTTCACTAAGTAACTTAGTAATTTTTGCAGTCCAGTAAGAACCTTCAGACAACCACTCAACCAGATCACCTACTTTCGGGGTATCACAAACATATACTATCACATTACTCTTTGGAAATTGCTCAGGAACTTGATCCCCCTGATACAACTCAGGATAGGAAGGACGAAGCATGCATTCTCTTTCTCTAACCACATTTGAGTTCCTTTTGCCATATGCTGGGTTCTTTTCAAAGACTTCAGTCCATGTTTTCTCTGCAAAGGAAGGGCATGGGGAGTAATGACATGAGGTGTGTACAAAACTAATTTTCCTAGTCATGATGAGTTTCTGTTCTCCCAATATTTGCTTGTGCCTTGTCAGCATATAAGGACAAAATGGATGAGATAAAAATTATAGAGGCCTCAAGAATGTGCGCCTATATCTTCACAAGGTTACAAATGCCTACTGGTAATGCCCCTTCTATGATTCAAGATAAGCATTTGCACATGACACCATCAGACAAGCCCTTGCAACTGTCATTATATACAGCCACTATTCAAGGAAGAGAAGAAAACATAAGTATATTAACTATTAAACCATGCTAATACTGATTTATGTAACACTATAGCTCCTAGTAGTTTACATAAACAACTTATTTAACCCTCAACCCAAGATAATACTGATTTATGTAATATGGAGAGGAATGATCAGTTGATCACCACCAAATGTAAAACAAAAGAAGTGTTACAAAATAGTAGAGATCATAGACAAACCAAACTGTAAACCATTATCAGTAGACATAAGGAAATATGTGTTCCCCAATAGAGAAGATGTTGAGAAGTGTCAGATAAATTCAAATGCAAAATGTCCTTCATTTGCACATGCACATTAGCTCTGTTCAACTTTCCTATTCACTAGAACATAACGATTTGCAAGTTTCCTGTTCAATAGCCTTAAATTACAATCTGTATAACAGATTCTTTCAAGCCAAGGCACAGATCGCCAATTGTGTAAAATCATTTTTCCAAAAAGAAAAACAACTCCAGAATAAATGATAGCTCAGATAACAATTTGCTTACCTTCGTCTGGGTAATCAAGATACTCCAGAAAATACTCAAAGGACCCTGTTTCTGTGACACGCATATCGTTAATCTGAAAAGAAATAAGATGACTTGTTTTTAGCTCAACAATATGCCCTATTATGGAACATGGACTGCCAAAACAAAAAAAGGAAGTGCTTCATTTTTGGATTCTATCAAACTTATCTAGTACATCAATTTGTGCAAAGTGAACAGCCATATAACCAATTTGGTTCCTGTATTACTAAACTCAAACCACAGATACTGCACTAAATGCAAGTAAATTGGACATTGCACCGATTAGTCTTACATTGGCAGAAAACACCATATGTAGCCAATATATACTCGTAGCACCATGCCTCCACTGATCACACCAATCTGGCATGTCGATATCATGCGCACATGCACAAGCATCAGGCAACTAGGCAAGCATCATATTGGCCAGTAGCCAGCTATGCTGGTAAGGAAACAAAACGGTTTTGTTTTGGTTAAAAGGTCACTCACAAAGGCTCAGTCAACTCCTCCAGTGGCAAGTGGCCTGACTGTTATCAGTCATCTCTGTTTTCTAGGAGTAGAGCCAACATGAATGGATAAAGACACGAACTCCATCAATTTTTACATCAGTGTTCTGTTTGGGACTAAAATTCTAGGTGGTTCCATGCTAACCATAAAACCATGCCATCCAACATTGTATCATGCGACAAGCAGGCAATACAAATGTGTTTCACATGACTTATGCTAATATAGGTGTCATATGCTGCAATGTGCAATGAACTCCTGAGAAAAGTAATAAGACAACTTCGCAGCCACCTCACCTTACAGCGAAACCAAGCACCTTTGTAACCATCGATGAAGGACTTTGACTCTGCGAAATCACCCTTTTTAAATGGAAGAATCAGATCCATGCCCAATCACCAATCTACAAGCAAAGAATTGCGGTTAGCACAACGTGAGATGATTAAACATGACAGAAGAACAAGCACATCATCAGCAGAACAAAGAAAATGTCGCTTCTTTCGGTTTACTTGTTACCACAGCTACCGCCAACATTTCTAGGCTTTTTAGCAGCATAAGACTACAAGATTTTCAACACAAACAAAAGGTTAGCAGGTGACTTCATGGTGGTGAAACTACCAGATTCTTTCGGCTTAGACTCGACTGCCCCAAAAATCTAGCAAATCCATAATAAACAAGATATCATATAGCATTAATTCCAAATGTTGCAAATCCATAATAAACAAGATATCCCTACATCATTAATTCCAAATGTTGCAAATCCATAATAAACAAGATATTCCTACAGCATTAATTCCAAATGACACCATCGAGGAGCACGATAAACACTTTTCCCTTCTCTCTCTCCCCCTAGTCTTCTGATTTATTTTTTCTGAAGAAAAAGAAGGTAGGTCGGTTTTCCCCGGTTCAAGGACGCCCGATGACGGTTCAGCTGCGCCGGCGGCGAGAGAGGCGGCGAAGCAGCGAGGAGAGGCTGGTTCCGCGGTCCTGGATGAACGGAGAACCCAACCCGGGGCTTCCCCCCCGCGCGCGCGGCGACGGTGGAGGCCGGCGGCGGCGAGCAGGAGAAAGGCGGCGGTGGCGGCGACTCCGGCGACATGGGCTTCGAGGAGAGTGTGGCTCCGGCGAGGGGGGCGGCGGCGGCGAGGCTGGGGAAGGAGAGGGGAACTCGAGGCATTGTGATGCGGAACCCATCCTACCTTCGATTGTGCAAGAGGATGATCGACGGCGATGGATTTTCTGAGAGGTCGCGGCGGCGGCGGCGGCCCCGGCTAGGGTTCCGGCTGTGCCACGAGGATGCGCTGCCGGATCGAGAAGAGGCGTGGCCGCCGCCCTCGACGGCGGCCGCTGCGGCGGAAGAAGGAAGAATGAAAAACAGAGAAGGAAAAGAAAGAGAGAGGGAGAACAGATGATTTTAAATTTTATTTTTGAGTAAATTTCACTTAATACTACACATCCCAAAATATACTAACCTAATACCAAATAAAGTATTTTTTAATACTACGAATCTGAATAAGAGCAGATTCACTTACAAAATTTCACTTATAAGAACGTTTTACTGAAACAATGTCACATCGGTACTATGGAGGATGAAAAAAACCACGGTGTTTTTAGCACGTGACACCTAACCTCAGATGATATAAAGTTTTACAAAACCACATTATTAATTATTTTCTCTTTGATCTATCATATTTTTAAATCTACAATTACATGTTAAATTTATGAGTTTTATCTATCGTATAAATGTTACATGCATAAATTTTTTTTTTAAAATTTTGATATAGAAGTATGTAAAATTGATTAAGGTGTGATTTTGTGAAGATTTAAAACCATAATAAATAATACATGTGGAGTTATGTATCATGTACTCATGTGCAAAATTTCTATGGTTTTATGCAAATTGAACGTGGGGTTTTATAAAATTTACTCTTTGTTTTTTCTATCTATGTGATTGATATGAGGTCCTACTAACACAAAGATGTTAGCTTATGAAGCAGGTTGGTGTCCATTTTTATCTAATGATATATTTTAAGAATTTAGGAACTTAGTTGAAACACGCACACAAATTTATATACCACCCATACACTTCACTCTAAATTTTGTAGCAAGGCCATCATCTTTTTGTGTGTTTCTTTTCTTTCTTTCCTTTTGTCTTATTTTTGTTTGCTGCTACTACTACTCCTGATAAATACCGTTGTTTTGAAAAAGTCCCTTTTGTTTCTAATTTTTGAAAAAGAATACAAAAATTTTATAGGAGAGTTTAAGGCCTCATTCAAAATAGGGTTAAGCTAAGTAGAGCACGTAAAATAAGGCAAATCATTAACGAGTGATCAATTAAGTATTAACTAACTTGTTTTCATGGGAAAGTATTAACTAACTTAGGCTGTGTTCGGCACAGCCACTTCCCAACGTGCTACCGTACTTTCCCCCCGTGCACGCTTTTCAAACTGCTACACGGTATACTTTTTTGTAAAAAGTTTCTATACAAAAGTTGTTTAAAAAAAATCAAATTAATCCATTTTTGAAAAAAAAATTAGCTAATACTTAATTAATCACGTGTTAATGGACCGCTCCGTTTTCCGTGTTACTGTAGCGCGATGGGAAAACGGAGCAACGAACACAGCCTTAGAAGATGTATTTGTTTGATTATTTTTCTTAAAAAAACCTTCTATATAAGAAAGTGAAGGAGCATCTATGCCCCAGTGGGTTTTGGTTAATTGATGACAAACGATTAAGGGATTAATGTGTTTATTGAGTGTATAAGTAAGGGATTAGTCCAATGAAGAACCGACGAAGATGATGAAGAAGAATATGCAATACAACGAGGTTTCGTTGCGATCCAAGGCTACAAATGACGAAAGATGGCTAGTTGTGGTGAAGGGTTGGCAAGATTTGGCTACGCGATGGACCATGCATGGAAGAAACGCAAGCGGAGGCTTGGCACCGAATGACCCGACGTAGTGGTGAAGGAGCAAGTGCTTGGCCGAATACCGATGAACCGATCGAGGCCATACGATGTCATAAGTTGTTGAGAATCAATCCTTGGTGAAGAAGAAACACAAGATGAAATGTTGAAGATCAAAAGGATGTGATTCGTTGATGAACATCAAGCCAAACCCCATATTAGCATTGATCAAGGCAAAGAAAGAAGATGGTGTAAAGATATTCGTATTGGTATAGCTTTTCTATTTGCTCTTGAGTTGGTAGAAAAGTCGTACTATTAAGTGTGATGTTGCCTTAATGTCTAAGGATGAGTTTGGTGCTCAAAATTTAAGTGTGATGTTGCATTGATGTCTAAGGATGAGTTTGGTGCTCAAAATCGTTGTTGAAGTGGTTTTTTCTCTTGGATTTGTGTACTGGAGTTTTTCGAAATTTTCTAAAATAGAGTTTGGAAGTTTCCGAAGTATTTTTGCCTTTGAAAATCAATACTGGTCTTTTTCGAAAGTTTTTGAAAGTGTTTCGAAAAAATTTGAACTATGTTGATTTTGCAGATTTAGGTATTGATGTTTTTGAGATTTTTTCAAAATTTTTTGAAAGTGTTTCGGAAAATTTTGAATTGTGTTGAGTTTGTATATTTCGGTATTGATGTTTTTCGGATTTTTTTGAAATGCTATTTTATCTAGTTTTCTACTGTACTCGTGCTGGAATTTTACACTATTCAAAAAATTCTAAAAATACTTTAGCAAACTCCGAAGAAAACTCCGAAAGTACTGTAGAAAGTTTCGAACTGCTTTGATCTTTGAAAATCAGTACTGGTCTTTTTTGAAAGTTTTCGAAAGTGTTTCGGAAATTTCCATACTGTGTTGAGTTTGCATATTTTGGTATGTTTGTTTTCTAGATTTTTTCGAAATATTTTCAAAAATTTCCAAAATGCTATTTTGCCTAGTTTCTACTGTGCTTGTGCTGGAATTTTATACTATTCGAAAAATTCAAAAAGTACTGTAGAAAGTTTCGAAAGCTGTTTTTGCTCTCTGGTGATATTTCTAAAAATACTTCGGAAATTTTTTGAAAAAAATAAAATCTTTGCCCCCAATGGATAGATCTGATGGTGTGGTTATAAATAGCCTCTTCCACCCATAGGCTAGGGTTGCTGGCTCTATTGCTTATTTTGTGCCCTTGGCTTGTGTTGATTTGAGATTTATTTTAAGCCTTGTCTTCTCACTTATTCCTCTCCACCAATCTACAAGCTTGAATTTCGTGTGTGTGAGAATTGTTGATTTGAGTTTGTTTGAGTGCTTAGGATTGACTTCGTGAAGATTTGTTGAGTACTCTATTCATCCCAAAAAATCTTTGTTACATTTGTTACTCTTGGTGGTTGAGGACACCAAGACGGCTAGGAGTCAACCTTGAAACACCGATTTGTTTGTGGTGTACCGAGAAAGTTTGTGAAGGTCGGATCTCACATCCGAAAGAAAAGAGATCGATACCCTTAGTAGAAGGAAGAGTGTATTTGTGCAACCTCATGAGGATAGATTGGAAAAAACCCAGCTTATTGTGAGCTTCTCAACGAAGAGTAAAATTTCCTCAAGGATTTGAACTTCGGGAACACATCGTCTTACAAATATCTCAGTGATATATCTCTCTCACTCATCTAACTTTGCTATTTGGAGCTGCTAGTAACTTAGCTGTTGTTTATGCAATCTTTTTTCTAGTTGTGTCATTATCTTTTTTTTGCTTGTCTTGCTAGATTTTTTTGTAAATGTGAGATTTTCGAAAATATCCAAAAATATTCAAAAATAATCAAAAAGTCTAGCTTTCTATTTTCGTAAAAATTTTAAATGCCTATTTATCCTTCTCTAGACGACGTCAAAGTCTTTTTAGAAAGTTTTCATACAAAACGCATTGCTTGAAAGTTTGGGAAGCATTCTAAATAATAAGAATGATGCCTAGTAGCATTTATGGTCAAAGGTGCTCTTGACATGGGTCTCAAATTTTTCAATCACCCACATAAAGTTTTGTTTTTTTTCTTTACTTACTTTCTCAATTTTCATCTCCTATATGACTGTCTTTTTTTCCCATCTTTCCTAACTCACCTTTTTCATTTTTCACGCGCACGATTTTCAAACTGTTAAACACAATATATTTTTTGTAAAAATTTTCTATATGAAAATTGTTTAAAAAAATCATATTAATCTATTTTTCAAAAAAAATATTAATACTTAATTAATCATGTGCTAATAAGTCACCTCATTTTACGTGCGCAAAGAATTAGTACTGAACAAAAATACCGAACACAACCTAACTGTCTCCCACCGCTCTCTTCCCAGTCTTTCTCCACCCTCCCATATATCCTTTTGGTAATAAAACACCGACTCTTGTATGATACATACGACGTATCCTTATGTATAATTTCAATGATGGTGGTAGGTCAAAAGGAAGAATCTAGCGTCAATGACATCACCACGATACTAAGGGTGTGTTATTAAGGATGACTTCTCAACTCATCTCCCTCGTGTTTCGCACGCATGTTTTCAAACTGTTAAACGATATGTTTTCTATAAAAAGTTTCTATAAAAAGTTGCTTAAAAAAATCATATTGATTCATTTTTGAAAAAAATAACTAATACTTAATTAATCACATGCTAATGGACCATTCCATTTTCCTCACAGGAGTTGCGTTTCCAACACACTCTCACAAAAACACAGCCTTAAATGCTCTCTAATAGTCACCCTCGCCTATGAATCTGTAGAGACTAATTTAGTCATATCCAGATTTTATAAATTTATTTTGATATAAAATTAATGATTTGATCTTAAAGAAATGGTAAATCTTATCTGAAGTGTAGAAAATTTTACGTAGAAAACAGAAAAAGACAAAACAATGATCCTCTGAAAATAAATTGATATATGTAACGCCAACAAATAGAGATTAGAAATATCAAATCAGTCTTTGGTACAAAGGCTTGATATATTCATCTTTTAAAAACCAAAATCACTCAAAATAAAATAAATTGGATCCAAGCCAAACCATAGATCTAAACTGTGTTCTTTTTATTGAAACTCAACTTTTTCGTTTTTCGCACGTATATTTTTTAAACTGTTAAATAAAACCGTTTTTATAAAAAAGTTTCTATGCGCAAGTTACTTTAAAAAAATCATATTAATCTATTTTTTTAAAAAAATAGCAAATACTTAATTAATCATACGCTAACGAGTCGTTCCGTTTTACATGCGCAGGCCTCCCGACATACAGAGCCCTACTCAACAGATCAGAAACTCATCAATGAAAAGAAATTAAAAACGAGGGGAATCAACAACAAACCAAATAAATCAACAGAAAACACGGGTACTCACCTACTCGAACTCCTTGGACGGCAATGCCAAATGAAGAACAGATCGGCCAGAGGTTTGCTCTTAGATTTAAAGGCCGGCGGCTAGGGTTTCCTTCTTCTTTGGAAACTGAAAAACCGAGAAATGCGGTTGATCTCCCGTTTGATTTTTTTTATATCCGTATTTGTAATTAAGCGGCCTGATTAATTAGCTCTTGATTAATTCCAAGGCCCAGATGAGACTGCAGTACGGACCAAAATCACAAGATTCAAGGCTGAATCGGCCCAATATTATACGGCCTTAATCCGCCAGCTGGGTCAGTAAAGGAATATATTTCAACTCGCACGAATTTGGACGAATTTTTATATCCAGAGAAGTATTTTGGTAACAATTTGACGAATTTATATTGAGAACTATTTTGGTAATAACAATTTTGTAGGCAATCACTTATAGAACATTTAAGTGGCAAGCATTACCATTATTTACTTATACATGGCATGAAACTGCTGCGAAATTTTCTTAAAAGGATGAACTTAATCAACCTTTTTTGGTGAGGGTATTTAGAGTACAAAATCAAGTTTGTGCAAATTAGGAAGAAATGCAAGACCACGGCTAGTGATCGAGATGGATGTTTTTATTCATGTTCTTCCTTGCAGATTGAGTTGCAGGCTTAGTATACAGACACACAAGTGCAACTCTACTGATGACACGATCACTTAGGTACAAGCTACTACTGACTGACACGTGGTGGACTCGCACTGCAACACGTAGGCACATGCACACAGCGAAAGCTAGACACGGCGGCCGGCGATGGCGAGCCCGCCGGCGGCGAGATGGGACAGTAAACCGAACAAACTAGCTAGCCATTGACAACGGCGCCGCCGTTGACGTGGAGCATCTGGCCGGACATGTAGGAGGAGTCCTGGTCGCTGGCGAGGAAGACATAGCTGGGCGCCACCTCCGACGGTTGGCCGGCGCGCTTCATAGGCACCTCCGACCCGAAGTGCTTCACCTTCTCCTCCGCGAAGGACGCCGGGATCAGCGGCGTCCAGATCGGCCCCGGCGCGACGCCGTTCACTCGTATCCCCTTCTCCACCAACTGCAGCGCCAGCGCCCTCGTGAACGCCACGATCGCGCCCTTCGTCGCCGTGTAGTCCAGCAGCGTCTTGTTCCCCTTGTACGCGTTGATCGACGACGTGTTGATGATGCATCCGCCGCCACCGCCGCCGCCGTGGCGCATCCGCTTCACGGCGTGCTTCGACATGAAGAAGTAGGAGAAGATGTTAGTGCGGAACACGCGTTCCAGGTCGTCCTCGGTGATGTCGGTGATGCAGGGCCGCTCGTACTGCTCGGCGGCGTTGTTGACGAGGATGTCGATGGCGCCGCCGTACGCGCCGGCGACCTCGTCGACCACCTTGCGGCAGTTCTCCTCGTAGCCGAGGTCGGCGGGAATCGCCATGGGGTCCTTGGCGCCGGTGCGCTCCCTGATGTCGCGCAGCGCGCGGAGCGTCTCCTCGGCGTCCTTCTCCTCCTGCCCCTTCACGTACGTGAAGGCCACCGTCGCGCCCTCCAGCGCGAAGCACAGGCACACCGCCCGCCCGATGCCGGAGTCGCCGCCGGTCACGATCGCCACCTTGTCCTGCACGCACGCACGCACGCACGAACGACCGACGCGACGGCACGACATGAGCTATTGATCACCGCGACATGAACGGAGAAGAACAAGTAGTAAACTTACCTTGAGCTTGTTGGCCGGCTTGTAGTTCTGGATGATGGCCTCGGGGCGGGGGTCCATGGCGTGCTCCTTCCCCGGCTGCGTCTCCTGCTTCTGCGGCGGGAGCTGCTGCGACGCCATACCTCTCCTGCTGCTCCGGCGAGCCGCCGCCGCCGCCCTGTCGCTAACAAACAAAGAAGAATAAGAAACCGCAGGGAACGCGTGCACGCGGAGACGCAGCAACAGCACCGGCGCCGGAGAAGAAGACGACGCGGTTTCGAGTGCTCGTCGGAGAAGAAGAGGCGTCGGGCTTGCTCTGGCGACGGAGAGCGCGCGCATGCGTCGTACGGGGCGCGCGCGGCGAGGAGCGTGGTGTGGGTGGTCATCGCGGGGGAGACGAGGCGGAATTATAAAAGAGGAGGGGGAGGTCGCCGGGAGCGGCGCGTGGCGGGGGGACGTGGCGGCGAGTCTCGCGGCGGTCGTCGCCACGCGTCGTCGGGGTTGGCTTTGGCTGGCACACGCCGCCGCTTACCAGCGGTATGCCTCGCCTAAAAGCTTCCATGGAGCTCACTAGAAGGAGAAGAAACAGTAGAGAAATTGGGCTTTGATGGGCCGCGACGTCTTTCGCTGAGGCCCTACCAGTCGTTTGCTTCTGTTCCTGACGAGAGAACGTTGTTCGAAACAGCGTCCATAATCCGCACCTTGGACGCTCTACCACTCAGCGTCCATCCTATTTTCATAAATTCAAGCCATGATTTACTACATATTTAATTCACTGATTATAAATTACTATATAATCTATTTTTTTTGAAAGAGATGCATTTATCGCTTCACATTGAAAAATGCCTATGAAATAAGATGAAAAGATCTGGTATGTCCAGCCCTACTAGGCTACTGGCTATCGAACCATATTCAAAATTGTGATAAGGAACCATTGTAGGAACCTGGCTTAGATATCATTGGCAACTGGTTTCATTCACTAAGAGGATTCCATTTCAATGCTTAATCAAGACCAGCCATGTCTCCGTCGTCGACCTTTCTCTCTAACCTCTTCCTCCAATTGTTGTTTTTTCTGCTACCTGGCTGTGCTCAAGATCTGTGGCTGAGGGATTTCAGTTTAGTTGAATCCGGATTAGAAAAGAAGCCCAAATGCCCTAGCCGGCCCATCATTACCAAAACCCTAACTTCCCCAACCCCATCCTCACCTGCACGGACACACCGCACTCGATCAACTGGATGGCTACTGCTTCTCCTCACGCAGTTCTTCGCCAAGCCAACGACCGCCTCCTCCTCGCACCATTGCCGCCGTCGCGCCAACAACCTCCTCCTCCGTCCTCATGTTGTGTTGTCACGAGCTGCCGTTTATGGTCCTTCCGTCGAGCCGATCAAAGCCTGGCGGCGGGCGGTGAGAGGGTGGACCGTGCGCACTGGGCTGCGTCTGCGCCTCCTCCTCCTCGTTGCCCCACTGCACAGAGCCAATGCTCGGTGGCACGAGGTGAGGGCATGGATTATGAGCAGTAGCACCGTCGATAATGTTTGCCGCGTCGATAACCTTCTACACCTCCTTGATTTCTTTGCTCTGGCAATTTGTGTGACTTTTACTTTTCTTCTCTTTTCTTTACGGCAATTAGGATTTTGTATCAATCTCTGATTTTTTTTGTTTGGCTGCTGTACACTGTGGGTTAATTATGCGTGCAGCATGCGAGGACGAAGGGCGCTACACGGTCGGACTCGACGGACTAAAAAATTGTTGTGATGATTAAAAAGTTACTAATATTTTAAATAGTTAACGATATGGGTAAAGATAAAATTAAAAAAAACCAACTTTAATACGCATGATGTATTAAGATCCCGACAAAAACATTTTTATTTTTTATAATAGTAAAGATAAATATAGGGACAGATATTTAGAGATTTACATATAGATAACAGATAGATGATAGACCGTACGGTTGGATTGTCAGGATCGGAGCGTAATAACAGTTGGTGATGACGACAAGATCCAATCGGCATTATTAGTGACATGCAATGCGACTAGCCAACTACTCGCCGCCGGGCAACTTCGTCACGGCCATCTGTGACGCGAACCGCTCCATGGCCGCCGGCGGCAGCGAGACCAGCACTCCCGCCGCGCTCTCCCCGTCGCCGTTCTTGACGGCGACGAGGTGGGCCAGCCCGAAGAACACGTTCACGGCGCCTCCATACACCGGCTCTCCCCATCCCAAGTCCAGCCGGTGGAACCCGGCGTGCCGCTGGTCCGACACGGCGAACACGTTCGCCATCGCCATGAGCGGCCGCCCGCGCAGGACGAGCATGTCGGCGGTGGACCGCGCGTACTCCGCCGTCACCGCCGCCTTCGCCGCCCGCACCATGTCCACCGCGTCGCCCAGCGACCCACGCCGAAGTAGCGCCTCGGCGGTGGTTATCGCCGTTGGGGAGATGCAGGCGTTGCCGTAGTAGCCGGCGGGAAGGTTCAGCTCGGCGATGCCCCTGAGGTTGGCGATGACCACCAGGCGCGCGAGCTCTCCGTCCGGGAGCTCGAGCGCCGCCGTGCGGGCTCGCCAGAGGAAGGCCGTGAGCGCCTCGAACGTCGTCGCCGTGTCCCGGAGGCGCGGCGGGAGGCCATCCCTGATCGCGGCGACGTCGGCGGCCGTGAAGGCGAAGGTGCGTGTCACGAGGTCGCCGGGCGGCGGGGGTGGCGGTGGTACGGCGTCGAACTCGCGGTGAGGAAACGACGGCTCCGGTGGGCTGCGCGCCTCGAGGAGCTCGCGGCACCACGCAGGGTGGACTGTCGGTGCAGGCAGCCCTCGCGCGAGCTCGCCGACGGCGAGCAAGAAGTTGGAGATCCCAATGGCGTCGCACATGGTGTGGTTGACACGGACCGCGAAGACGAAGCCGCCGCAGAGCAGCCCGGTCACCTGCACGAGCAGCAACGGCGAGTCGAGCACGCCGGTGGAGCCCTCGACGTCGAACAGCAGCTGGTCCATGGACGGGAATGGCGGCCTCAGCCCACTGCCGCCGGCGGCGTCCTCCAGCTCGGCCAGCCGCACGTCGGCGTCGGCCTCGACTAACAGCACCCCCTCGCCGGTGCATTCGACGACCAGCTTCCTCCCTTCAACCTCCCGGAGCCGGCCGGCGAGCGGGTAGTACGGCACCAGCGCGTCGCCGAGCGCGCGGCGGATGACTCCCGCGGCGGCCAGCCCGCCGGCGCGGTAGAAGTGAACGAACGGGACTTGGACACGCAGCGCCTCTTGGTCGTCGACGTCGGACAGGCGCTTGGTCTCGTGAGGCGTCGGCGCCGCCGGCCCGATGAGCTCCGGCTCACGGCGGCGGACG
This sequence comes from Oryza officinalis, assembly GCA_008326285.1. Classification (NCBI taxonomy): domain Eukaryota; kingdom Viridiplantae; phylum Streptophyta; class Magnoliopsida; order Poales; family Poaceae; genus Oryza; species Oryza officinalis. The sequence continues at coordinate 3,055,980 of BDMV01000005.1, forward strand.
GAGAAGCTCATCATGGTCATCGCCGGCGTTTGCACGTGCAGCACCTTTAACTGCCGACGTGCAATATTTATTTGGAGGCTTGTTGCTATTTTTGGAGTATCTAATTATATATAGTCTCTAATGAATGGAAGGCACGTCACTGCGTCAGTGTGCGTCAGTGAGTAAAGTACTGTTACTGCCTGATGGGTGGATTGGACGTCTTACTACTTTCTTTATCGCTATTCAAGTATATACAATTTAATATATATAAAAATTATGGGTATCATATAATCACATGGCTGGTTTATCCGACTGACTAGATTATAGGTGTTGATTATCTAACGACTTAGAACTTAAGTATTATGTTGTCTTGTGAACTTAAGTATTACGTTGCCTTGTGTATTAAGGAATCTTAAGTCGGTAGTGTAATGAATAATGCTTAGGAGTCATATACCGTATGTGGTTAGGTCTCCGACTTATAAGCCTGTTTTCTGAACTTATATAAGGAGGGCAGGACGTTCCTTGAGGGGTATAGAGCAATAACAATTAGCTAGACTTTTTCTTAATACACAACCTGATCACGAGATCAATACATAACTCGGCGGATACAATCCCCAAAACAAGAGTAGGGTATTACTTCTTTAAAGAAGGCCTGAATTTGTATAAACCTTCGTCCCATAACCCATCGTGTTTGGCACTTATGCGCTACCCTCTTTTATTGTTATCGAATTTCAGTTTCGACAGTTGGCACGCCAGGTAGGGGAGCGTCAAGTGTTTTCGCCGACAAGCGCAATGGGATCTACATTAGGCATCGACGACTCCGTCTTTCCCCCAGGACAGGCGTACCGCTTCGGCAACCTCGACTTCATCACCGACAACTTTGGCAAAATTTCGAAGAGATTTCTCTCCTTGACTTGGATTCGAACCAATCGGGAGGAGAAAACCACTAGGCGCTGTTTGGGTTACCAAATGCCGTTGAGACTTACCCAACCTTCTCTCTTTCGATCAGCTCAAACCACTCGAGAGAGCCTTTTACGTCTACGTCACGCTATGGCTCCCTCAAGAAGACGCTGGATCCAAGCTCCAGGGAGATCGGCGTCATGATCCAACCTCTCGGATCTTGCTCATCCACCGAGATCGCCCACTACATCAGCTCTTCAGAGTTTGATGATTTTTACGACATCTCCATGGAGAACATCGACAACTCCGACTTCGACGACAACTACACTCCGCTATTCTTCGACATTCTCATGGCCGATGTAGGAGAAACCGACTCAACCATCGCCCGTAGGGCTGCAAAAGAGGAACGAGCCAAGTTCGAAGAGAAGCGCAAGCACAAGGAGGAGGAACTCAAACGGAAGGAAGACAACGACAAAATGAAGCGAGACCTGAGGGCGGCCGGGCGCTTCGCCCGCGATGCCATACTTCAGACCCGAGTCGACAACACCAACGTCTTCCTCACGCCTCAGCAGAATACGGTCGCCGCACTCACCCTTAACGACACCGTCATGGACGTGGCCCGCCCAACGTGACCCCAATTCTAGACAAAGTCAAGACCATGGTCGCTGCTACAGCCCTACTTAGAGATGGCAATGGGGACCTGCGACCCGATACCCGATGGGTTTTTACTCTATTAGGAGCTAATCATGTTCTAACTCTTATACCCATGGGTCTACTAACGGGCAAAAACTCTTACCCGTTGGGTACGCGGGTATGGGTCCGTTCTTTATCCATCCATACCCTCCAACCCGTGGGTGAAAAAACCCATAGATTAAGCCTAAAACTATGAGTAACATAAATCCCAACGACTACCAAATCATAGGATAAAACCTATTTCACCTCTTAAGCATTGTTCTAGTCTAGTTATATGAAATTATTATTTGATTTATTGATTATGCAATGTGGTTGTAGAGTTTTTTTACTCGCCTTTGAACGCTAATGTTAATAGCATTGTTGTCGGAGAAAATATCGATGATTTACAGTTCTAATACGACTAATTATAGTATAAAACTATAACTAATACAATTCAATTAAATGGGTATGGGTACCCGTTACCCGCACGGGTATGGGTATGGGGATAATTTTGTACCCGTGACGAGTGTGGGTATTTAAACGGGAATATTTAGTCATCGTGGGTATGGGTATGAGACAAGAGAACCTGATGGGTATGTACCCATTGCCATCTCTAGCCCCACTTGGCGTTGTCGCTGGAACTAGTCGGTGAGTCACTGAGTCCATTGCCGAAACACCCGACGGTAGTCGCCTACCACCACTGCGATCCAAGGATTACCGAAGACCCGAGCACAGCAAGACCCACGATAAGTCCAACGACGTCCGTCGTCATGAAGCCTGGAAGCGTCGAGATCAGTCAGCCGATTCTCGCGAGAGGTGTCACGACCGACCACCCGTCCACGATCGGATCCGCTATGATAACAGCTCTAGTTACTAGAGTGGCTCTCGAAGGCCCGCGCCGAGTGATTTGAAGGAGGTACTCGACCAACGTTATCACGAGCGCAATAAGCCTCACTATGAAGATCGAAGGAATTCCCCTGACAACTGTGATGAAGGAGTGCTCGCGTTCACTCGTGACCTGCGTCGAGTGAATTGGCCGAGTGGTTGCAAGCCCATAGGGATCGAGAAATACGACGGCAAAACCGACCCTGAGTCATGGTTGACCGTCTATACCCTCGCCATTCGCGCAGCAGGAGGAGACAACAAGGTCATGGCAAACTATTTACCCGTAGCCGTCGCTGACTTAGCCAGGAACTGGCTCGCTAGTCTACCAAGGGGTTCAATCAACTCTTGGAGCGAGCTCTGGGATCACTTCATCGCCAACTTCCAGGGCACCTTTGAAAGGCCCGGGACTCACTTCGATCTCTACAACGTAATCCAGAAGCCCAATGAATCTTTGAAAGACTACATTCGGCATTTTTCGAAAAAGCGAAACAAGATCCCTGACATCACCGACGACGTCATCATAGCTGCTTTTCAGAAGGGCATCCGCAACGAGTTGTTAATTGGCAAATTTGGGCGTAAACCTCCAAGGACAGTTAAGAAGATGTTCGAGACAGCCAAATCCTATGCCAAGTCGGACGACGCCATTAAAGCATCACGTCAAGACAAGTAATCAGGAAGCAACTGGCGCCCTAAGAAGGACAATGGCAATGGCAACAGTGGCCAAAAAGATCGCAAGCGTAAGCCCGAGGATCTGGTCGCCACAACATCAAACTACCAGCAACAACGTCCACGCGTCAGCGTCTACCACAAGATCATGAATGCTCAATGCATGCATCACTCGAATCATAAACACGCGGCCAAGGACTGCTTCATCTACAAGCAATTTGCCGAGCACTATGCAGCCCAACTTTAGAAATCGACTGACGGAGCCAGGACTTCAGGAACCAAGAAGGATAATGGAAACGTCGGCTCAGAACCTTTCCAAGACCACAGGACTGAGTTAAACCATATTTTCGAAGGACCACTCGCATACGAGTCAAAGTGGAAGCAGAAATTGACCAACAGAGAAGTCAATGCAGCTCAGCTTGAAGTTACGTTACCTACGATGGTCGGAGGTGGCTATTACGTTTAACCGCTCGGATCATCTTGATCGAGTGGTTCACCCAAGGCGGTATCCCCTAGTACTAGACCCAGTTGTCCGCAATGTCAAGCTCAAGCGTGTTCTTATTGATGGCGGCAGTGCTCTCAATATCCTCTTCGCCAAGACACTGGACGAGATGCAGATCCCAAGGTCTGAATTAAAATCAAGTTCAGCCCTTTTCATGGAGTTATTCTAGGGTTGTCATCTACACCACTCGGGCAAATCATTCTCCCAGTCACTTTTGGCACTCGGGAGAATTTCCGTACAGAGAACGTCAGCTTTGAAGTTGCTGACTTTGAAGCAGCTTACCATGCCATCCTCGGAAGACCTGCGCTCGGTAAATTCGTGGCGGTCCCACACTATACCTATCTGATGATGAAGATGCCCGGACCTCATGGAATTATCTCCCTGTGTAGCGACGTCAAGCAAGCCTTCACTTGTGACAAAGAGAGCTGCGACAAGGCCCAATCTTATGAGAAGTTGCTTGGCCAACGGGAAGTTTGACTAGCCGCATCGACATCTGAAGAAGGTGAAATCCCAGCAAAGAAGTTGACCAAGTTGGGAGAAGGCGACGCTAAGACCAAGAAGATTCCACTCGATCCTTTTGACCCCTCCAAGACAGCTATAATAGGCGCCGAGCTAGATTATAAATAGGAAAGCGCACTCATCACCTTTCTACAAAATAATAAAGATATATTTGCGTGAAAACCATCCGATATGCCTAGTATTCCCAAAGAGGTGATTGAGCACTCATTAAATGTTAAGGAGGACGCGAAACCTATCAAGCAACGTCTTCGCTGTTTCGCACAAGATCGGAGAGATGCTATTAAGAAGGAACTCGCTAAGCTCTTGGCGGTCGGATTCATTAAGGAAGTTTACCACCCCGACTGGTTGGCCAACCCAGTTCTAGTTTGGAAGAAGACAGGACAGTGGCGCATGTGTGTCGATTACGATTACACCGACCTCAATAAGTCTTGCCCCAAGGATCGCTTTGATTTGCCCTGCATCGATCAAGTCGTCGACTCAACCGCTGGTTGTGAACTTCTGAGCTTCCTTGATTGTTACTCGAGATATCATCAAATCAGTTTGAAGGAGCCCGACTGCTTGAAAACGTCGTTTATTACCCCGTTTGGAGCCTATTGCTACATCACGATGCCGTTTGGCCTTAAAAACGCTTGAGCTACATATCAGCGCATGATCCAAAGACATTTATAGACTCAACTCGGGAGGAACATGGAAGCTTATGTTGACGACGTTGTCATTAAAACCAAGCAAAAACAAGATTTGATTGCAGATTTAGAACTTTTTCAAATATTCGAGCTTTCAGAATGAAGTTAAATTCCAGAGAAGTGCACTTTCGAAGTATCGTCAGGGAAGCTGCTTGGTTTTATGGTGTCTCATCGTGGTATCGAGGCCAACCCGGAGAAGATCAACGCCATATGAAACATTAAGCCACCGAGTACCTAGAAGCATGTCCAAAAGCTTACTGGATGCATGGCAGCTGTGAGCCGGTTTGTTTCTAAACTCGGGGAACGAGGAATGCCTTTCTTTAAGTTGCTCAAAAAGACAGACGAGTTTCAGTGGACCCCGGAAGCTCAGAAAGCCTTTGAAGATTTCAAGAATTTTCTTACAACGCCACCCGTGTTAGCTTCATCATATCCTTAAGAGCCATTACTACTTTACGTATTGGCAACCTTTCAGGTGGTTAGCACGGTCCTCGTCGTAGAACGAGAGGAGGAAGGACGAGTCCAGAAAGTTCAAAGGCCAATTTATTTCGTTAGTGAGTGTTAACAGCAGATTTTCGTAATCTACTCAGAGAGAAAAGAGAAAACCGATGCAGAGAAGAGGGGCCAAGTTGGAGTCGGACCAAGTTTCATATCGGACTCTGTAAGCGTATCGGACTGGAAGGAGCACTAGTAGAAAAGGTGTATCGGCCGATATGGATTCGATATGGCCATCGGCTGATAGAGTCAGGAAGTTGATAGAGTTAGCATGGGCTTGGTTTGGGCTCGAGATAAGCTTCAAGGAAGTTGCCAACTAGAGATAAGGCTTGGTTTTAAGCAATTGTATCTTGTAAATTAAGTAGGTTTAGATCTAATCTTTGGCAAGAGTCTGCCGCAAAGACTTGTTTGTTAGTTAGAGATAAGATCGTGTCTTACACGGACCATGTTGTAATCTCGGGTATAAATATCCCGGTAGTCTGTACATAGAAGCTCTCTCACAATCAATCGAACACAATTCAATCTATTTTCGGCGCATCGCCAACCCTCGCAAGAGGTTAGCTTTCGGCGAGTTCTTGCTTCCCTAGAGCAGAGGTAAGAACTCGTACCCGACGATCTACATCGTCGGGGCTAGCGTGTCGCTTTAGGCACGTTAAGCCCTGGTGATGTGACCGTCGTTTATCATGTTTTAGCTAATCTCAATGTTGCTTTCTAATTCTATCTCGCCAGCGACTAACTCGTTTTAGGGTTTATTGCCGACGATGGTCGAATTAGTTTGCTCGTCTAGATTATCTAAAGCATCTACCATCCCCAAAAGCGATCGATGGCTTGATTTTCTTTGTGTTAACTGTCGATCTACACTCTGAGTTGCTATCGACCTTAGTCATGTTTCGAGGTTTAACTCAAAGCCTGTTTTCGATCGTAATTAAGGATAACACCGGGGTTTCAGCCGGTCTTACCTAATGCATGTGATCATTTATGTTCTTGCATGTATTTGCCACTTGTGCAAGCAGATTGGTAAATATAAATATATTTATTACAGGGTATTCTTAGGACTTCTCTGTGATTAGTATATCTATATTTGCCGATTGGCTTGTGTAAGTTTGCACTAGAGTATTAGCTAGTGTATTTATCTCCATGCATCCCTCATCGGTCAATTCCATTAAATTGCCATAAACACATTAATATGGGCCGATGGGATTAGATCTATTCACCAATTTTATTGTGTTATAACTTCAAGTAGGCCGATATAGCTTTGCCCTATCGGTTAGGCTCCCACGATGCAACATCGGCCTACCGGCCGATCGACCATCGTTTCTAATGTGGTTTACTTGTTTAATCTTGTTGATTGCAGATCAAATCAATTGGCACGCCCTACACGCACCTAGGCAAGCCATTGGACCTGCACTGGAGTAAAGCAAACCTCCCAGGCCGCCGTGGAAACGTAGAACCCGTTTTGTTGTGAGGCGGGTCAAAATTCTACGCCAACACGCTTTTGGCACGCCCAGTGAGACGTCAAGAACGCAAGCTTCACAACAACTAGAAGATCACTGCAGGATGTCGAAGCAGAACAAGATCTCGGAGGAGAACGTCGTCTCTGTGACCGCCGACCAGCTCAATGAGGAACAAAAAGCTGAGATGAACAAGCTGGTTGAGCAGTTTCAAAACATGTACCTGCAAACGTACTCTAGGACTCGGCAAGGCACCCTTATCCAAAAGTCTAAGGTGGTAATGCCGAGCCCTGGAGACGGAGCTAGCATGTCGGCGGTAGCACACGACCACGCTGTCAAGACTGAAGACAGCGCCGCGCCGACGCTACAGGACCGCATCGACTCCGCGGTTCACTCCGCATTGGTCAACCAATCGGGGATCCTGGTGAACACATTGACCAATACGGTCAAATCGATCCTAGACGGCTCCATTCACCAGTACAAACCTCAAGGGCCGATTTTCTTACCAGACAACAAGTTCCCTGCTTATTGGACCTTGAGAACCGATCTGAGTACGGCTCCGCAGCCTACAGCGCCGATTCCACCTCCATCGGCCCAGCCAACGTCAACCATGCCGTTGGTCTTAACCAAGCAAGTGGGAGGAAGCCCCCAGCACATCACGAAGGAGCAGTACGTGCAATGGATGAGGGGAAAACAGTCGATGATTGAGCTGATACAACAAGCTCCAGTCAACCAACCATCGGCTGGACAACCTCAGACGAGCAACCCTCCACAAGCAGCTGCCTACAATGCGCCGCAAGGCTACCAGTAGTACGCTACAGGGCAATTTGATGCACAGAACTTGAACCACCACTTCCAGCCGTTCTCCCCCAGGCAGTATCGGCTGGAAGGCTTTCAGCAGCCCTACCACCAAGAGCTTCCTCACCAGCCTGCAGGATTCACCCAAGGGTACTGGGCCGATATGATAGCCGAAGTGATGCGTTATCAATTCGGCTTGAAGCCCAAGGAGAGTTCCACAGTGTATCGGCATCCCTACCCTGAGGAGTTCGATAGAGTGCCGTTGCCGAATCGGTACAAGATCCCAGACTTCTCTAAATTTTCTGGGCAGGATAACGTCTCTACCTATGAGCATGTCAGCCGATTCCTAGCTCAGTGTGATGAGGCATCGGCTGTGAAGGCGTTGAGGGTGAGATTTTTCCCTCTCTCCTTGTCAGGGTCAGCGTTTACATGGTTTTCCTCTCTACCCTGCAACTCCATCAGAGGTTGGGTCGACCTGGAGAAACAGTTTCATAGATACTTCTACAACGGCGTACAAGAGATGAAGCTGTCCGATCTCACCGCCATCAGGCAAAGGGTTGACGAATCGGTCCCGGAATACATCCAAATATTCAGGGACATAAGGAACAGGTGTTACAGCCTCAGTTTGACCGATTCTCAACTGGCCGATTTGGCGTTCCAGGGACTACTGGGGCTGATACGAGAAAGGTTCTCGTCACAAGAATTTGATAGCCTAGCTCAGCTAGCACAGAGGGTATTAGCCCACGAACAGAGATTCCAGGAGGCGAAGAAGTTCGCGAAGAAAATCAATACTGTCTATCAGTACGCCTCCGACAAAGACGATGAAGATGATGCTGACGTCGACATGGCCGAGTGGGCCCGGATGAAGAAGCCGACAATGTGCCAATGGGCCAAGAAGGGCGACAAAGAGGACAACTACGACTTCGACATCAACAAGGCCGATAAAATATTTGATCTACTCTTGCAAGAAAAGCAGATTCAGCTGCCAGTAGGTCATGTACTACCATCGGCCGAGGAAATCAAGAAGAGAAGATATTGCAAGTGGCACAACACATATTCGCATCACACCAATGAATGCAAGATCTTCTGGCAGCAAATTCAGTCGGCCATCGAGCAAGGCAGGATCAAGATTGATGAAGCCAAGTGGCCGATGAAGATAGAAGGACACCCGTTCCCAATCAACATGGTGCGGGCGGACAGGGCCGATAGCGATGCCTATCGGACCAACAAGCGGCCTCATCAGACTTCAGAAGGCCTGATCAAAAAATACCAGCGAAGACAGGAGGAACAAGCACAAGAGTACTCTGACCAAGACAGATCCTATGACCCTCATTGGGAGTGCGAGTTCTTCCGGTTTTGTTGGAACGAAGGAATGAGGTTGCCAACAATTCAAGAGTGTCCTGCATGTAATGACATAGAAGATCCTCACCAGGGCAGCTCAAGTAGGCAAGCGCATCGGCCGACCAAGCAAAGAAAATCGGTACACGAAAGGCTAGGGCCGATGCACCAAGATCGTCGGGACGAAGACGACGACCAACCCTAGAACCCTCAGTGGTGCCCAAGCGACGTGTTTACTAAGACCCAGAAATGACGGGTACAGAGGCTGAGGAAGAAAGAGCAGGTTCAGGAGCAACAGGCGGCAACCGCCCATCGGCCCACCAGGACTAAAAAAGAATGGAGGATAAAATCTACGGTGGTCAAGGCCGATGAGGGCACCTCGAAATCAGCACGAGCTCCTGCGTCTGCAAAAGGTAAAGGCGTAGCATCGACTTCTGTTAACATGGTTTTTGTGTTGCCAGTGGAGTACAACGTACAGATGGCCGATGAGGCAGCAGCCGATGATGAGATAGAGCAATCTTCGGCTAGGCTACAGTTGTCACCAGACCAAGCCGTGTTCGACAAGCCGACCGATACCAGCCACAGGCACTTGCGGCCGTTATACATCAAGGGATTCATCAACGGGCGGCCGATGACGAAGATGCTGGTTGATGGCGGCGCGGCGGTCAATTTAATGCCATACACAACCTTCAGGAAGCTTGGAAAGGTACCTGAAGATTTAATCAAGACAAACATGGTGTTAAAGGATTTTGGTGGCAACGCGTCCGAGGCGAAGGGGGTCCTAAACGTGGAACTTACTGTGGGCAGCAAGACAATACCCACCACCTTCTTCGTTTTCGACGGAAAGAGTTCCTACAGCTTGTTGTTGGGACGGGATTGGATCCACGCAAACTGTTGCGTCCCTTCAACAATGCACCAATGCCTCATGCAATGGCAAGAGGACTAGGTCGAGATCGTGCAAGCCGATCGGTCAGTACACGTGGCCAATGCCGATCTCGCAGTATGGGAGATGGAGGGAATCGACTGCTTGTCCGGACGAGTCTGGGATGCCGATTTCCTCAAAGTAACTGACTGCGACATCGAGACGATTGAAGATCAAGACAAGCAGTTACTTTAGCAAAGATCTATCGTCCGCCGTTCAAGATGAACAAGCTAGTCCCTACACAGATGATGCGGTGGACGAGCTCGATGGCAAGTTAGGACAAGGTTTTACGTCGGCCGATGAACTTGAAGAGGTTGATATAGGAATAGGTGATAGGCCTAGGCCGACGTATGTAAGTGCTAACCTGTCAAAGGAATACAAGATTAATCTTATAAATCTGTTGAAAGAATTCATGGATTGTTTTGCATGGGAATATCATGAGATGCCAGGATTAAGCCGATCGATTGTAGAACATCGGCTACCAATCAAACCAGGCTGTCGGCCGTTTAAACAACCTCCCAGGAGATTTAAGGCCGATATGCATGAAGCTATCAAGGCAGAGATCACACGACTTTATGATGCCAACTTCATCAGACCTTGCCGATGCACAGAATGGGTCTCCAATATAGTTCCAGTAATGAAGAAAAATGGCAAGCTTAGGGTATGTATCGACTTTAGAGACTTGAACAAAGCAACACCGAAAGACGAATACCCTATGCCTCTGGCCGATTTGCTTGTCAATGCCACGTCTGGGCACAAGATTATTAGCTTCATGGATGGGAACGCGGGCTACAATCAAATTTTTATGGCCGAAGAAGATGTTCATAAGACAGCCTTCAGATGCCCGGGGGCAATCGGCCTATACGAATGGGTTGTCATGACTTTCGGTTTGAAGAATGCTGGAGCTACGTATCAGAGGGCCATGAATTATATTTTTCACGATCTTATCGGCTCTTTGATTGAAGTTTATATTGATGATGTCGTCGTAAAGTCCAGAGAATATGATATGCACTTGGCCGATTTGCGTAAGGTACTCAAAAGAGCAAGGAAGTATGGTTTAAAAATGAACCCTAATAAGTGTGCCTTTGGCGTATCGGCCGGTCAGTTCTTGGGTTTCTTGGTCCACGAAAGAGGAATTGAGATTACACAGAAGAACATCGATGCTATAAAGAAAATCAAACCTCCGACGAACAAGACCAAGTTACAATCTCTGCTCGGCAAGGTCAATTTTGTTCGGCGCTTTATATCAAACCTGTCAGGAAGAATAGAGCCGTTCACTCCGTTATTGAAGATAAAAGAGGATGAAGAGTTCATATGGGGTGACAAGCAGCAGAAGGCGTTGGATGACATCAAGGAGTATTTGAGCTCCCCACCAGTTTTAATTCCTCCACAGAAGAGAGTTCCATTCAGGCTGTACCTATCGGCCGATGAGAAGTCTATCGGCTCAGTCTTAGTTCAGGAGATTGACAACAAAGAGCGAGTCATTTTCTATCTCAGTAGGAGGTTGCTGGATGCTGAGACAAGGTACACGCTAGTAGAAAAACTCTGTTTGTGCTTATATTTCTTATGTACTAAGTTGAGGCATTATTTACTTTCCAATGAGTGTATTGTGGTAAGTAAGGCCGATGTGATGAAATACATGCTATCGGCCCCCGTATTAAAAGGAAGAATTGGGAAGTGGATTTTTGCCTTGACAGAGTTTGACCTACGGTATGAATCAGCTAAAGCGATCAAGGGACAAACCCTAGCCGATTTTATTGTTCAGCACAGAGATGATTCAATTGAATATTCAGATATTGTGCCATGGACCTTGTATTTTGATGGGTCTGTCTGCAGACATGGATGCAGTATCGGCCTAGTTATCATATCCCCTCGGGGGGCAAGTTTCGAGTTTGCTTTTACTATCAAGCCTTATTATACTAACAATCAAGCAGAGTATGAAGCAGTGCTTAAAGGCTTGCAGTTATTATGAGAAGTCGAGGCCGATTCCGTAGAGATCATTGGTGATTCATAATTGGTAATCAATCAACTTTCTGGGGCGTATGAATGCAAGAATGATATTCTCAGAGTTTACAACGAAGAGTGCAAGGAGTTGCTACAAGGTTTCAAGATTGTGACGATGAGGCATATACCCAGGAAGCAGAATTTCGAGGCCAATGATTTAGCTCAGGGGGCATCGGGATACAGGCCGATGGCTAAAGATATCCAGATTCAGATTGCTCTCGTGCATGCCGATGACTGGAGGTTTGACATCATTGAGTATTTGAGGAATCCTTCTCAATCGGCATCACGAAGAATGAAGTATAAAGTATTACATTATGTCTTGCTGGATGATGACCTGTATTATCGGACGATTGATGGCGTCTTACTCAAATGCCTAGGCCCCGAGGAGGCCAAAATTGTTATGAGTGAAGTACATGAAGGGATTTGTGGAACCCATCAATCGGCCCATAAAATGAGATGGTTGTTGAAGCGCGTCGGATACTTTTGGCCAACCATGCTAGAGGATTGTTTCAAGTATTATAAAGGATGTCAGGATTGTCAGAAGTTTGGAGCAATTCAAAGAGCACCGGCATCGGCTATGCATCCAATCATAAAGCCGTGGCCGTTTCGTGGATGGGGAATAGATATGATCGGCCAGATTAACCCGCCATCGAGCAAGGGACACAAATATATCTTGGTGGCTACAAATTACTTCACGAAGTGGGTTGAGGTCGTTCCCCTTAAGAATGTTGATTCCAAAGATGCAATTCAGTTTGTCAAGGAATATATTATATATCGGTTTGGGTTACCCCAGACAATAACCACCGATCAGGGATCAATCTTTGTATTCGATGAGTTCATCCAGTTTGCCGACAGCATGGGTATTAAATTATTAAATTCTTCTCCTTACTACGCGTAGGCTAATGGGCAGGCAGAGGCTTCTAATAAGACCTTAATCAAGTTAATTAAGAGAAAAATCGACGAACAACCGAGACAATGGCACACAACGCTGGCCGATTCCCTTTGGGCGTATCGGATGGCTTGCGATGGTGCAATTCAAGTGCCTCCGTATCAGTTGGTTTATGGACATGAAGCTGTACTGCCGTGGGAAACCAACATCGGCTCAAGGCGGATTGCTTTGCAAGACGACTTGACAGCCGATGAGTACCATAACCTTATGGCCGATGAGTTAGATGATCTGGCACATATCCGATTACGGGCCTTAGAGAAGATCAAGCGTGATAAAGATCGAGTGGCTCGTCATTATAATAAAAAGGTTGTTGCCAAGTCATTTGAGGAAGGGGATCTTGTTTGGAAATTAATAATGCCGATTGGTTCTAGAGATAATAAATTCGGCAAGTGGTCACCTAATTGGGAAGGTCCTTTTCAAATTCATCGATGTGTTCCTCATAATGCTTATTTGCTTAAGGGGTTGGATGGTGAGATTTATGGACGAGCCCTTAATGGCAAATACTTAAAGAGATATTATCCCAGTGTCTGGATCGACTCATGATCGGCCTTCCAGCCGATTTATGATTATAGCCGATGTGTGATGCATCGTCTTTAGATGGCCGATATATACTATCACCCTTAGTTCAAATTTTACAACATGAGCCCTCATCTTCTAAAATTTGGGAGGCATATATATATACAAGCAAAGAATTTTTCTCAAGGAATTTTTTCTGGGAATTTTTCAGAATTTTTCAGGTTAGACTTCTTCAGGGTAAGATCAAATTCGGCTTTCTGGCCGATGAGATTAATTACAGTAAAGGGATATTTGTTTACAAAAAGAATTTCAGAAGTAATATTCAGATTGGAATTTTTGGAGCAAATTCGGCTACGTGGCCGATAAGGTTTATATTTATACAGTATAAAGACAAAATATGCTACATCACCCTATGAAGTCTGCAATAGCTGCGACGGCTTTACGGCGGATCTGCTCGATGTCTTCTATAGCCTGGGCGTCATCGGCCGTCGATCCTGGGATCGACTTCAATGATTTGCTCAGGGTCGCAAGATACTTGGCCGATGCCTTGAGCTTTGCCGTCTGATCTTCTATGGCTTTAGGCGAAGCAGCTATCCCAGCTTCAACTTCTTGGATTTCTTGACGAGTGGACTTTAGCTTCGATTCTAGCTCTGCTTCGAGACGACGGAGTTCTTCAAGTCTGTTTTTCAAGACGATCGGCTCCACCGCTAGCTCGTCCAATCTGGTCTTGTCAGCATTAACTTGAGCTTTGCTAGTAGACAGAGCCGATTCCAGTTGCTCGCGCTCACGTCGCTCTGCGAGTCTTTCTTTCGCCTTGTTGAGCTTGAATTGGTATTGTTCCAAGAAGATAGCCGGTGTTAGGACCTCCATCAGGTCTTCGGGCAGCTCGTCTTGAATTTCTTGCACTCTAACCCTGATGGGGGTGCAGTCTTCCACCAAGTACTCCAGCGAGGATTCCAGCCGATTGGCGATGTCGGTCAATCGGCTCTTCAAGTTGTCAGAGATTGGTGTCCTGGCTGTGCTTGGTAGTTCTTTGTCCTCGTCGTCGAGAAACTGGCCGATGTCAAAGGAGAACATATCGGCTAGGTTCTATAGATATCAACATAGGTAAAGGTCAGCTTTGTTAAACAGGAATCAGCAGAGAGAGGATTAGAGTAATCTTAGTTACCTGTGTTGGAGCATCAGTGATCCTTGCATCGGCCTCCCTTTGCTGTGTCGACGCAGTAGGCGAGGGGGTTGGCCGATGTGGTGAAGGTGATGGAGCCCTAGGTTGAAAAAGCAGGGAATTGGTAAATAGGGTTATGTAAATAGTAATACAATGCAAAAATCAACTCTTACCAAGACAGTCGGAGAGGGTGGTGGAGAAGGAGAAGGGGTCCTCAATCGTGCCTTTGCTCGTTCGCGTCGTTGCAAAGTTGCTTTCTTAGTTCTTGGTAAAAGGGCCGATTGGGTTCTCTCCTTGAGTAAAGATGACGCCGTAGCCTGGAAAGGGTATAAACTTAAAGTGCAGCGGTACGAGGGCATTATGTAAACACAAAAGAGATTATACTGACCTTGCGAATTGCATGTCTGGTCCTTTTTGGTTGCGGGGCATCATCTTGGTCACCGGCCGTTGGGATCTCAGCAGTTTCGGCCGATGGCTCCTTGGTGGTTTCAGCCGGTGTGTCTTTTTCTTCATATGCATCGGCGGCTGCTGCATCAACTTCCTCCTCTATCACTTGTTCTTCAAGGAATTCTTCCATGGAGGGGTCCAGCTCTTCAAGATCGGCTTGGTCATCAACTTTAGGCTTCTTGCTGGATTTTTGGGCTTTCCCCTTGGTTGACGCCTTCCTCTTGGGATTTTCTTTGATCATCGGCCCCTGGAGCAATGATGATATCTTCGGGGCAGTAAGGCCGATGATGGATTCCAGGATGGTCGACCCTGATGGAGCTATAGCTTGAGCATAAAAGATTTTCCGTCCGCTGTTGCTCACGGTTGGAATTGGCCCGTCTGGGACTTGAGGGCTGATACCCTGGATAAGTTCCGTTATATAAAACCTGGCCGATTGATGGAAGGTGTGACCGGCCCACTCTTGCCACCAAGTTTGGAAGCTGATGTGAACAAAGGCGCTCAGATGCAGTCGGTTGCAGTCGCCGAGGTTTGGGAGCTCGATGTCTAGCGCTTTGTTCATGACCAGGGCCGATGGAATTGTGCCTCTACTCTCTAGGAGCTTATGAAGATATAGGCTGATGGGAAGTTGCCCGAGCCCGCATTATCTAGCAGCCACCATTGGGTTGTAAAACTCATAGGACAGGCTGGTGCTCCTTCCTTGAAAAACGCCTACTGGGAGCAGGCATGGAGTGAGGCCGATCATGAATAACTCCCTTGACTTTATGTCATCATTTATCAAGCTTAGCTGAAGGTCATCGGGGAGTTCAAAGTCCCGGTCCGATGTGTAGACGAACATGTCCATCTTGGCTGATGGAGGGCCGGTGAAGAAATGAATAAACCATGTAGCCATGTCATCAGCCGATTGGTCTGCGTCTGGATAGACGGAGGCTGCTTCC
Source organism: Oryza officinalis (assembly GCA_008326285.1). Classification (NCBI taxonomy): domain Eukaryota; kingdom Viridiplantae; phylum Streptophyta; class Magnoliopsida; order Poales; family Poaceae; genus Oryza; species Oryza officinalis. Next base: position 3,071,803 of record BDMV01000005.1, read on the forward strand.
CCGTAGGACATTCATCGTCTGCTCCTGGGGTCTTCGTGGTCGGCATACTTCGATGGGAAACGAGAATCCGATAGAGGTGGCCGATCAACCATGGTGTTGGTATGAATGGTTAGCCAGAGTTGAATGAACCACCATGGTCCTCCGTGTGCCACGGTCTGTTTCAGCATCAAATCTTGCGTGGTGATATGGAGTAGCCGATATACAGCCCCTAAGAGATATCGGCCAAGAGGGATTTGTTTCTTGCTGACCAGGGCCTGAGCCAAATGTTGACAGTTTGTAGTGGGGCCACAGGTCGATCCGCAGAAGACGAATCTTTCCAACCACAATGTTAGGAAGGCTACATGTTCTCGCTCTGAGACCGATCCTTGTTCCATGTGCTCAGAAATGTACCCAGACCAGCCTCCAATCTTCTTGGTCTTCAATTTATGGCTGCTGTTTATCAGGAGGCTAAAGGGATTGATCTCAGAATCGATGTCCAGTCCTGTCAGTACCTTGACATCTATAAGGGTTGGGGTCATCGGACCTTGCTTGAACATAAAGGCGTTCAAGGTATTTGACCAGAAGTAGCTGGCGGCCGACATAAGTGGCTCATTCTTTTTGGTATCGGCCAAGGATAAGGTGATACATTGGCCGATCCCAATCTCGTCCCAGTGGACTTGTTTGACAGCAGCAACCCTCTTATGCCAGGTTCTGTATCCATTGAGCTTTGATGGCCAAGACCTGAAAGTGTGTTTCCATGAAGATACATTGGGCTTGGCTTGCCTAAAGGGGATTCTGTCCGTCTCGGCGTTGATTAGCCAAGTTGGGTCGCCCATGGGGCCTAGCAGAAAGTGGTGAGATTTGTCGTCGGTGGGGATCAAGATTTGGTCTTTGAAGACCTAGATCGCGAGGATGACAATGAAAACATGAGACCCGGGGGGCAGAGAGTAAAAACCCTAATTTGAATAAATCGGCGGAGAAAGCGATAATGCAGGTTTGAGTGAGTCAACTTACCGCAGGGATCTCAGAGGCATAGAACGGGGCGGAAGCCATCGTTGTCGTTGAAGGGTTCGTTCTGAAGGGGGTTGATGTTGACGGGATGCCGAAAGGTCGCCGGAGTTGAGGAACGCGAAGGGTTTGTTGGATCGGCGGCGGAAGGGTTCGAATCTGGATCTGTGCGGTTTTCAGACAAGACTTAGCAAAGAAGTCGATGAGTTCCTCGGAGTTAATTCCGCCACATTATATAATGAAGCGGAATTGGGGGGCATGTGTTAACGACGGATTTTGGTAATCGACTTGGAAAGGGAAAGGGAAACCGAAGCAGAGAAGAAGGGTTGAGTTGGAATCGGACCAGGCCTCGTATCGGACTCAGTAACTGTATCGGACTAGGGAGGTGTTGCTATAAAGAGTGTATCGGCCGATACGGATTCGGTGTTAACGTGGGCCGATATGGGTTGTGAGTTGACCGTGTCAGCGTAGGTTTGGTCTGGGCCCGAAATAAGCTTCAAGGAGGTTGCCAAATAGAGATAAAGCTCGGTTTTAGGTAATTGTATCTTGTAAATTAAGTAGTTTAGATCTAATCTGTGGCTTGAGTCTGCCGCAAGGACTTGTTTGTTAGTTGTAGATAAGATCGTACCCGACAAGGGTTCTGTTGTAATCTCGGGTATAAATATCCCGATAGTTTGTACATGTAAAATCTCTCTCTCAATCAATCACACAATCAAATCAATCTACTTTCGACGCATCGCCAACCCTCGCAAGAGGTTGACTCCTGACGAGTTCTTGCTTCCCTAGAGCAAGGTAAGAACTCGTACCCGACGATTTATGTCGTCGGGGCTAGCATGTCGCTTTTGACACGTTAAGCCCTGATGATGTGATCGTCGTTATCGTGTGTTAGCTAATCTCGATGTGGTTTTCTGATTCTGTCTTGCCAGCGGTTAACTCGTTTTAGGGTTTATTGCCGACGACGATTGAATAGTTTACTCGTTTGGATTATCTAAGGCATTTACCATCCCCAAAAGCAATCGACGGCTTGATTTTCTTTGTGTTAAGTTTCGATTCACACTTTGAGTTGCTATCGACCTTAGTCCTGTCTCGAGATCTGACACAAAGCCTGCTTTCGATTGTAATTAAGGATAGCGCCGGGGTTTCAGCCGGTCTTATCTAATGCATGTGATTATTTATGTTCTTGCATGCGTTTGCCACTTATACATGTGGATCGACGAATATAAACATATCGGTCATAGAGTGTCTTTAAAGATCTCTTTATGATTGATGTATTTGTATTAGTCGATTGGCTTGTATAAGTTTACACTGGAGTAATAGCTAGTGTAGTTATCTTTGTGAAACCCTCATCGGCTGATTCCATTAACTTGTCATATGCATGTTGGTATGGGTCGATGAGATTAGATCTTTTCAATTTACTTATTATATTGAGTAAGCCGACACAGCTTTGCCCTATCGGCTGGGCTATAACAATGTGACATCGGCCTATCGGCCGATCGACCATTGTTTTCTGACATGGTTTACTCGTTTCTTGTTGATTGCAGATCAAATCAACTGGCACGCTCTGCGCACGACTAGGCAAGCCAATTTGGACCTGCACTGGAGTTAAGCAGATCTCCCAGGCCGCCGTGGAAACGCGGAACCCGTTTTCTTGTTGGGCGGGTCTAAATTCTGCGCCAACACCCTGCCGATATGCAGAGTGGGTTTCCAACATAGTTCCAGTGTTGAAGAAAAACGTGGAACCAGGTGGTGAAGGATTGGTCCTGCTTGAACGACAATATGGCTGCTTATCGTTAGGAGGTTCGCAAGCTAGAAGACAAGTTCGATGGTTTGGAGTTATCACATGTCCTAAGGCATAACAATGAAGCTGCAGATCAACTAGCTCTGTTCGGATCTAGACGAGAGGCTGCTTGACAGATTTTTTTGTTGAGCATCTTCACGAGCCGACTGTTGCTAAAAAGGAAGCTACCGAAGAGGAGGTCACGAACCAGGTTTCTGTGCTTGACGCCGACTGGAGGACATCTTTTATCAAGTTTTTGACTCGGCAGGAACTACCCAAAGATCAAGATGAAGCAGAACGAGTTCGATGTCGTAGTCAGAATTATGTCATGATTGCCTCCGAGTTGTACAGGAGAAGCCCGTTTGGAGTTTTGTTAAGATGTGTTACACCTGAGGAAGGCTGATAATTGTTCCAAGCCATTCACTCGGGAATTTGTGGTAGTCATGTCGCAACACACACTTTGGTGGGCAAAGCTTATCGGCAAGGTTTTTTCTGGCTTACGGCGGTTACTGACGTGGACAAAGTTGTTCGGACTTGTGAATGTTGTCAATTTTTTGCTCGACAGAGTCATGTTCTAGCCCAAGAGTTGCAAATAATTCCACTTTCATGGCCTTTTGCAGTTTGGGTCTGGATATGGTCGGTCCTTTCAAGAAAGCTCCAGGAGGTTTTACACATTTGTTCGTTGCAATTGACAAGTTCTCTAAATGGATTGAAGCTAGGCCAGTTACTACAATTACCGCAAATAAAGCACGTGATTTTATCCTTAATATTGTGCATCGGTTTGGTGTCCCAAACAGGATTATTACCGACAATGGGACTCAATTCACTGGAGGAGTTTTTAAAGAATTTTGTGAAGATTTTAGAATCAGGATTTGTTATGCGTCAGTATCACATCCCAGAAGCAACAAACAGGTTGAACGCGCTAACGGTATGGTTCTTCAAGGTATTAAGGCCCGAGTTTTTGATAGATTGCGCCCTTATGTTGGACGATGGGTTCAAGAGTTGCCTTCAGTTTTGTGGACGTTGCGAACTACACCCAGTCGGGCTACGGGTCAGCTGTCTTTTTTCTTAGTTTATGGAGCTAAAGCCATGTTGCCGAGTGAGATGAAGTTCGAATCTCTTCGAGTTCGTAATTTCAATGATGAATGTTATGATCAAGATCACGTTGAAGATTTAACCCGACTGGAAGAAGCTCACGAAGCTGCACTTGTTCAGTCGGCAAGATATCTCCAAGGACTTCGGCGTTATCACAATTGCAATGTTCGATCACGGGCGTTTATCATTGGCGACATGGTTTTGAGAAAAATTCAGATGATGAAGGATAGAGACAAACTATTTCCGTTATGGGAAGGGCCTTTCATAATCGCTGAGGTCACTCGGCCAGGGGCGTATCGTTTAAAGTGTGAAGATGGATCAATTGTGGAGAATTCATGGAATATTGAACACCTTCGTCGATATTATACTTAACTTCAGTTTTCTGTATTATGTTCTTCTCGACTGCCGACTTCAAGTAAGTTGCCTTCTTGAGTTGTCAGTCGGGGGCTATTTGTGTTAATAAAGTATGAAGTTTGTTTCGAATACAACTTGTTTTTCGTTGATTTATCATTGTTTTTGTTTTGATTTGATCCAAGTGAATAAGGACTGAAATTTTTTTTGATGACTTAATCAAGTTTTAGGCTTGGTAACAGTCGGACGAAAATTTTTAAGAAATTAAAAGCAAGATTCAAATCAGGGCATAAATATAAATAAACTAATAATTTACAAGTTGGGTAACAAAAGTTTTTTACATCAAGTATCTACCCTTGTAAGTTTTCTAGTACGTCAGCGGCTATTTTCTTGGCAGACTCCTGAGCTTCATTTATCAGTTCTAAAGCTTGCTCGTCAGAAGTGCCGTCAGCAAAACCATCTCCTATAGAGTTTATATCCACTTGGGGATACAAGGATTTTGTCATTGCTAGAGCATGACTTGCACTCATAGTAGCAGCATCGGTGATATTATCCAGATATCGTTTGGGAGCTGTCCTAAGTTTGTCAAATATCTCAGGAGCATCTTCAACACTTGTTCCAAGGCCGTTCTGGAAGATTGCATTTAGAATTGGAGTGGCTGCATTGGCAATATCATCTCTAATGCTCTCAGCTCTTTGAACTCTTTTGGCGAAAACTTTGAATTGAGCACGGGATTTTATCTTGTTGGCTGTAAGGTTGATAATATTCCAATTATATCAATGACCAGGATGAGTTGAACCAATGTTGGCGTAGAATTTCGACCCGCCTCACAACAAAACGGGTTCCACGTTTCCACGGCGGCCTGGGAGATCTGCTTAACTCCAGTGCAGGTCCAATGGCTTGCCTAGGTGCGTGTAGGGCGTGTCAGTTGATTTGATCTGCAATCAACAAGAATAAACAAGTAAACCACGTTAGAAACGATGGCTGATCGGCCAATAGGCCGATGTTGCATCGTGGGAGCCTAACCGATAGGGCAAAGCTATATCGGCCTACTTGAGGTTATAACATAATAAGATTGGTAAATAGATCTAATCCCTTCGGCCCATGTTAATGTGTTTGTGGCAATTTAATAGAATCGACCGATAAGGAATACATGAAGATAAATACACTAGCTAATACTCTAGTGCAAACTTATATAAGCCAATCGGCCAATATAGATATACTAATCACAGAGAAGTCCTAAGAATACCCTGTAATAAATATATTTATGTTTACCGATTTGCTTGTACAAGTGGCAAATACATGCAAAAATATGAAATAATCACATGCATTAGGTAAGACCGGCTGAAACCCCGGTGCTATCCTTAATTAAGATCGAAACAGGCTTTGAGTTAAACCTCGAAACACGACTAAGGTCAATAGCAACTCAAAGTGTAGATCGAGAGTTAACACAAAGAAAATCAAGCTATCGATCGCTTTTGGGGATGGTAGATGCCTTAGATAATCTAGACGAGCAAACTAATTCGATCATCGTCGGTAAAAAACCCTAAAACGAGTTAATCGCTGGCGAGATAGAATTAGAAAGCCACATCAGGATTAGCCAAAACATGATAGACGACGATCACATCGCCAGGGCTTAACGTGTCTAAAGCGACATGCTGGCCCCGACGATGTAGATCGTCGGGTACGAGTTCTTACCTTTGCTCTGGAGAAGCAAGAACTCACCGGAAGTTAACCTCTTGCGAGGGTTGACGATGCGCCGAAAGTAGATTGAATTGTTATTGAATTGATTTCCAGAGAGTTTCTATGTACAGACTACCGGGATATTTATACCCGTGATTTACAACATGGTCCGTATAGGACACAATCTTATCTCTAACTAACAAACAAGTCCTTGCGATAGACTCTTGCCAAAGATTAGATCTAAACTAACTTAATTTACAAGATACAATTGCCTAAAATCGAGCCTTATCTCTAGGCAATCTCCTTGAAGCTTATCTCAAGCCCAAACCAAGCCCATGCTGACCCTATCAGCTTCCTGCCTCTATCGGCCGATGGTCGTATTGAATCCGTATCGGCCGATACAGCCTTTCTGCTAGCGCTCTTTCCAGTCCGATACGCTTGCTGGGCACGATACGAGACTTGGTCCGACTCCGGCTTGGCCCTTCCTCTCTGCATCGGTTTTCTCTTTCCTCTCCGAGTAGATTACAAAAATCTGCTGTTAACACATGCCCCCCAATTCCGCTTCATTATATAATGTGGCGGAATTAGCTCCGAGGAACCCATCAACTTCTTCGCTAGGGTTTGTCTTAAAACCGCGCAGATCCAGATTCGCAGCCCTCCGCCGCCTATTTCCTCGCGCAATTCCTCATTATCCACTTGCGCCTCTTGACTCCGGCAACTCCTCGACATCCTTTTGGCACCGACTCCCTCATCGGCGACCTCTTCAATAGCATCAATGGCCTCCTTGCCGTTCTACGCTTCCGAGATCCCTGTGGTAAATCGATCCCTCTCTGATTTCACATTTTCATTTTCCCGCCGAGTCTTTTCAAACTAGGGTTTCTGCTCTTGCCCCCTGGGTCTTATTTTCATTACTGTTCATATGCCGTAGGTCTTCAAGAACCGGATTTTAATCCCTACCAATGACAAATCACATCGGTTCCTTCTGGGCCCCATGGGCAACTCTGACCCAACCTGGCTGATAAATGCGGAAACGAACAGAATCCCTTTTAAACAAGCAAAGCCCAATGCCTCTTCATGGAAGCACACTTTCAGATCTTGGCTGTCAAAGCTCAATGGCTACAGGACTTGGTACAATAGGATTGCCGCAGCCAAGCAAGTTCATTGGGACGAAATAGGAATCGGCCAATGCATCACTCTGTCTTTAGCCGATACCAAGAAGAACGAACCCCTTATGTCAGCAGCCACATATTTCTAGTCCAGCACCCTGAATGCCTTCCTATTCCGGCAAGGTCCAATGACCCCAACATTAATTGATATCAAGATGCTGACAGGATTAGATATACATTTTGAGATCAATCCCTTCAACCTTCTCATTAACAGCAGCCATAAGCTGAATACCAAGAAGATTGGAGGCTGGTCTGGGTATATATCTGAACACATGGAACAAGGATCCGTCTCAGAGAGAGCATGTGGCCTTTCTGACTCTGTGGCTAGAAAGATTTGTCTTCTGTGGATCAACCTGTGGCCCCACCTTGAACTGCCAACATTTAGCTTAGGCCCTGGTTGAAAAGAAACAACTTCCCCTTGGCCGATATCTCCTTGGAGCTGTCTATCGGCTGCTTTACTCTGCCACTCAAGATCTGATGTTAAAACGGACAGTGGCACATGGAGGTCCATGGTGGTTTATCCAACTCTGGCTAACAATCCACACCAACACCATGGTCGATCGGCCTCCATTATCAAACTCGGTCTTCCCATTGGACTACACCGACAATGAAGATCCCTCATCCAGGAGATGCATGTCCTTTGGAGAAGTAGTTTTAGTCTATCCTAGAGAAGATCAATCGGCCGAAGAGATATCCACTTGGTTTGTCCGATTCTATACTGGCCCTCCATCGGTCAAGATGGACATGTTTGTCTATCCTTTGGACTCTGAATTTGAGCTCCCTGCCGATTTGACCCTGAGCCAGCTGAACGATGACATGGTTTCGAGGGAGATCTTCATGATCGGCTTCACTCCTTGCCTGCTCCCAGTAGGCATATTTCAAGGCAGAAGCACCAGCTTGTCATACAAGTTTTACAACCCCATGGTGGCTGCTAGACAATGCGGGCTTGGACAACTTCCTATTAGCTTGCACTTCCATCGGCTCCTAGAGAGCAGGGGCACAGTCTCACCGGCCCTGATCATGAGTAAAGCTTTGGAAATCAGAACACCAAACTTGGGCGATTGTGACCGATTGTGGTTGAGCGCCTTCATCCATATCAGCTTCCAATCATGGTGGCAGGAGTGGGCTACTCACCTCTTCCATCAATCGGCCAGGTTTTATCTGACAGAGCTCATCGACAATATCAGTCCCCAGGTCCCTGACGCCCCAATGCCATCTGTTAGCAATAGTGGGCAGAAGATATCCTATGCTCTGGTCCGGGCTCCGTCAGGCAAATCTATTATGGAATCGACTATCGGCCTTACTGCCTCGAAGGTATCATCGCTGCTCCAAGGGCCGATAGTCAAAGAGACTACAAAAAGGAAGATGCCAGCAAAAGAGAAAATTCAAAAACCTGGCAAGAAATCCAAGACTAACGACCAGGCCGATCTTGACGAGCTAGACCCCTCCGTGGAGGAATTCCTAGACGATCAAGTTATGGAGGAGGAGGTCGATGCAGCAGCCGCCGATATGCCCGAAGAAGAAAACCCATCGGCCAACACTACTGAAGAGCCATCGGCCAGGCCAACTAAAGATCCATCGGCCACAACCACTGCGGGTCCACCGGCCGATGACCAAGCCGACGCTGCTCAACCAAGGAAAACCAGACATGAGGTCCGCAAGGTTAATATAATTCCTTTCTTGAATTTATGCGATTTCCTTTTGCTGGTCTATTATAACTTGATTTCCTTTTCAGGTCCTTGCATCGTCTTTACTCAAAGAAAGAACTCAATCGGTCTCACTACCCAGGACTAAGAAGGCCACCTTGAAAAAACGTGAACAGGCCATGGCCCGATTGAGAACACCATCTCCTTCTCCACCACCCTCTCCGATTGCTTCGATAAGAGTTGATCTTCTTGCTTTATTCTTCTAATAATGTAGATCTGATCATCGTTTTCTTGCCTTTCTTCAGCCACGAGCTCCATCACCTGCACCACATCGGCCAACCCCTTCGCCTGCTGTTTCAGAACAACAAGAGGAGGCCGATGCAGGCACAGCCGATGCCCCATCACGGGTAAACCAGATCACCTCGAATCCCTTGCCGATTTTGCTTGACTGAGTTAACCATGCCCTATCTTGATGATCGCAGAACCTAGCCGATATGTTCACTTTTGATATCGGCCAATTTCTTGATGATGAAGACAAAGAGCCACCCAGCACAGCCAAGGCATCGATCTCTGAAGAATTAAAGAGTCGGCTGACCGATATTGCTAATCGGCTGGAGTCATCGTTAGAATCGTTGGTGGAGAACTGTAATCCCATCAGGAGTAGGGTATAGGAAATTCAAGATCAACTGCCTGAAGACCTGATGGAGACCCTGACACCAGCCATCTTCTTGGAACAATACCACCTCAAGCTTCACAGGGCCAAAGAGAGAATCGCAGAGAGGCGAGAGCGCGAAAGCTTGGAATCGGCCTTAACCACCAGCAAAGCTCAAGTCAACTCTGACAAGACTAAGTTGGATGAGCTGGCTGTTGAGCCGATCGCCTTAAACAAAAGGCTTGAAGAACTCCGCCGCCTCGAAGCAAACCTAGCGTTGAAGCTAGAGGCAACTCACAAAGAGATCCAAGAAGTTGAAGCCAGGATAACTGCATTACCAAAGGCCATAGAAGATCAAACGGCGAAGCTGAAGGCATCGGCCAAATATCTTGCAACCCTGAGCAAGTCCTTGAAGCCAATTCCAGGGTCGACGGCCGATGACGCTCAGACGATAAAAGACATCGATCAAATCCGTCGCAAGGCCATTGCAGCTATTCAAAACTTCATAGGCTGATGTAATATACTTTTATCTTCTTCTTGTAAAAAGATAACCTCATGTTTTGATTAATATATATCTCATCGGCTAATTAGCCGACTATGATCTAAAGAAGTCTAAAAAAGTCCATCCAAAAAAATTTTTTGAAGTCCATAAATTTGAACCAATCTGATAAACTTGAAGAATCTTGGAGAATTACTTGCTGAGTATATATGCCCCCCAACTTTTGGAAGATGAGGGCTCATGTTGTAAAATTTGAACTAAGGGCGATAGTATATATCGGCCATCTGGAGGCGATGCAATGTGCATCGGCTATTATCATAAATCGGCTGAGAGGCCGATCATGAGTCTATCCATACGCTTGGGTAATGTTTCTTTAAGTATTTGCCGTTAAGAGCTCTGCCATAAACTTCTCCATCTAATCCTTTTAGTAGATAAGCATTGTGAGGAACACATCGATGAATCTGAAAAGGACCTTCCCAATTAGGTGACCACTTGCCGAATTTGTTATCTCTGGAACTGATCGACAGTATTAATTTCCAAACAAGATCCCCTTCCTCAAATGACTTGGCCACAACCTTTTTGTTATAATGATGAGTAACTCGATATTTATCTCGCTTTATTTTTTCCAAAGCCCGCAATCGGACGTGTGCCAAATCATCTAACTCATCAACCATAAGATTGTGATACTCATCGGCTGTCAAGTCGTCTTGCAATGCAATCCTTCTAGAGCCGATGTTGGTCTCCCACGGCAGCACAACTTCATGTCCATAAACCAGCTGATAAGGTGGCACTTGAGTTGCACCATGACAAGCCATCCGATAAGCCCAAAGGGAATCGGCCAGCGTGGTATGCCACCGTCTCAGCTGTTCGTCAATTTTCCTCTTCATCAACTTGATTAAAGTCTTGTTAGAAGCTTCTGCCTGCCCATTAGCTTGTGCATAGTATGGAGAAGAATTCAATAGCTTGATGCCCATGTTGTCGGCAAACTCGACAAACTCATCGGACACGAAAATTGATCCTTGATCGGTTGTCAGCGTCTGTGGAAGTCCAAATCTGTATATGATATGCTCTTTAACAAACTGGATGGCATCCTTAAATCAACTTTGTTAAGAGGGATGGCCTCAACCCACTTTGTGAAGTAGTCTGTAGCCACTAAAATATACTTGTGTCCTCTTATTGGCCTCGAAGTTTTGCTTCCTGGGTATATGCCTCATCGTCATAATCTTGAAAGCTTGTAGCAACTCCTTGCACTCTTCATTGTAAACTCTGAGAATATCATTCTTGCATTCATACTCCCCAGAAAGTTGATTGATGACCAACTGTGAATCACCAATAATCTCTACGGAATCAGCCTCGACCTCTTGTAATAACTGCAAACCTTTAAGAACAGCTTCATATTCTGCTTGATTGTTAGTATAAAAAGGCTTGATAGTGAATGCAAACTCAAAGCTTGCCCCCCGAGGGGATATGATAACTAGGCCGATACCGCATCCATGTCTGCAAACAGATCCATCAAAATACAACGTCCATGGCACAATATCTGAATATGCAATTGAATCATCTCTATGTTGAACAATGAAATCGGCCAGGGCTTGTCCTTTGACCGCTTTGGCCGATTCATACCTGAGGTCAAGACTGAAGACAGCGCCGCGCCGACGCTACAGGACCGCATCGATTCCGCGGTTCACTCTGCATTGGTCAACCAATCAGGGATCCTAATGAACACGCTGACCAATATGGTCAAATCAATCCTAGACAATTCCATTCACCAGTACAAGCCTCAGGGACCGATTTTTCTGCCAGACAACAAGTTCCCTGCTTATCGGACCTTGAGGACCGATCTGAGTACGGCTCTGCAGCCGACAGCGCCGATTCCACCTCCATCGGCCCAGCCAGCGTCAACCATGCCGTTGGTCTTGACCAAGCAAATGGGAGGAAGCCCCCAGCACATCACGGAGGAACAATTCGTGCAATGGACGAGGGGGAAACAGCCGATGGTTGAGCCGATACCACAAGTCCCAGTCAATCAACCATCAGCTGGACAACCTTAGTTCGCTCAGCCAAGCAACCCTCCACAAGCAGCTGCCTACAATACGCCGCAAGGCTACCAGCAGTACGCTACAGGGCAATATGATGCACAGAACTTGAATCACCACTTCCAGCCGTTCTTCCCCAGGCAGTATCGGCCGGAAGGCTTGCAGCAGCCCTACCACCAAGAGCTTCCTCACCAGCCCGCAGGATTCACCCAAGGGTACTGGGCCGATATGATAGCCGAAGTGATGCGTGATCAGTTCGGTTTGAAGCCTAAGGAGAGTTCAACAGTGTATCGGCACCCCTACCCCGAGGAGTTCGATAGAGTGCCGTTGCCAAATTGGTACAAGATCCCAGATTTCTCCAAGTTCTTGGGGCAGGATAATGTCTCCACTTATGAACATGTAAGCCGATTCCTAGCTCAGTGTGGTGAGGCATCGGCTGTGGAGGCGTTGAGGGTGAGATTTTTCCCTCTCTCCTTGTTAGGGTCAACATTCACTTGGTTTTCCTCCCTACCCTGCAATTCTATCAGAGGATGGGTCGACCTGGAGAAACAGTTTCACAGATACTTCTACAACGGCGTACAAGAGATGAAGCTGGTCGATGGCGGCGCGACAGTGAATTTAATGCCATATACAACTTTCAGGAAGCTTGGAAAAGTACCTGAGGACCTCATCAATACCAACATGGTGTTAAAGGACTTTGGTGGCAACGCATCGGAGACAAAAGGGGTGTTGAATGTGGAGCTCATCGTGGGCAACAAAACAATACCTACCACCATTTTTGTCTTTGATGGAAAGGGTTCCTATAGCCTGTTGTTGGGACGCGATTGGATCCACGCAAATTATTGCGTTCCCTCAACAATGCATCAGTGCCTCATTCAATGGCAAGGGGACCAAGTCGAGATCATGCAGGCCGATAGGTCAGTGCATGTAGCCAATGCCGATCTCGCGGTTTGGGAGATGGAGGGGATCGATTGCCTGTCCGGACGAGTTTGGGAGGCCGATTTCCTCAAGGTAACTGACTGCGACATCGAGACGATCGAAGATCAAGACAAGCAGTTACTTTAACAAAGGTATACCATCTACTAGCCAAGACGAACAAGATAGTCCCTACACAGACGATGTGGTGGATGAACTAGATGGAAAATTGGGACAAGGTTTCACGTCGGCCGATGAACTTGAAGAAGTTGATATAGGAATAGGTGATAGGCCTAGGCCGACATATGTAACTGCTAACTTGCCAAGGGATTATAAGAATAATTTGATAAATCTTTTGAAAGAATTCATGGATTGTTTTGCATGGGAATATCATGAGATGCCAGGATTAAGCTGATCGATTGTAGAACATCGGTTACCTATCAAACCAGGCTATCGGCCGTTTAAACAAGCCCCTAAGAGATTTAATGCTGATATGCATGAAGCTATCAAAGCAGAGATCACAAGACTTTACAACGCCAACTTTATCAGACCCTGCCGATATGCGGAGTGGGTTTCCAACATAGTTCCAGTGTTGAAGAAAAATGGCAAGCTCAGGGTGTGTATTGATTTCAGAGATCTAAACAAAGCAACACCAAAAGACGAATACCCTATGCCGTTGGCCGATTTGCTAGTTGATGCTGCATCTGGACACAAGATCATCAGCTTTATGGACGGAAACGCAGGCTATAATCAGATTTTTATGGCTGAGGAAGATATTCACAAGACAGCTTTCAGGTGTCCGGGGGCAATAGGCTTATACGAGTGGGTTGTTATGACATTCGGCTTAAAAAACGCTGGAGCTACTTATCAGAGGGCTATGAATTATATTTTTCATGATCTTATTGGCTCTTTGATCGAGGTTTACATCGATGTCGTCGTCGTAAAGTCAAAGGAGTACGATGTGCACCTGGCCGATTTACTCAAGGTACTAGAAAGAGCAAGAAAATACGGTCTATAGATGAACCCTAACAAGTGTGCCTTTGACGTATCGGCCGATCAGATTTTGGGTTTCTTGGTCCATGAAAGATGAATTGAGATTACACAGAAGAACATTGATGCTATAAAAAAGATCAAGCCTCCAGATAACAAGACCAAGTTACAATCTCTGCTCGGCAAGATCAATTTCGTCCGGCGTTTTATATCAAACCTGTCAGGCAGGATAGAGCCGTTCACTCCATTGTTGAAGACAAAGGATGATCAAGAATTTACATGGGGTGATAAGCAGCAAAAGGCGTTGGACGATATCAAAGAATATTTGAGTTCCCCACCAGTTCTAATCCCTCCACAAAAGGGAGTTCCATTCAGGCTGTACCTATCGGCCGATGAGAAGTCTATCGGCTCAGTTTTGGTTCAAGACATTGACGGCAAAGAAAGGGCTATTTTCTATCTCAGCAGGAGATTGTTGGATGCCGAAACGAGGTACACGCTAGTGGAAAAGTTATGTCTATGCTTATATTTTTCATGTACTAAATTGAGGCATTATTTACTTTCCAATGAGTGCATTGTGGTAAGTAAGGCCGATGTGATGAAATACGTGTTATCGGCCCCTATGTTGAAAGGGAGAATTGGGAAGTGGATTTTTGCCTTAACAGAGTTCGATCTCAGGTATGAATCGGCCAAAGCAATCAAGGGACAAGCCCTGACCGATTTTATTGTTCAACATAGAGATGATTCAATTGCATATTCAGACATTGTGCCATGGACATTGTATTTTGATGGATCTGTTTGCAGACATGGATGCGGTATCGGCCTAGTCATCATATCCCCTCGGGGGGCAAGCTTCGAGTTTGCGTTTACCATTAAGCCTTATTATACTAATAATCAAGCAGAATATGAAGCTGTTCTTAAAAGTTTGCAGTTATTACAAGAGGTCGAGGCCGATTCCGTAGAGATTATTGGCGATTCACAGTTGGTCATCAATCAACTTTCTGGGGAGTATGAATGCAAGAATGATATTCTCAGAGTTTACAATGAGGAGTGCAAGGAGTTGCTACAAGCCTTCAAAATTGTGACGATGAGGCATATACGCAGGAAACAGAACTTCGAGGTCAATGATTTAGCTCAGGGGGCATCAGGATATAGGTCGATGGCTAAAGATGTTCAGATTCAAATTGCGACCGTGGATGCCGATGACTGGAGGTTTGCTATCATCGAGTATTTGAGAAATCCTTCTCAATCGGCGTCACAAAAGATGAAGTATAAAGTTTTATATTATGTCTTGCTGAATAATGATCTATACTATCGGACGATTGATGGTGTCTTGCTCAAGTGCTTGAGTTTAGAGGAAGCCAAAGTGGTTATAAGCGAGGTCCATTGCTGAATAATGATCTATACTATCGGACGATTGATGGTGTCTTGCTGAAGTGCTTGAGTTTAGAGGAAGCCAAAGTGGTTATAAGCGAGGTCCATGAAGGGATTGGTGGAACACATCAATCGGCCCATAAAATGAGATGGCTTTTAAAGCACGTTGGATATTTTTGGCCGACAATGCTAGAGGATTGTTTCAAGTATTATAAAGGATGTCAAGATTGCCAGAAGTTTGGAGCAATTCAGAGGGCACCGGCATCGACTATGCATCCAATCATAAAGTCGTGGCCGTTTCGTGGATGGGGTATAGATATGATCGGCCAGATTAACCCACCATCAAGCAAAGGACACAAGTATATTCTAGTGGCTACAGACTACTTCACAAAGTGGGTTGAGGCCATCCCTCTTAAGAAAGTTGATTCCAAGGATGCTATCCAGTTTGTTAAAGAGCATATCATATACAGATTTGGACTTCCACAAACATTGACGACCGATCAAGGATCAATTTTCGTGATCGATCAAGGCAGAAGCTTCTAACAAAACTTTAATCAAGTTGATCAAGAGGAAAATTGACGAACAGCCGAGATGGTGGCATACCACGCTGGCCGATTCCCTTTGGGCGTATCGGATGGCTTGTCATGGTGCAACTCAAGTGCTGCCTTATCAGCTGGTTTATGGACATGAAGCTGTGCTGCCGTGGGAGACCAACATCGGCTCAAGAAGGATTGCTTTGCAAGACGACTTGACAGCCGATGAGTATCACAATCTTATGGTTGATGAGTTAGATGATTTGGCACACGTCCGATTGCGGGCCTTGGAAAAAATAAAGCGAGATAACAATCGAGTTGCCCGTCATTATAACAAAAAGGTTGTTGCCAAGTCATTTGAGGAAGGGGATCTTGTTTGAAAATTAATACTGCCGATCGGTTCCAGAGATAACAAATTCGGCAAGTGGTCACCTAATTGGGAAGGTCCTTTTCAGATTCATCGATGTGTTCCTCGCAATGCTTATCTGCTAAAAGGATTAGATGGAGAAATTTATGGCAGAGCTCTTAATGGCAAATATTTAAAGAAATATTACCCAAGTGTATGGATCGACTCATGATCGGCCTTCCAGCCGATTTATGATCACAGCCGATGTACAACGCATCGCCTTTAGATGACCGATATACACTATCGCCCTTAGTTCAAATTTTACAACATGAGCCCTCATCTTCCAAAATTTGGGGGGCATATATATACAAGCAAGCGATTCTTCAAGATTCTTCAAGTTTAACAGATCGATTCAAATTTATGGACTTCAAAATTTTTTCAGACTTGGACTTTTTCAGACTTGTTCAGATCAAATTCGGCTAATTGGCTGATGAGATATATATTAATCAAAACAGGAGGTTATCTTTTTACAAGAAGGACATAAAAATATATTACATCAGCCTATGAAGTTTTCAATAGCTGCAATGGCCTTACGACAGATTTGATCGATGTCTTCTATTGCTTGAGCGTCATTGGCCGTCGACCCTGGAATTGGCTTCAAGGATTTGCTCAGGGTCGCAAGGTATTTGGCCGATGCCTTCAGCCTCACCGTTTGATCTTCTATGGCCTTGGGTGATGCAGTTATCCCGGCTTCAACTTCTTGGATCTCTTTGCGGGTGGCTTCTAGCTTCGATACTAAGTCTGCTTCGAGACAGCGGAGTTCTTCAAGTCTATTGTTTAAGACTATCGGCTCAACAGCCAGCTCATCCAACCTAGTCTTGTAAGAATTATCTTGAGCTTTGCTGGCAGTTAAGGCCGATTCCAAGCTTTCGCGTTCCCGCCTCTCCGCGATTCTCTCTTTAGCCCTATGGAGCTTGAAGTGGTATTGTTCCAAGAAGATGGCTGGTGTCAGGGTTTCCATCAGGCCTTCAGGCAGTTGATCTTGGATTTCTTACACCCTACTCCTAATGGGATTGCAGTTTTCCACCAAGGATTCCAATGATGATTCCAGCCGATTAGCGATATCGGACAGCCGGTTCTTCAATTCTTCATAGATTGACGCCTTGGCTGTGCTGGGTGGCTCTTTGTCCTCGTCATCAAGAAATTGGCCGATATCAAAAGAAAACATATCGGCTAAGTTCTGCAAACATCAAGATAGGGCATGGTTAGCCCAGTCAAGCAAAAATCGGCAAAGGATTCGAAGTGATCTGGTTTACTTGTGATGGGGCATCGGCTGTGCTTGCATCGGCCTCCTTTGGTTGTCCTGAGACAGTGGGCGAGGGAGTTGGCCGATGTGGTGCAGGTGATGGAGCTCGTGGCTGAAGAAAAGCAAGAAATTGGTGATCAGATCCATATTATCAGAGGAATGAGGCGAAAAGATTAACTCTTATCGAAGCAATCGGAGAGGATGGTGGAGAAGGAGAAGGAGTTCTCAATCGGGCCTTGGCTTGTTCGCGCCTTTGCAAGGTTGCCTTCTTAGTTCTTGGTAAAGGGGGCGATTGAGTTCTTTCTTTCAGTAAAGACGATGCGACGACCTAGAAGAAAGTCAAGTTATAGCATACCAGCAGAAGGAGACTACATAAATTCAAGAAAGGGATTATATTAACCTTGCGGACTGCATGTGTGGTTCTCCTTGGTTGAGCAATGTCGGCTTGGTCATCGGTCGGTGGGATCGCAGTGGTCTTGGCTGATGGTTCTTTGACGATGTTGGCCGATGGATCTTCTTCTTCAGGCAGATCGGCAGCTGCTGCATCGACCTCCTCCTCTATTACTTGGTCATCTAGGAATTCTTCCACGAAGGGGTCTAGTTCGTCAAGATCGGCCTGGTCGTCAGTCCTGGGTTTCTTGCCGGTTTTCTGAATCCTTTCTTTTACTGGCACCTTCCTTTTAGAAGTTTCTTTGGTTATCGGCCCTTGGAGCAGTGATGATACCTTTGGGGCAGTAAGGCCAATAACTGACTCCAGAACAGTTCTTCCTGATGGAGCCAAAACTAGAGCATAAGAGATTTTCTGCCCACTGTTGCTGATTGATGGCATTGGGGCGTCAGGAACCTGGGGACTGATATTATCATTAAGTTCTGTCAGATAGAACCTGGCCGATTGATGGAAGAGGTGAGAAGCCCACTCCTACCACCATGATTGGAAGCTGATGTGGATAAAAGGGCTCGACCATAATCGGTCACAGTCGCCCAAGTTTGGTACTCTGATCTCCAGAGCTTTACTCATAATCAGGGACGATGAGACCGTGCCTCTGCTCTCTAGGAGCCGATGGAAGTGTAGGCTTATAGGAAGTTGTTCAAGCCCACATTGTCTGGTAGCCACCATAGGGTTGTAAAACTCATATGATAAGCTGGTGCTTCTGCCTTGAAATACGCCTACTGGGAGCAGGCAAGGAGTGATGCCGATCATGAAGATCTCCCTTGAAACCATGTCATCGTTCAGTTGGCTCAAAGTCAGATCGGTGGGGAGCTCGAATTCAGAGTCCGAAGGATAGACGAACATGTCCATCTTGGTTGATGGAGGGCCAGTATAGAATCGGACAAACCAGGTGGATATGTCTTCAGCCGATTACTCTGCTCCGGGATAAATTGAAGCTGCTTCTCCAAAGGACATACATCTCCTTGATGAGGGATCTTCGTTGTCAGTATAGTCCGATGGGAAGACCGAGTCTGATAATGGAGGCCGATCGACCATGGTATTGGTATGAATTGTTAGCCACAGCTGGATAAACCACCATGGACCTCCATGTGCCACTGTCCGTTTTAACATTAGATCCTGAGTGGCAGAATGAAGCAGCCGATAGACAACTCCAAGGAGATATCGGCCAAGAGAAATTTGCTTCTTTCCAACCAGGGCCTAAGCTAAATGTTGACAATTCAAAGTAGGGCTACAGGTTGATCCACAAAAGACGAATCTTTCTAACCATAGAGTCAGAAAGGCCACGTGCTCTCTTTCTGAGACAGATCCTTGTTCCATGTGTTCAGATATATATCCAGACTGTCGCGCCCTAAAAATCACCTTAAAATTTCACCGTCTAAATTATTTCTAGAAATTGTAAAAATCTAATTTAGCCTTCAACAACTCGAACCGGCATGTAGGAAATTTTGTTGAATTCCTCGTGCTTCAAAATATTTAAACAATTTTTACTTGAATTTTCAGAGCACTATAAATATTTTTAATGCAACAAAAACATTTCTCATATTTTCTAAAAAAGAAAAAGAAATTGAAATCCCCTCCTTGGCTCTGGGCCAAATCCGGCCCAATTCCTCTCTCTCTCCCCGCCGGCCCAACCCGAGCCAGCAGCCCCTCTTCTTTCCCGGTGAAGTCTGTTTATCCTCCCTCTTAAGCCAGCCCAAAAAAAAAGAAAAAGGAAAAGTCTGATTCGCCTCCTCTCACTACAGTAGCGTCTTCCTCCTCCCGTTCAGTGCTGTCTCTCTCTCTCCCGTGAACAGGACAGCTGCAGCCACCTCTTGATCTCCCTGCCCAATCGATTCCCCTCCGAAATAATTGCGAAAATGGATTTCTTGCATCCTCCTCATCAATTCCCCCAACAAATCCCGCTCGATTCGACATTATTTTGTGGTGGATTTTGAAGGCTCGCATCAATGGTGAGCTCCACCATGGCCGGCGTCGATCTCCATCCCCGGCGCCTTTCTCTCTCCCCACCAGCCTATAAAAGGCAGCCCTTGGCCTCCTCCTTCCTCCCAACACGCCGCCACCCTCCTCTCCCGCTCTCCGGAGCCACTGCGCCGCTGTTCTCTTGCGCAGTCGTCGTCGCAACTCTGGCCGCCACTGTTCCTCGCCACCAAACTTGTCGTCGACGTCCCCTCGTCGTTCCCGCAGCTCCGGTGAGCCTTGCCACCGCCCTCACCTCTCCCACGCCCTCACTGCCATCTCTCTCCCTCCCTACTCCTCCTCTTTCTCTGTCTCCTTCTCCCTCCTCACTGTCTCCCTCTCTCTGTCTCTTCTGTTCTGTCTGTAAAAAAAAGAGAGGAAAAAATATTAATTAGCAAATTCGTAATATGCCATTCAAACAACACTTAAAATTCAAATTGTCGTATCTCGACTATTTGAACTCGGAATCGACCCGTTCAAATTGCTAATTTTTCCTTAAACAGTAACGAACCTATTTTTATGCTTTGTTCATGCATCTTATATGGTTTTTATTTATTTTTGGCCTTTTTCCTTTGCGTATGTCGTGTCGACGTTGCAGATCCAGAAGAGCCGCTCTTTCTCGAGGTTGTCGCTGAAGACATTGGTAGCGTGCAAGGCAAGTCGTGTCATTTTGATCATATTGCTATCCCAGTTTACAAAATTATGTTTATTTAAATTATTGCATTTCGCTTTATTAAATTCCCGCGATTATTATCGTTTTATTTAGCCTTACTGATTTCCCTTGTTACGACCTTACTATTTGTATTATTATGATCCTTGATAACCCTAGGAAAAATAAAACTAGTGAGAACTTTATTTATGTGGTGCTTACTAGAAACTTTAGGAATATGCTTAGCCTTGTTTACATAGAAACAATTAGAGTTAATTTTTAATAATTAGAATTGTGAATAATTTATAAATAATGGTAATTTTGGTTTAATGGCTATTTAGCCATGAAGTGATGTTTCCCCTTCAAAATTTCCCCAAACTTGTTTTCGGCTGGGCTCGGGGTGCTTGGTTTTGTTAGTCGCACCTCGGCCGTCATAAGGACCGGTCTTCGGGCCTCTGTTGCAAGGCATATTTCGTACTACCACTTGTCTAATGGGTAAGGCTTAACTTGTCGTCTAGGACGGCCATGAGCAAAAAGACACGGATAGGGATGAATGAAGCCCTTGGTGAGGTTGACGTCTCTGGCAGTACGCCCGGGGGCATAGACTGTCTGCTCGACCCAGGGCGCCTGGCGGGGGAAGTCTATGTCGGTCTTTTTCGCTTAGGGCAATACTAGGCGGCAGGTTATGTCATGGCTTTCGTCCGTATGCCGTGGTGGCATGTGGCACGTCGCAACACGTGAGGAAGACATGTCTGGTGGGTAAAGATGTACACCTCTGATTAGAGTTTAATCTATTCGAATAGCCGCGCCCTCGGTTATGGGCAAGCTGAGCAATGTACCCAAGTTAGAATTTGATTCTGTTTAAAACTAAAATAACTGGAGTTAGTACTTGTTGGCCTAGGATAAGGCAAGATCGCGTAGGTGCGCGACTTGATGATAATTTTGACTAGAGATAGGTTCGTGTTGGATTAAAATGCTTTTAAATATTTAAATGTTTCGAAATGCTGGTTTTATGCAAAATATCCCTATATATGAATCCTTTGTACTCCCTAGCATTATATTTGCATTTTTCCCGGCATGGCTTGCTGAGTACGGTGGTTGTACTCAGCCTTGCCTCTTTTTCCCCCTTCCAGCAGAAGAGTACTTTGAAGTCGAAGACTTTGGTGTCTAGCTCGTGCCTGACGTCGAAGTGCCTGTGGTGGTCTGTCGTAGCTGCCATCTTTTTATTCGTTTATCTTTCAGTGTTGGGCCTTTGGTCGCCCATGTAATAAAGTACTCTATCTACGCTTCCGCTTGTTTATTCTGATATTTATCAACTTTGTAATGTGTACCTTGCCTCCTGGGACAAGGAATTATGCACTCACAATCGGAATATAGAGTTCTATTTTCCGGGCGTGACACAGACCAACCTTCAATCCTCTTGGTCTTTAGCTTATGACTGCTGTTAATGAGGAGGTTGAAGGGATTGATCTCAGAATGTATGTCCAGTCCTGTCAGCATCTTGATATCTACCAACGTTGGGGTCATCGGACCTTGCCGAAATAGAAAGGCATTCAGGGTGCTAGACCAAAGTAGGTGGCCGCTGACATAAGAGGTTCGTTCTTCTTGGTATCGGCCAGAGACAGAGTAATGCATTGGCCGATTCCTATTTCGTCCCAGTGAACTTGCTTGGCCGCGACAATCCTCTTGTTCCAAGTCCTGTAGCCATTGAGCTTGGATGGCCAAGATCTAAAGGTATGCTTCCATGAAGCGACATTGGGCTTTACTTCTTTAAAGGGGATTCTGTTTGTCTCCGCGTTTATCAACCAGGTTGGGTCAGAATTGCCCATGGGGCCTAGAAGGAACTGATGTGATTTGTCATTGGTGGGAATTAAGATCTGGTTCTTGAAGACCTACGGCATGAGGATAGTGATTAAAAATAAGACCCGGGGGGCAAGAGCAGAAACCCTAGTTTGAAAAACTCGGCGGGAAAACGAAAATGTGAACTCAGAAAGGATTGACTCACCACGGGGATCTCAGAAGCGTAGAATAGCAAGAAAGTCATTGATGTGGTTGAAGAGGTTGTCGATAAGGGGGTCGATGCTGAAGGGACGTCGAGGAGTCGCCGGAGTCGAGAGGCGCGAGAGGCTAAATGCAAAACTATGCAGGGAAATCGGCGGCGGAGGGCTACGAATCTGGATCTGTGCGGTTTTCAGACAAACCCTAGTAAAGAAGTCGATGGGTTTCTCGGAGCTAATTCCGCCACATTATATAATGAAGCGGAATTGGGGGGCATGTGTTAACAGCAGATTTTCGTAATCTACTCAGAGAGGAAAGAGAAAACCGACGCAGAGAAAAAGGGCCAAGTTGGAGTCGGACCAAGTCTCGTATCGGACTCAGTAAGTGTATCGGACTGGAAGGAGCACTAGCAGAAGGGGTGTATTGGCCGATACGGATTCAATATGGCTGTTGGCCGATAGAGCCAGGAAGTTGACAGAGTCAGCATGGGCTTGGTTTGGGCACGAGATAAGCTTCAAGGAGATTGCCAAATAGAGATAAGGCTCGGTTTTAGGCAATTGTATCTTGTAAATAAAGTAGATTTAGATCTAATCTTTGGCAAGAGTCTGCCGCAAAGACTTGTTTGTTAGTTAGAGATAAGATCGTGTCCTACACGGACCATGTTGTAATCTCGGGTATAAATATCCCGGTAGTCTGTACATAGAAGCTCTCTCTCACAATCAATCAAACACAATTCAATCTATTTTCGGCGCATCGCCAACCCTTGCAAGAGGTTAGCTTCCGGCGAGTTCTTGCTTCCCTAGAGTAGAGGTAAGAACTCGTACCCGACGATCTACATCGTCGGGGCTAGCGTGTCGCTTTAGACACGTTAAGCCCTGATGATGTGATCGTCATCTATCATGTTTTGGCTAATCCTGATGTGGCTTTCTAATTCTATCTCGCCAGTGACTAACTCGTTTTAGGGTTTATTGCCGACGATGGTCGAATTAGTTTGATCGTCTAGATTATCTAAGGCATCTACCATCCCCAAAAGCGATCGACGGCTTGATTTTCTTTGTGTTAATTCTCGATCTACACTCTGAGTTGCTATCGACCTTAGTCGTGTTTCGAGGTTTAACTCAAAGCCTGTTTTCGATCGTAATTAAGGATAGCACCGGGGTTTTAGCCGGTCTTACCTAATGCATGTAATTGTTTTTGTCTTTGCATGTATTTGCCACTTGTACGAGCAAATCGGTAAACATATATATATTTATTACAGGGTATTCTTAGGACTTCTCTGTGATTAGTATATCTATATTGGCCGATTGGCTTGTATAAGTTTGCACTAGAGTATTAGCTAGTGTATTTATCTTCATGCATCCCTCATCGGCCGATTCTATTAAATTGCCACAAACACACTAACATGGGCCGATGGGATTAGATTTATTCATCAATCTTATTATGCTATAATCTCAAGTAGGCCGATATAGTTTTGCCCTATCGGCTAGGCTCTCACGATGCAACATCGGCCCATCGGCCGATCGACCATCGTTTCTAATGTGGTTTACTTGTTTAATCTTGTTGATTGTAGATCAAATCAACTGGTACGCCCTACACGCACCTAGGCAAGCCATTAGACCTGCACTGGAGTAAAGCAAACCTCCCAGGCCGCCGTGGAAACGTGGAACCCGTTTTGTTATGAGGCGGGTCGAAATTCTACGCCAACACGCTTTTGACACGCCTGGTGGGACTTCAAGAACACAAGCTTCACAACAACAAGAAGATCACTGCAGGATGTCGAAGCAGAGCGAGATCTCGGAGGAGAACGTCGTCTCTGTGACCGCCGATGAGCTCAACGAGGAGCAGAAAGCTGAGATGAATAAGCTGGTCGAGCAATTTCAAAACATGTACCTACAAACGTACTCTACGACTCGGCAAGGCACCCTTATCCAAAAGTCTAAGGTGGTAGTGTCGAGCCCTGGAGACGGAGCTAGCACGTCAGCGGCAGCACACGACCATGCTGTCAAAGACTGAAGACAGCGCCGCGCCGACGCTACAGGACCGCATCGATTCCGCGGTTCACTTTGCATTGGTCAACCAATCAGGGATCCTGGTGAACACGCTGACCAATACGGTCAAATCAATCCTAAACGGTTCCATTCACCAGTACAAGCCTCAGGGACCGATTTTTTTTGCCAAACAACAAGTTCCTGCTTATCGGACCTTGAGGACCGATCTGAGTACGGCTCCGCAGCCGACAACGCTGATTCCACCTCCATCGGCCCAGCCAGCGTGAACCATGCCGTTGGTCTTGACCAAGCAAACGGGAGGAAGCCCCCAGCACATCACGGAGGAACAATTTGCGCAATGGACGAGGGGGAAACAGCCGATGGTTGAGCCGATACCACAAGTCCCAGTCAATCAACCATCGGCTGGACAACCTTAGTTCGCTCAGCCAAGCAAACCCTCCACAAGCAGCTGCCTACAATGCGCCGCAAGGCTACCAGCAGTACACTACAGGGCAATACGATGCACATAACTCAAATCAACTGGCACGCCCTACACGCACCTAGGCAAGCCATTGGACCTGCACTGGAGTAAAGCAAACCTCCCAGGCCGCCGTGGAAACGTGGAACCCGTTTTGTCGCGAGGCGGGTCGAAATTCTACGCCGACATCACCCCATGTAAATTCTTGATCGTCCTTCATCTTCAATAATGGAGTGAACGGCTCTATCCTGCCTGACAGGTTTGATATAAAACGCCAGACAAAGTTGATCTTGCCAAGCAGAGATTGTAACTTGGTCTTATTATCTGGAGGTTTGATCTTTTTTATAGCATCAATATTCTTCTGTGTAATCTCAATTCCTCTTTCGTGGACCAAGAAACCCAAAAACTGACCAGCCGATATGCCAAAGGCGCATTTGTTAGGGTTCATCTTTAGACCATATTTCCTTGCTCTTTCTAGTACCTTGCGTAAATCGGCCAGCTGCACATCGTACTCTTTTGACTTTACGATGACATCATCGATGTAAACCTCAATCAACGAGCCAATGAGATCGTGAAAAATATAATTCATAGCCCTCTGATAAGTAGCTCCAGCGTTCTTTAAGCCGAACGTCATAACAACCCACTCGTACAAGCCGATTGCCCCCAGACACCTGAAAGCTGTCTTGTGAATATCTTCCTCAGCCATGAAAATCTGGTTATAGCCTGCGTTTCCATCCATAAAGATGATAATCTTGTGTCTAGATGCAGCATCAACTAGCAAATCGGCCAACGGCATAGGGTACTCGTCTTTTGGTGTTGCATTGTTTAGATCTCTGAAATCAATACACACCCTGAGCTTGCTGTTTTTCTTCAACACTGGAACTATTTTGGAAACCCACTCCGCATATCGGCAGGGTCTGATAAAGTTAGCGTCGTAAAGTCTTGTGATCTCTGTCTTGATAGCTTCTTGCATATCGGCCTTAAATCTCCTAGGAGCTTGTTTAAACGGCCGATAACCTGGTTTGATAGGTAACCGATGTTCTACAATCGATCGGCTTAATCCTGGCATCTCGTGATATTCCCATGCAAAATAGTCCATGAATTCTTTCAAAAGATTTATCAAATTATTGTTATAATCCCTCGACAGGTTAGCACTTACATACGTTGGCCTAGGCCTATCACCTATTCCTATATCAACCTCTTCAAATACATCGGCCGACGTGAAACCTTGTCCCAATTTTTTGTCTAACTCATCCACCGCATCATCTGTGTAGGGACTATCTTGTTCATCTTGGCTGGTGGATGTTACACCTTCGCTAAAGTAACTGCTTGTCTTGATCTTCGAACGTCTTGATGTTGCAATCAGTTACCTTGAGGAAATCGGCCTCCCAAACTCGTTCGGACAGGCAATCGATTCCCTCCATCTCCCATACTGCAAGATCGGCATTGGCCATGTGTACTGACCTATCGGCCTGCACGATCTCGGCTTGGTCCCCTTGCCATTGAATGAGGCACTGATAAATCATTGAAGGGACGCAACAATTTGCGTGGATCCAATCGCGTCCCAACAACAGGCTGTAGGAACTCTTTCCATTGAAGACAAAAAAGGTGGTAGGTATTGTTTTGTTGCCTACTGTGAGCTCCACATTCAACACCCCTTTTGCCTCAGATGCGTTGCCACCAAAGTCCTTTAACACCATATTGGTCTTGATGAGGTCTTCAGGTACTTTTCCAAGCTTCCTGAAAGTTGTATATGGCATCAAATTCATTACCGCGCCGCCATCGACCAACATCTTTGTCATCGGTCGTCCATTGATGAACCCCTTGATGTACAACGGTCGGAGGTGCCTGTAGCTGGTGTCGGTCGGCTTGTCGAACACGGCTTGGTCTGGTGAAAGCTGTAGCCTAGCCGAAGATTGTTCTAGCTCATCGTCGGCTACCACCTCATCGGCCATCTGTACGCTGTATTCTGCTGGCAATACGAAAACCATGTTAACAGAAGCCAATGCTATGCCTTTACCTTTCGCAGACGCAGGAGCTTGTGCTGATTTTGTGGCACCCTCATCGGCCTTGACCACTGTAGATTTATCCTCCACTCTTTTTTAGTCTTGGTGGGCCGATGGGCGATTGCCGCCTGCTGCTACTGGATCTGCTCCTTCTGCCTCAGCCTCTGTACCCGTCGTTTCTGAGTCTTGCTAAACACGTCGCTTGGGCACCATTGAGGGTTCTGGGGTTGCTCGTCGTCTTCGTTCTGACGATCATGGTGCATCGGCCCTAGCCTTTCATGTACAGATTTCCTTTGCTTGATCGGCCGATGCGCTTGTCTACTTGAGCTGCCCTGGTGAGGGTCTTCTATGTCATTGCATGTAGGACACTCTTGGATTGTTGGCAACCTCATTCCTTCATTCCAAAAGAACCAAAAAAACTCGCACTCCCAATGAGGATCATAGGATCTGTCTTGGTCAGAGTGATCTTGTGCTTGCTCCTCCCGCCTCCGCTGGTACTTTTTGATCAGGCTTTCTGAGGTCTGATAAGGTCGCTTGTTGGTCCGATAGGCATCGCTATCGGCCCTGTCTGCCCGCACCATGTTTACTGGGAACGGGTGTCCTTCTATCTTCATCGGCCGGTTGGCTTCATCAATCTTGATCCTGCCTTGTTCGATGGCCGATTGAATCTGTTGCCGGAAGATCTTGCATTCATTGGTGTGATGCGAATATGTGTTGTGCCACTTGCAATATCTTCTCTTCTTGATTTCCTCGGCCGATGGCAGCACATGACCTACTGGTAGCTGTATCTGCTTTTCCTGCAATAGTAGATCAAATATCTTATCGGCCTTGTTGATGTCGAAGTCGAACTTGTCCTCTTTATCGCCCTTCTTAGCCCATTGGCATGTCGTCGGCTTCCTCATCCGGGCCCACTCAGCCAGATCGACATCAGCATCAACTTCATCGTCTTCGTTGGAGGCGTATTGATAGACACTGTTAATTTTCCTTGCGAACTTCTTCGCCTCCTGGAATCTTTGTTCGTGGGCCGATACCCTCTATGTTAGCTGAGCTAGGCTATCAAATTCTTGCGACGAGACCCTTTCTCGTATCGGCCCTAGTAATCCCTGGAATGCCAAATTGGCCAGTTGAGAATCGGTCAAACTAAGGCTATAACACCTATTCCTTATGTCCCTGAATCTTTGGATGTATTCCGGGACCGATTCGTCAACCCTTTGCCTGATAGCGGTAAGATCGGACAGCTTCATCTCTTGTACACCGTTATAAAAGTATCTGTGAAACTGTTTCTCCAGGTCAACCCATCCTCTGATGGAATTGCAGGGCAGAGAGGAAAACCATGTGAACACCGACCCTGACAAGGATAGAGGGAAAAATCTTACCCTCAATGCCTCCACAGCCGATGCCTCACCACACTGAGCTAAGAACCGGCTAACATGCTCATAGGTGGAGACATTATCCTGCCCCGAAAACTTGGAGAAGTCAGGGATCTTGTACCGATTTGGCAGCGGCACTCTGTCGAACTCCTCGGGGTAGGGGTGCCGATACACTGTTGAATTCTCCTTGGGCTTCAAGCCGAATTGATCACGCATCACTTCGGCTATCATATCGGCCCAGTGCTCTTGGTGGTAAGGTTGTTGAAAACCTTCCGGCCGATATTGCCTGGGGGAGTACGGCTGGAAGTGGTGATTCAAGTTCTGCGCATCGTACTGCCCTGTAGTGTACTGCTGGTAGCCTTGCGGCGCGTTGTAGGCAGCTGCTTGTGGAGGGTTGCTTGGCTGAGCGAACTGAGGTTGTCCAGCCGATGGTTGGTTGACTGGGACTTGTTGTATCGGCTCACCCATCGGCTGTTTCCCTCTCGTCCATTATGCGAATTGTTCCTCCGTGATGTGCTGGGGGCTTCCTCCCGCTTGCTTGGTCAGGACCAGCGGCATGGTTGACATTGGCTGGGCCGATGGAGGTGGAATCGGCGCTGTTGGCTGCGGAGCCATACTCAGATCGGTTCTCAAGGTCCGATAAGTAGGGAATTTGTTGTCCGGTAAGAAAATCGGTCCTTGAGGCTTGTACTGGTGAATGGAACTGTCTAGGATTGATTTAACCGTATTGGTCAATGTGTTCACCAGGATCCCCGATTGGTTGACTAACGCAGAGTGAACCGCGGAGTCGATGCGGTCCTGTAGCGTCGGTGCGGCACTGTCTTCAGTCTTGACAGCTTGGTCGTGTGCTGCCGCCGACGTGCTGACTCCGTCCCCAGGGCTCGGCATTATCACCTTAGATTTTTGGATGAGGGTGCCTTGCCGAGTCCTGGAGTACGTTTGCAGGTACATGTTCTGGAATTGCTCGACCAGCTTGTTCATCTCAGCATTCTGCTCCTCATTGAGCTGATCGGCGGTCACAGAGACGACGTTCTCCTCTGAGATTTCGCTCTGCTTCGACATCCTGTAGCGAACTTGTTGTTGCGAAGCTTGCGTTCTTGAGGTCATAGAATTTCGACCAGCCTCACAATAAAATGGGTTCCACGTTTCCACAGCGGCCTGGGAGATCTGCTTAACTCCAGTGCAGGTCCAATGGCTTCCCTAGGTGCATGTAGGGCATGCCCGTTGATTTGATCTGCAATCAACAAGAATAAACAAGTAAACCACATTAGAAACGATGGCTGATCGGCTGATAGGCCGATGTTGCATCGTGGGAACCTAACCGATAGGGCAAAGCTATATCGGCCTACTTGAGGTTATAACATAATAAGATTGGTAAATAGATCTAATCCCATCGGCCCATGTTAATGTGTTTGTGGCAATTTAATAGAATTGGCCGATAAGGAATACATGAAGATAAATACACTAGCTAATACTCTAGTGCAAACTTATACAAGCCAATCGGCCAATATAGATATACTAATCACAGAGAAGTCCTAAAAATATCCTGTAATAAATATATTTATATCTAACGATCTACTTGTACAAGTGGCAAATACATGCAAAAACATGAAATAATCACATGCATTAGGTAAGACCGGCTGAAACCCCGGTGCTATCCTTAATTACGATCGAAAACAGGCTTTGAGTTAAACCTCGAAACACGACTAAGGTCGATAGCAACTCAAAGTGTAGATCGAGAGTTAACACAAAGAAAATCAAGCTGTCGATCGCTTTTGGGGATGGTAGATGCCTTAGATAATCTAGACGAGCAAACTAATTCGATCATCGTCGGTAAAAAACCCTAAAACGAGTTAATCGCTCGCGAGATAGAATTAGAAAGCCACATCAGGATTAGCCAAAACATGATAGACGACGATCACATCGCCAGGGCTTAACGTGTCTAAAGCGACACGCTAGCCCCGACGATGTAGATCGTCGGGTACGAGTTCTTACCTCTGCTCTGGAGAAGCAAGAACTCGCCGGAAGTTAACCTCTTGCGAGGGTTGGCGATGCACCAAAAGTAGATTGAATTGTTATTGAATTGATTTCCAGAGAGTTTCTATGTACAGACTACCGGGATATTTATACCCGTGATTTACAACATGGTCCGTATAGAACACGATCTTATCTCTAACTAACAAACAAGTCCTTGCGGCAGACTCTTGCCAAAGATTAGATCTAAACCTACTTAATTTACAAGATACAATTGCCTAAAACCGAGCCTTATCTCTATTTGGCAATCTCCTTGAAGCTTATCTCAAGCCCAAACCAAGCCCATGCTGACCCTATCAGCTTCCTGCCTCTATCGGCCGATGGCCGTATTGAATCCGTATCGGCCGATACAGCCTTTCTGCTAGCGCTCTTTCCAGTCCGATACGCCTGCTGAGCCCGATACGAGACTTGGTCCGACTCCGACTTGGCCCTTCCTCTCTGCGTCGGTTTTCTCTTTCCTCTCCGAGTAGATTACAATAATCTGCTATTAACAACCAAGAATATAAGTTTTGCGAGATTACCTTCAAGTTCAGCTAAAGCTTTGGCTTTATCCGTCTCAAGCTCGGCGTTGTCGTTCTCTGTTTTCTTCAATTGGGCTTTAAGTAATTCAATCTCAGTTAAATTGGCTGGTACATGAAGACATAGCATTAATGATGATAAGTAGATCAGTCAAGAACAGATGAATTAATTTTTCTTCCCTCCAATTGAACCTCGAAGCTCCAAGTTTGTATCTCACAGTTTGCTGATCTCTTCCCGCAAGATGGTCTTCCTGGCTATGGTTTTCTCCTCGGCTTCTTTGAGCTCTTGTTGAATATTTTCTAAGGAATTCACGTGAGGTACAAGCTTTTCCAAAGTATCAGATTTAACTTGGGAGCGACGGTATATTCTTTGCGTCACAAGAGGCGAGTCAATTGATTTTATAAGAAGCAGTAATTGAAGTATGGGGAGTTTCTTC
This sequence comes from Oryza officinalis, assembly GCA_008326285.1. Lineage (NCBI taxonomy): Eukaryota > Viridiplantae > Streptophyta > Magnoliopsida > Poales > Poaceae > Oryza > Oryza officinalis. Next base: position 3,103,041 of record BDMV01000005.1, read on the forward strand.
TTACGTTCATTAGTCGGGTGGCTTCGTTGAAGCTGGCAACAAGCAGATCTTGTTTTTCAGCTTCTTTTTACTTGTTCAATATGATGCCCTGTTTTTTACCTTCGGCATCACGCCACTCGATCTTAACTGGTGGAAGAGAGTCTTCTGTTGACTTTAGTCGGAGGATTTCTTCGTCTTCTCCAACTATTGGTTCTGAGGAAAACGAGAATGATGGAGTTCAAGAAGCATGTTCAAGACAAAGATTTAATGATTAAGTGACTTACCTGTCGTTGCCTCTGGATGACTGCGTGAAAGACCTTGATCTTGGTTTGAATAAGGAATTGGATGATCTTGGTTTCTTTGGGTGGCAGTGTTCTTAGTTGTTTGATCCTTATTGGTATTTTCAGCGGTTGATAATGGATCTTCAACTGGTGCTCCCCGGTTGATCGGAGCTTGTTTCTCCCCGTCCGACTGATTTCCAGTCGGGTGTCTTTGTTCGGAAGAATCTAACTGGTTTCTAGTCGGGGGATTCTGACTAGCAGTCGGGGGCTCCTGGCCTGGAGTAAAATCACTTGGAGTTTGGCCAGTAGGTTCAATATCTTGAGGATTTCTACAAAAGACAATACACGAGCTTCAGAATGAAACTAAATGAATTTTCAATAAGAAGACGATATAAGTCATGCGATGGTTTTAACAGCAGAATTTGGTAAGCCCCGAAGTCCCCATTAGCCCGAGTTCATATCGGCTCGAAGCTAGTATCGGCCTAGGGTTCTACATCGGCTGATGGGGGTTATTTTAAAACAGCCACCAACAACAGTCGGATTCTTGTTAGATTCGGGAAGATCTTATCCAGAGAAGACTGAGTTTGAAGAGGATGCGGCTTGTATCTTTTAATTAGGATAAGTTTGTTAGTTTCCTTTTTATCTTTAGAAAAGTTTGAGTCGTATTCTGTTAGGATTTTTGTTAGCCTATGGGTATAAATATGTAAGCCCGTAGTTCATGTAATTTTTTATCTCATGATCAATCAACTTCGGCGCATCGCCAACCTTTTTACTTTCGTCTTCTTCGGCGAGTTCATGCCCTTCACACGAGGGGTAAGTCTCGTTATGGTTGCCTGCGCTGTCGGGGCTAGGGTTTCGACATTCTGATCTCGTCAACGTAAGCACCTACTATCATATATCTTAGTCAATCTGGTTCGGCTTCTCGATTTAGTCTTATCGGCCGAGATTCGCTTTAGGGTTTATGCCGGTATCGACTAAATTGCCTTGCTAGATTAGATTGGCTAAGGTATCCACCACTCTGAAAATCAGTCAAGGGCTTGATTGTCTAGGTCTTGCGTTTCTTTTCATACTTAGTGCTGCATCAGTTCGGTTTGACCTACTAAGTCGTGATTAGAACCGTAATCTCTAGCCTGCTTGTTGACTGCCAATAAGGGTTTCATCGGGGTTTCAGCCGATGAGTTATCCGGACGTTGCATCGGCCCAAAAGTTTTACATATAGATTGGATCTGGCCGATGACAACAGAGTATTTATTGTTCATCTGCTTATTGAAAGTTTATGCCATCGGACCTCTGGCCGATGTGTGCTTTAATCTTCAGATCAATGTTTATCTTATATTTATTTGGATTATGCTATATCATATTGCTATATCATCATGTTATCGTTAGCCGATCGTCTCTATATAAATGTTTGCTCAGTACATCGGCTGGAATTATGCCATCGGCCTATCGACCGATCGGTTGTTTTGGCTATCGACCTATCGGCCGATACGTTTTTGCCTTATCGGCCTTTTGGCCGATAGACCTTCTGTTCTGATATTTTGCATATCTTGTTAATGGCAGGATCAAACTGACTGGCACGCCCGCGCTTCATCAATTTTAGGACCTGCACTGGAGCTAAGCAGATCTCCCAGGCCTTCGTGTGTCCGCGCGCCGGATCCACATCGGCGGTACGGATTTGGCGTCAACAGATGGATACTTGTTGGATTTTCTGATTTTGGGAGCCGATTTAGTAGATGGCCTAGGCGAGCTGACATTGACTTTTGGAGTTTGGATTTCTTCAGATTCTTCATCTGAGTCATCGATGATTAGTTTCCTCTGCTTGCTCGCACGTTTGCTGGTTTCTTCGATTGCGGCTCTCTTGCTTTTCGCTTGAGGTTTGATCTTTGGTCTGCCAGTTGGTTTCCTGATAGTCGGCTGTGCTGGCAGAGCGTCATGATGCACTTTATATGGCCGAGAAATAATCAGAGCATTTGCCTGCAAAAAATATCCTTTTTAAGAGATATTGGCGAGTGTGGTAAGACAAAAGACGTCAAGGTTGCAGAGTTCACATACTGGAGGAGATGACCGATGAATACCGTAAGGGAGGACTGGCAGTTTGTTGTTGTAGTCGACCACAATCCCGGTGGAGAAGATCTTGTACATGCGTGAACACAGGACTTGGAAATTTAGTGATTCACGGTTGTTAACGACGAAATTTGGTAAATCATGTATTGGATTCAAAGTTAAAGCCGAAGTCGATTGGAGGAGATAAGCGATTACAGAAACAGAGTATGAATCGGCTGCAAGCCAAATCGGCTACGGTGTGCATCGGCTGAAACAGAATCGGACAAGGATAGCCGATGTAGCCGATTCTGATGAGGAGATGGCAGGATCATTGTCGGGTTCGGTTGGTGTGCTTCATGAGGATTGCCACGTGCGGATTGAGTCCAAAGAAGGCAATTGTATCTATAAATTAGAATATTTGTTAGTTTCCTTTTATCTTTAGGAAAGTGTGTTTAGTGTCCCTTAAGGACTTTATGTTTTTCTTTTATCTTTAGGAAAGTTTCTTTCTTGTCCTACAAGGACTAGTATCTCCCCATGGGTATAAATATGTACACCCGGGGTTATTGTAATCTATCAACTCTCGATCAATACAATTCGGCGCATCGCCACCTTTTACTCTGTTACGGTTTATTTAACAACCGGCGGAATTTGGCACCTGACGCGGGGCTGCATTGGCTGTCGATCTCCGGCGAAGGGGTAAGTCCAATGTTCCGTCGGTTCAGGCAATTGTATCATCTACGTCGGTGTCGTTCAAGGCTGCATCAGTACATTCGACCTCTTGGATTGCTCTGGTTTGGATAATATATTTGCCTGGCTATTTATCATATGTCTTCTGTTAATCTAGTATTAGCATCTCGATTTAGTTTTATCGGCTGCTTCTTGTTTTAGGGTTTCTGCCGGTATCGGCTAAATCGTCTTGCTAGATTAGATTAGCTTAGGCATCTACCACACTGAAAATCAGTCAAGGGCTTGATCATCTAGATACTGTGTTTCTTTACATACTTAGTGCTGCATCAGTTGAGTTTGACCTACTAAGTCGTGCTTAGAATCATGAATCTCTAGCTTGCTTTTTGATTGCCGATAAGGGTTTCATCGGGGTTTCAGCCGATGAGTTATCTGGACGTTGCATCGGCTTATAAGGATTGCATATAAGTTGAATTTAGCCGATAACAACAAAGGTTTCACTGTTTAATCTAATCTTGTGGATTTTATGGCATTGGATCTATGTTAGACTCACTTCATCAGCTATGCTATGAATATATATAATCTCTCTCTTGAGATGTTTTTAGACATAAGTGATTTATACTGTCTCGGCGCCCTGTTCGATCTATCCCAATCACTTGGTTTAAATATATTTTGAGATTTAGATTATGTATCATTGATATCTACAGCCGATCGAGTATGTCTAACTTTCGTTTCACTTTATCAAGTCATTGCCGATCTAATGCATATTATCATCAGCCGATTGTCTCTTTGTCATTATTTACATCAAGTGTCAGAATCTACATTGAACACATAGCCGATAGCTCAAAACCCTATCGCTATCGGCTGTTATCAGGATCGGCTGGAAGTACTATATCGGCTATGTTGGCCGATCGATTGTTTTATCTGTCGTTTGTATATCTTGTCAGTTGCAGGATCAAACTGACTGGCACGCCCGCATCTCACCAAGATTTGGACCTGCACTGGAGCTAAGCAGATCTCCCAGGCCAGTGTGTGTTTTTTGCATCAACAACGGTCTTCCCGGTTAGGGTCACTCTGTCCTTCATATTCAAAGGCTGGTTTGGATCTTTCCTTAATTGGCGCCAGACGAGATTTAATGAAGTGACGAGTAATTTGTTCTCTTTGGAATCCCTTATTCTTCATTTCAAGGATCTTCGCCAGAAGATTATTGGCTTCAATCCAGTTTTGGCCCTCAGGCAAGGAATTTCAATTAGCTCGTTAGATTGGTGGAAGGCCGATAAAGTCGAGCAGGTTGGGAGCAGGGTTAGAGATATAAAACCAGTTTGCGTACCAGCCCTTGTTGGAGGTTTTCAAAGGAAGAGGGAAGTAATCTCTGCGGAGAGTGCCACGGAGTTGGAATCCAGCGCCGCCAACAACACAAGGGTTATCTTTGGTTGGATGGGCTTTGAGAGAGAACATGCAGCGGAAAAGGTCGAAGTGGGGATAGATTCCAAGAAAGGCTTCGCAAACATGGATAAAGATGGCAATGTGTAATACAGAGTTTGGGTTTAGATGATAGACTTTGATGCCATAATAATCAAGAATGTCGCGGAAGAACTCAGAGGTTGGCAAAGCGAATCCGCAGTAGCAAAAGTGGGTGAAGACGACGATCTCACCAGTATTTGAAGTTGGGAATTCTTCACCGTATGCCGGACGCCAGCCAATGATCACTTTGGCTGGGAGGACTTCATCTTTCATCATTTCCTTCAAGGTTGGTTCCTTCATGTTAGAGGTCGCCCATTGCTCGAAAGGGATTTCTCTCTCTTCTGCCATGAGTAAGATTTGGGATGTATCAAATATGAAACTGGAGGATGGGATTCTTGGAGGGGATGGGAGAGCAAGATGGGTGTTGCGGATTTTGATGGGATTGAGAGTGGCTGGATGGATGGATTTGGAAAATTTCATGCTCTAGGTTTCTACGGTGCTACCTATGAACAGGAGCACGAAAGAAGAATTTTTCAGAAGTTGAAGCAACGGGGAAGACGACGGCGCTTTGGAGGATATTTTATTAGGGTGTCAGTAGGCTTTCCCTTGTTTGGGCCGAAGCCCACGGGATGCTTACAGCCTATATCTCAGGTGTGGTTTATCACGTGTCTCTAGGGACTTAAGCAAATTTGCCTTGGCAATATGCACGTGATTTTGCCCGATACCTACAAAATTCTTTCATACAACAGTTACACAACCTTTTTGGGAGTTGGTACGATGCAATTTGGGAGGTGACAAATAGTAAAGTTTTTTATAACTGTCCTGACAACTTTTTATAGGATACAGGAGCTGTTTGGTTTTTGTAAAGCAATTGCTTTTATATATTATATTAATGCTATCTTGCCACCTTGGTGAGCTTTTCTAATTAAGACCAATATTATGGCTTAGGCTAATTATCTTTTGGTCATATTCTTCAGGCGGTTGGTAAATCTATTTATGGGTTTTATTAACTCGGATTTTATACCACAAATGCCTTATACTTATGAGAATGGTGAAATTGTGTGTATTGAGGAGACTCGAGCATGACTGTTTTGGCAGCATGTGCACAATGTGATGTCAGTACTCGGGGTCGTTATGCACCGTGCCTTATTATTGAGGTTATGTGCTATATGATTTTTCGGGATGCTTTTGGCTAGGCGTTTACTTCTATAACTCGGGTGGGTGAGATTATTAAAGTTTTTGACTATATGCTTAGTTTGTTCAACTAAACACATAGTCGAAGGGCTACACCTAATTAGGTGCATCTAGTCGATGTACCTAGATATATTTTTTATGACTTTTTCAGCCCTTCACAGATTTTTTATTGGATTGATTAAAGTACTTGGGAGGCCAAGGCAGAGATGATGGAAGTACCCAGCTGTGGATTAGTCTGGTTCGAGGCGGAGTTATCTCGTCGACTGTGAAGATCTCAAGGGCTACTGTGGAGATTATGGGTACCATATACCTACATGGTTGGCTTATCCGACTACCTATTGGGGATAGGTTATAGGTGTTGATTATGTAACGGCTTAGAACTTAAGTATTACGTTGCCTTGTATATTAAGGAACAACTTATAATCTTAAGTCGGTAGTGTAATGGATAATGCTTAGGAGTCCTATACCGTATGTGGTTAGGTCTCTGACTTATAAGCCTGCCTTCTAAACTTATATAAGAAGTGCAGGGCGCCCCTTGAGGGGCATAGAGCAATAGCAATTAGCTATACCATATGAATGGAAGGCACGTCACTGCGTCAGTGTGCGTCAGTGAGTAAGGTACTGTTACTGCCTGATGGGTGTATTGGACGTCTACCTACCTTTTAAAATATACAAATAGTAAATAGTATTATCGGTATTCAATCTTACAAGTACATACAATTTAATATATATAAAGATTATGGGTATCATATACCCACATGGCTAGTTTATCCGACTGACTATAGGGAATAGATTATAGGTGTTGATTATCTAACGGCTTAGAACTTAAGTATTACGTTGCCTTGTGTATTAAGGAACAAGTTATAGTCTTAAGTCGGTAGTGTAATGGATAATGCTTAGGAGTCCTATACCATATGTGGATAGGTCTTTGACTTATAAGTCTACCTTCTGAACTTATATAAGGAGGGCAGAACGCCCCTTGAGGGGCATAGAGCAATAACAATTAGCTAGACTTTTTCTTAATACACAACCTGATCACGAGATCAATACATAAATCGACGGATACAATCCCCGAAACAAGAGTAGGGTATTACTTCTTTAAAGAAGGCCTGAATCTGTATAAACATTCGTCCCATAACCCATCGTGTTTGGTACTTGTGCGCTACCCCTTTTTTTATTGCTTTATTATTGCCGAATTCCAGTTTCGACAATATACAAACCTACAAAATACATGTTTCGATGTAAGTATTTATTTGGTATATGCGAATCAAGGCCAAATAAGCACACCATGGTTAATTGTGTTGAGTTGAACATTAATTTATTAAGATATTACATATGCACACATTTCATGCCATCTAGATATTATATTCATGTGCTCAGTCAAACGTATAATAAGGGTGTTTGATGGAAACAAAACAATGAACACACAAAAATATGAAAAACCTTGTATTTTTATTAATAACGATTCATTAACATGAATGCTTACAAATACAAGATGCTTCCGCAGGAGTTCTCATTTTGCTTTCACGAGGATGCTTAATAGAGAGGTATGTTGACTGGAGATTGCGTGCAGCCCGCTGATTCCCGATGCCTAGCAATGAGGTTACCAGTTAATTACATCCATAGGACGAGCCTATGGAACACCTCCGATTAAGCTGCATTTGGGATCACCGTCTTCAAAATTGTTTGCTCGCTGAAGGTTGTGATTGGTGCAGATTTAATGGTGAATATAGTGAATGTGGAACGGGTGGCTTTGTTTCGCCAAACCCAGTCACACTACACTACCATCACGTCGGTGTGCGGAGGGAGTTTGGTGAAGTGGGTGACTTTTGCCTCGTCGGTGTCCAGTCATGTATGCCGTCGTCATCGAACATGGATTTTGTGGTTGCTTTTGCCTCATCGGTGTCCAGCAAAGATGTATCCATTTCCCGTTCGTTTTAGACATGTAGATAGTATAGTGACATAGCCTCGTCGGTGTTCGACTATGATTTCGTCTAGCCTCGTCGGTCGTAAACGGATGGAATAAATGGATGGCTATAGCTTTGTCAGCTTTTAGCCAAAGTGTTGTCCGGCCTCGTCGATCTCGGACATAGCATGGATGATGATTGACCGACCGTTTCATCTTGTCGACACTCGGCCACAATGTCAATGTGTATTTTTAAATCTGGACACCTCGCTTGCACGGCTAGCATTTTTTTATTTAATGAATCATGCTTGTCTTTAAGAATTTTGAGAAATTGCTCTCGAGCATCGCGCGCGGGGCAAAATATAATTTAGTCATCAGACAATCCAATCACTAAAGAGGGTTAGACTTGTGCTGGTATTATAGAATAAATTGAAGAGATAGCGGACAGTCTGATCGCCAATGAGGGTCAGACATGCGCAATTTTAATCATAAATTAAAGAGATACTAGGCAGTCAAATCTTCAATTTGGGTCAAACACACCTAGTACAATTTAGTCAATAGAAAAAGAATCGCTCCCGTATATGACATGCACGTGGCAGATTTGTAACTTTTTCTGACCGACGCTTTTATTTATTTGCAGCCCATGCTAATTGCTTGACAAAGTCGACGTGTGCGTGTGTATGTGCCGCTGGGGATAATTATATCAATAGCTACAAGTTCACGACGCATCCACGGTGAATGTTGTGTTATTGATGATAAACAGCTTGACGGAGAAATTATGTTGATGAAGCACGGCATGCCTGGGTTTTTATGAATATTTTTACTCCCCTGATGTTTCATCGATCGTGTCGGCAGTGTTTAATCTCCTCGTGAATCGCCGCCGTCAAATTTTGATCTCCTTTTATCAGAATATTTGTGGGTGCGTCTCTGATGTAAGGTTCATCGTGGGTTTAGGCCTATTTGTTGAATATATATGGGCTGGTAAAACTGCGGGTAATTGAGCAGATCAGAGCACGCCTCACTGCGTCGTGAGGTTCAGCCGTTCGGCGCCTTTCATAGACGTAGCGGTTGATGGATCAGTCGCGGCTAATCACGCGTTAATTTTCTTGGATAAGGCAGCGAACATGCGTGTTAATCCACCGAGCTGCTCGAGATAAAATCATGTGTGCTGCCGATTAAAATGATCCTAGGATTAATGGTGCTAATGACAGTGGGTCCCATGTATTTGACGTGTTTGCCGAGACTTATCTCCATGCCAGAGATAATCACCGTATGCAGCTTGTCACATTGGCAGCAAACCAATGTGGTAGAGCTGTAGCACTCACCGATTTCTTTTTCTTTTAACAGCTCAAATCTTTTCAACACTTGATTTGAGATCACGTGAAATATACAGCAAAACGAGTTCAGTATTGAATATATTCGGACATGACGTGATATTTGAATTTTTTGAACCCACACATCATAGAATAATAATTGAGCCAATTTTTCTTAATAAAGGTTGATTTTTACATGGTAATATGTACCGCCGCACATGTCAGCAATTTCTCTTTTATATAATTTCATGAATTTTCGATAAAAAAAAAGTCATCAAACAAGGGGATCCTGATTATGAAGAGAAAGAATATTAAATATAAATGAAGGATGCAGTAAACTAAAAATAGTATAAGAAAAATAAATAAATACCAAGTAGAGACTTCCTTATGCGAGCGCGTGCCATACCATTCTAGGTTCCAACTCAATATTATTTGTCAGATTTGTTTCGCACACAACAAATGAGTTCATGCATCAAAACGAGCATTCTCTAAGTTTGTGTATTAAGGTTTCACCCATATCAAGTTCCTGCACCACCAATGTGATGTACTCTAAAAAAAATAGTATTAGATTAGACATCATCTATATAGGGAATCCATCTAAATTTATAGTTGTGTTTAATTTAGTACTAGTTCGCTATATGTTGGGACAGAGAAAGTAATAAAAAACTCGACCGACGAGGGAATGATCATCTCTATGGCTTTTTACTAATAAGAAGAAGCATCAACCAAACTGGCCAAGAAAAGCCATGAACCATGGCCCCCTCTACGTAGACTTGTCTCTATGGATCGGTTCTTAATCCGTGCTTTGAGGCTCCTCCCCTTACATGAGGGCTTGCCCTCCATCAGGTCGATTCTTAACACGTGATTTTACAAGAGGCCAGCGAGTGATTTTTTTTTAACTAGACCTGAAATTCGTTTTTATGGAGAGTCCAACTTAGGGTCTAGAGGTGCTACTTGAATAATGTAACCATTAGGTTACAATGAAAAAGTCAATTTACAACGTAAAACTGTAAAAACATGTGCAACACTCTTTTCATTCTACTTCGTTCCGAAGACATTGTTCGGTAGGCGAGGCTTCGGCTATGGCAGCTGTTGTTGCAACCCATTGTTGCCTTTATCGAGGTTTCTTTCAAAACCAATCTATACACATGGTTATCATATTTCTAAGACAAATATTTTAGATGTTATTTATAATTAAAGTTTTTAGAGTTTGACAATAGCCTTGTCCAAAACGACAAGTATTATCAATCGAAATCGAGAGAGAATATCTTAACAACAAACTTTTTTTTCTGCTGATCACATCCTCATCAAAAGAAATGAAATGAAATTTGGTTTCTCTCCAATATAGCAACCTCTTTTCTCCGGTCTACCATTTTTTACCCTGCTACTCCAATTAACACCAGGTCCGGCCCTGTCCAATCCATCGCCCCCAAATCGTAAAAGAGAAAGCGGGTTGGCCGACGGCGGAGCCCGCATGGCGCTCCGATTCAATCCGATGAACTCGTACGCTCTCTCATCATCCCTCCCTCTCCCCCTCCTCTCTGCATTTTTCCCTTTTCATTTTTAGGCGAGTTGATTTGGTTCCAAGCTAGATTGGCGGATGTTGCTGGATTAATTGAAACTCCCTCGGTTTTAATGGTTGTCTAGAGTTTATGCCTGGTTGGAGTTAGTTAATCTAACCTAATGTATGAATTCTCAATAGCAAAAGAGGGGATCTATCTGAGGATTTCTGCTATGGATGCGATGCATGTAAATCAACTTTTGGAGGGTCTCGTTGGATTATTAGGTGGACTAATCTCGGGGTTAGGGTGTATCTGGTTCGAATTCGCTTCACGCATCTGTTTAGAAGATGCGTTGAATACTATATTACAAATTTTCTTTAGGGATCTTAAACCCTCGGCGATGAATTTTTCCAACGCCAACCAGATCTTGAGCTAGAAAGCCTGTTTCATGGTAGCAAGCCTACAATATATATGTTCTGATCTGTCCCACTGTGATTTCGATCTGATTAGGTATGCTCTTCCTTGCTAACTAAATTCCATTCAAGTGAATTTCTTTATCACAACAGTAGCAAAGAGCTTCATCTTCACTTGTATGTGTTCTGTCTCAATTGATTTGTTCCTTTTCTAAATTAACCAATAATGTTATCGATACACTCATTGCCCAAGGTTTGTACTAGAGAATTCTTATGACAGAAATGTTCAAAAGTCATGAGCTTCATGCAACTAAGCTAATTTGATTAGCCACAGGCTCCTGTCCTGTGCTCTTATAAAGGTTCAGTTTTATGTAAGTAGTATATTCTCATTTTTATCACTCTTCTGCTTTGCAGCGCAAATGATTATCCATTTCTATTTTTATTTTGCTTCTTTCCCTTTGTGCAAAAGTGATTCTTTAGAGCACACGCTGTTGGGATGTCAGTCTGGGGTTTCTAAAAATTTATCTGATCTATATGATCCTATAATTCATATAAGTGCTGAACATGGTCGATATGAAATAAGGTAGACGCACGAGTTAAGAACTATGTGCCAACATAAACCACTCTGAGAAACCAGTCTGTGGTATCTTTATAGATGTCGGTGAGTCGGTCTATGATATGAGGTTATTGATATGGCGTTCTGTAGTAGCGTGATGTGATGGATATTTTATAGACAAAAAATACGAGGATACAAGAAACACATGATACAGGCATTATATATGCATAACGCTTGCACAACCTTGTAGCATGCCATGGTGATCTGATGGTAGCCATGGAAATTATTTTAGTCTCAAAAAATTCTGACACTGGGTTTAAGAACACAACCATTCTGACACACCATCCAAATGAAAACACAAGCACTCAGACACGAGTTTTGGTTGGCACAAACACTAAAGGATGATGATGATGTTGGTAGTCAGAAAGAACCAAGCAAATGAAAACACAAGCAATCAGACACGAATTTTGGTTGGCACAAACACGAAAGGATGATGATGATGTTGGTGGTCAGAAAGAACTGAGCAGATGACTGTTTTAAGCAATTAAAACAGATATGCGGCTTGCATGTTCTCCATAGCAGCGATATCTGCAAGAACAAGTAAGGAAGTCATTTTAGATGAAATCACAGCCAGCTTGGGAAGTTTGACACATCACATTAAGTCTTTTACTGTTTACTCCATGGCAAGGTCCTTGACAATTGGCACATTAAAGACAAACATTTAACTTTGGAATTACAAATTCTCCAAGAGGACTCTAAGTATGTTTGAACTCATGTTTTGACTTAAAGGGCAAAAACAGTACCTCTCTTTGAAATTGGGGCTTTGCCGAAGCTTTTGTTGTAATTCAGTTGCGAGGAAAGAGATGCACTCGATAGTACCTTTCGTAGGAACCCCGACACCGCAGTGAAACAGCTTGAAGCTCTCAACTTTTGTAGCAGTCCTTGCCACTTCATTCAGTTCCTCAAATATTCCACATTGTAGGAGTGTTTCCCAGTAGCTGCTGTTTTCTTCGACCATCCAAGTAATTAACTCAAGTGTGGATACCCTTATGCATGGAAAATCAGTACTTGGAGACCTGTACACTTCTAATATCTTCTTAAGCTTCTTGATGAATGTGTCCGCAGTAAGATTGGCATATTTCAGTGCAGTGGAGAAATCACTTGTTGTGTTCGGGGACCTACAAATCTGCACTGCGAGGCCTATAAAGCTCTCTAGTAATTTGCCTTGTTTGATCCATAGGTCATCCTTCACCTACATATATATCCAAAGAAAATTGTCTTTTTTGTGAATTGGGAAGTTAGACTAGGTGCAAATGAAATAGTCAGGAGGTAAGGGAAAACAACTACTATTTTCTTACATGGTCCAGATTTTCTGATGATGATGGATCCTCCAAAGTCGCCACTGCATCTACGACTGCTTTGAGCACCTATATAATTCAATTTTCAGAGATATATCGATCGTTGTTACCCATATTGCTTTAGTCAATCAATATTGTTGTGGTGAAGGAAAATGGTGATGATGCATTAATTCTGAGCCTATGCAAACATAATATATATTGAGTAGACTACATCAAAGAGAATGGCTAGAACTAAAACGAAATTACCTTTGGCAGTGCTGCATCTATCAATTTCATGTACTCATCAAATTCTTTTGGTCCTGAGTAGGCACGCAAATTCTGCAGGAGTTTTGCATGCATACTTGTTGCCTGTTCTTCACCGTCAGCCAATATTATTTTTTTGACTCTGCGCAATGTTTCTGGGTCCAGATTACGTCGTCCTTCAAATTGTGCCAGCGCCCTTCTCTTCTCTTTGTTTCCATCTTCAGAAGAGAGTGCATTCACTATCTTGTTCAACTCTTCTTTATTGATCACTTGTAGGAAAGCTTCAACATTGCTCGCACATTCTATAGTGAGCAGAATTAATGCTTTAGCAGCTGCCTCAGAGTGATTCACCCGTGGCGCGGAAAGTGCATCTTCCAGATCAAGGCTCTGTACCACGTTCCATATCCATGGCTGGCGAAGTTGACCAAAATCAAGTTCTTCAATGAAGGCTGAAATTGGTAGTGAAAAGCTTTGATCTTCCACGGTACGATTTTCCTCAATGAAAAGCTGGATTTGGTTTAACAATTGCTCATCGCCAGTGTACTCCAGAACCAACAGCTTGGCAGCTACTTTAGTTAGATTTACGTATGGTGTCTTGGAAAGTAGACAATCCTTAAGTTTCTTGATGATCTCAGGAAACTTGCCGATATATTCTCGTCCTGCCTTATCCACTGCTAAGCATGATAAGATTCTTGTTGCCTGGACATGGTCCAAGATCATCCCAGTGTTGGTCAGGAAGTGCACATTCTTTGATGTTTCTTCCCTGAGTTTAACCCCAGCCTCATCCGGCGCAGCGACCAGCTTGCTCAAGATGTTGAGTGCCATGCCAACAATAATTTCTTGGTCAAGCTTGTCGTGGGAAGGAAGAGGAATATCGTCCTCTGTTTGAAGCAAAGGGATAATCTCTTGTTCAATCCAAGAGTCAGAAATGGTACTAGTGTTACTCCTCATGTTGCGGCCATGACCATGACCATGACAACACGGGATGGTGAGGTCTATAACGGCGGACAATAGATCACCACCGCTGTCGCTGTTGGTGGCTCTCCTACAGTTTTCTGGGTTGTCTGTGAGCTTGTCGAGGATACGCAGGCCAAACCAGACCAAGTCAGAATCCATGTTGCACTTGCACACCCTCTTCTTGTTGGACGTGGATGTGCTGAGCAGGGAAGAAGATATGACATAGAGGATCTGAGGATAACTCTGAACCAGAAGGTCTGGACTGAGTTTCAGCACCACTCTTGCGGTATGGCCTCTGATATCCTCCTCGTCCGCGGTCTTGTTCTTGTGGCTCTTGTCGTAACCTAGCATGTCAACCAGCTTCCCCAGCTCGTCGGGTTCCATGAAAGCTCGAAGCCTCCTAAGGGCCAGGCTTCTGAACTCGACGGACCTGAGGATGCGGTCCATGGCACCGATGCCGAGTAACTTATCATCAGTCACGTTGGACACCGCCAAGTTCTTGGCGAAGTTGATCAGGTACATGTGCAAGGTGGCTTTGACCTTCCCGGCGATGAAATCCAGGTAATTGCACGTCTTGTAACGGAAGACTATCTTTAGACCGGAGGGGTCAAATAGCTTGTACTTGATCCGGGCATAGAACAAAAGATAATAGCTCAGTGGGTTGAGCAATATGGTGACGAACATGATTCCCTGGGCAAGCACCAGGCCGTAGAAGATGTTGAGGGACCAACTGATGTTCTGGTTTTGGTCGTTCATGTGGCCTTGGTCGTTCTTTTGGTCTTGGTCTTGGTTTTGGTCTTGGGGAGTCAGGTAGTCTTGCTTCTTGAGTCGCTTCCAGGACAGGGCTAAGACGGTGACCACAGCGGCCACCCTAGCTAACCACATGGCGGCAAGGACGGCCATCCCGAGCAAGGCTTGGCACCCGTAGATGCTGATCTTCTCCTCTTCCTGCCTTCTTCCAACTCTTCTGCTCCTTCTTGTGGTTGTGGGTTCCTGCTGCTGTTGCTGTGTTCCTCTGCGCCTCCACCAACTCAACCCTTGCAAAGCTGCGCTCCTTTTGTACTTTATTAGTGCTTCTGGTGCGCGCAAGAAAATTTGCAGCGCAGGATCGTCGTAACCGCCCAAGACCCTGTCAATGAATTCTACTGCTGTCAGCTTCATATATCACTAGTTACAAAAATCACTCATCGTAGCCCCTCTTAATAATTCAACTACCAGTTCATACAACAATATCACTACCAGTTTTATATGAAAACCATTTAAATCCCTACCGACATATTTAATCATCTGCCAGTGATAGTGATATATAAGGTATACAATTTTGTGGTGTAAAAATTTATAAAATAATTTGTATAAACAATATTTTAATTTGTATAAATCACTCCAAGTGTATAAATCTATCTAGGAAAAAGTCCACTTCATCCCCGGTCTACTTAACATCATAAAGATGAAACTAGGTATTCTATCCCCTTGAAATATGGAAACACGCTGGTATACTTCAGGCTGGTTGACTTTTTTGGACATGAAAAAATGTGGATCACTTGACGTTTTGCTCACTGGATCCGGAAACGCGGGGGGTGGGCTGTTGCCCCATGGATCCGCCTTTTGTTTCGAGGAGGGAAGGCGGACCACTCGGCTTTGGGCTCATGTCGGGTGTCCGGGACAGAGAAAAGGGAGTAGGGGTGGCAACAGAGCATGTCAGGGCCGGGTTGAGCAAGAACGGCCTCGCTCCTGATCCCCGACTTCGTCACCTAGCCCTAGCCCCGCTATCTTCTTTGGGTGGGAAGTCTCCTTCATCCCTGGCCTCGGCGGGTCTTCGATCCCGACCATGGGCTTGCACGAGAGCTGAGGAATTGCGGCGGAGGTGGCCATGCGGGAGATAGCAAGATGCAACGGAGATCGAGGCACAAGAGCCGGTATGCAGTAGCAAAGGATGTGGTGTTGGCATGTAGCAATGGAGCTGGTGAGGTGCAGCGGAGAAGAGGCCGCTGCGTGGGAGCTAAGTGCGCAGGCGCGACTGCACGCAAAAGAGGGAGACAGGCTGTTAACACTAGAATTTGGTAGCCCCAAAGTTCCCATCGGACCAAAGTTCATATCGGCTCGAAGCTAGTATCGACCTAGAGTTCTACATCAGCCGATGAGGGTTATCTTAAACCATCCACTAACAGCAGTCGGATTCTTGTTAGATTCGGGAAGATCTTATCCAGAGAAGACCGAGTTTAAGAAGGATGCGACTTGTATCTATTAATTAGGAAAAATTTGTTAGTTTTCTTTTTATCTTTAGGAAAGTGTGTTTAGTGTCCAATAAGGACTTTATCTGTTTCCTTTTATCTTTAGAAAAGTTTGAGTCGTATTCTGTTAGGATCTTTGTTAGCCTATGGGTATAAATATGTAAGCCCGAGGTTCATGTAATTTTTATCACACGATCAATACAACTTCGGCGCATCGTCACCTTTTTACTTTCGTCTTCTTCGGCGAGTTCATGCCCTTCCTATGAGGGGTAAGTCTCGTTATGGCTGTCTGCACTGTCGGGGCTAGGGCTCCGACGTTCTGATCTTGGCAACGTAAGCACCTACTATCATATATCTTAGTTAATCTGATTTAGCTTCTCGATTTCATCGTATCGGCCGATATTCGTTTTAGGGTTTACGTCGGTATCGACCAAATCGTCTCGCTAGATTAGATTGGCTAAGGTATCCACCACCCTGAAAATCAGTCAAGGGCTTGATTGTCTAGGTCTTGCGTTTCTTTTCATACTTAGTGCTGCATCAGTTCAGTTTGATCTACTAAGTCGTGATTAGAACCGTAATCTCTATCCTACTTGTTGGCTGCCAATAAGGGTTTCATCGGGATTTCAGCTGATGAGTTATCTTAATATTTCATCGGCCCACGAGTTTTATACATGGAGATTGGTCCTGGCCGATGACAACAGAGTATTTATTACATATCTTTTGGATGTTGTGTTATCGGACCTCTGGCCGATGTGTGCTTCAATCTTCAGATCAATATTTGTTTTATCATATGATTGGTTTATGTTATATTATATTGCTATATTATCATGTTATTGTCGGCCGATCGTTTTTATATAGATGTTTACTCAGTACACAGCCGATGGATTAAAACCCTAACTACATCGGCTGGCATCGGCATCAGCTGGAACTGCACCATCGGCCTACTGGCCGATCGGCCGTTTTTGCCCTATCGGCCTATCGGCTGATATCTTTGGCCATTGGCCTATCGGCCGATAGACCTTTTATTCTGTTATTTTGTATATCTTGTCAGTGGCAGGATCAAACTGACTGGCACGCCTGCGATTCATCAATTTTAGGACCTGCACTGGAGCTAAGCAGATCTCCCAGGCCTTCGTGTGTCCGCACGCCGGATCCTCATCGGCGGTACGGATTCGGCGTCAACACAGGCACAACAGGAAGGCAGGAAGCGGAGGCGCGACAGGAGGCACAGATGCAAGGTCATCTCGTGCATGTGTGCGCGATGCAAGAGTTGGGATTAGGGATTTGATGGTGGCGGCAACGAGGGGAACAAAGGCTAGGGTTACTTTGTTTTCATACCCAAGGTGAATGGGCTCAAGAATGAATTGGGCCTAGTGATGTACATGGGATTCTCTTGTGGCTGTGAATAATGACAAGGTATTTCTTGTGGGTTCAGACTTCCGGGGTCCCGCTAAGTCACCCATGGGTGGGAATCAATCCTCGTCCCCGCATGATGTCGGGGCCCACCTCGGTGGACGTGTGGGGGAAATTTAGGCCCTGACCTTGGTCCCATAGGTGTGTGTCCCCGCCCTCATGGGGGATTTTGCCATCCTAGAAGGGAGGACATTGGATAGGAGGAAGCTTGTCTCATTGTCCCTGCTGCCGCCACTGATGCTCGCGCACACCGTCAGAGATGGTGGCGCTGGCACTGGTGCTTCGGTGGTTGTGGGAGGAGGCGAATGAGTTGCTGGTGTGGCAGGACGACGCCTTCTTCTCCCTCTTTGCTTCTACACGCTCGTTTGCACCGTTGCCCTGGTTTATCCCGCTCCACCTTCTCTCCGAACCCCCTCGTACAACTCTGACCCTCGAAATCGCCTAATCCCAATCTTGTATCTACCTGGTGGGCTTGTGGATGAGTTTGACTGCTCGATTTGGACCTCTGGTGTGAGGTTGCGGGTGGGAATGCCCGTTCAAATGGTATCCTAGTTTTTGAGCCTGTATGGTTAGTTATTTTGCGCGGTATTTGTGTCCTAAATGTTTGCAGGCTGTCATTATTTGAGTCAGACGGTGATTTGCCTGCCCATCTCTATGTTTCTTCTCTATTTCTATTAAAACATGTAGCAAGTTGTATTGTTCTACGTGATTTGATTCCCTTGTTGTGCCTATTTACTGTTGCCCCTGCTGGAAGCAAGCTCTAGGCTTACTGGTTACTTGATACTGGAACTATATATATGTATCTCTCAGCATGTTTATCACATTTATGTCTGCAAAAGATATTGAAGAAAATGTCAGCTTGCCAGATTGCGAAGACATTGATTGACCAATTTACGGTACGCACTGCAAACAGGTCAGTTACTTGTATAGGTTTTATGGTCTGTTTTTAGTGCCCCTGTAGATTTGTCTGCGCTATGGATAGGAGACTCTACCTTTTTAATTTTACTTTCTTGTTTGTTTTCCAGTAATATTTAGGTTTATCTCATTTCATAAAACCTGCACATCATATATCAATAACTTGGACATTATCTACTTGTTTAATTCTAGTACAAATACTGTGCAATTGGTCACTTTCAATATGATGAGATGGAGTGATGGACCATAGGCCGTGTCTATAAGGTACAAGGTCAATTAATCACAAATGTTCTTGTCTGTTATCTATTATGGCAGAAATTTGATCTCGTTTTCAGAGACTAATGACTTTCTCCACAAATCAATGTTCAGCATATGATAGCTTCTGGAATGCATTTTTAAGGGTCTATTTGGTTGTAGCCTAACTTTGCCATAATTCAATTTGCCACAAGTGTGGCTTGACATATAAAACGTGGCCAATAATTAAGTGTGGTAATGTTTGATTAAGAATTGTATCTAGGACGTATGGGCTTATAGAGAGTAAAGTGTGGCATGCCACAATTAATAGCCAACCAAACGCTAGTCTAACAAACTTTGACGTGTTCGGGTGCGTTTGGTTTATGGTCAAGGTTGGATAGGATATGTTCATCCATATTTGTAGGGATATGGTGGTTCTATTTTTTGTTTGGTTGGGTGGATATGGTTATCCAGTTTTCTGTTTGGTTGGATGGATGATAAGAGACGCGATAAAACCAATAACATATTAATTAATGATAAAATATATTAATTACCATTAATATAGTCATAATATATACTAATTAATAATAAAATAGAATAATTATATCTAATTAACACTAATTTTGACAAGTTAATTACTAATTAACAACAAAATATATTAATTATTGCTAATCAATTACTAATGATCAAGATTAGCAAATGTGGATATCCTCATCCGGCCAATTTGTCCGGATACGCTCATCCAGTATTTTTGTGAAATATTTTCTCTTTGAGTCGTCATATTCATCCTTGCCCACGAATCAAACAAGCTAATAAAACATTAGATCGTCATCTTTCATTCAGAGATATCCCTTCAACTAAACACATTCTTTAAGGTATGGCTTGGCAATATGTGGTATGCAACCAAACATGCCCTAAAGTCTGCAACGCAAATCTACCAGTCTGCCAACCTATTTTCTCAAATTTAAGTTTGGGTGCCCGATATCAGATTCATGAGACTATTTATTAGTTTGATTTGATTTTCCATCTGTAGCAGCTATTGATTATTATTTTTAGATATCTAACAATTAATCTGGTGGGTCAGGCGATTTAGCTGACACCTGCTGTTGTTTTGTTCTTTTTCTCGAAAATGTGCGTACATAAAATAGAAGCAGTGTATTTATTTTTTTATTGTTTCCTGGATGAACTTGTTAGTAGGAAGCAATGATCTGATTGTTTGTTCATCTATGATACAAAAATGTGTGCTCAAATGCTAGATAATACTACATGAACGGTGTAATGCTAAGTACTCGGGGAAGACGATTTTGCCGCTGTGTATATAAAAAGCCGATGTGTATAAAGAAACTGACTAATCAAGAGAAAAAAATAGTCCCTTTCCTTTCCACACCAATTCCACATAAAAAAACCGCTAAAAACGGGTGTACCAAAAAAATGATCAATGGGGAGAAAAATATGGGAGAATAGAAAAAAAATCGAGAAAAATATGGGAGATCATGTGCTGTACGTCCTGTTGTAACATACGGGCCTATAATTAGTTTATATAAATAACTGTAATTAATCAAAGTTTTTGTATTAATCACATGTACTGTTCCACGTTATGGGATATAGAGTCATGTTAATCGACATCATGCTTTTCTCGTGATGCTTTTTCATTATTTTGCAAGGTCTATAGGACTTGGCCATGTGGGCAAAATGATTTCTTTGGTTTATTTTTGGCCCAATTCAGGCAGGCCCATTTTTTTCATTTTTATGTCGTTGTTTTGGGTCAGGTTTTAGCCCATAGAAAATGAGCCATCCGTGATCAGAAAATGGTTGAATAATCTACAAACTAATGAAAGTTGTAAATACTATCGGGTTTCTGTTTGGGATGCGTTCTTCTCCTATCTTTCCCAACTCACCTTTCTCGTTTTTTGCGCGCACACTTTTTAAACTATTAAACGATATGTCTTTATAAAAATTTTCTATACAAAAGTTGTTTTAAAAAATTATATTAATCTACTACTTAATTAATCATGTGTTAATGAGTCGCTCCATTGTATATGCTGGAGGGATTAGTTCCCAACTCACATCCGAACATAGGCAAAGTCCACTTTGACATTGCTCGTCTTTACGTCGAGTTTAATTGTCATCCATAAACCACAATACTAGAAATCTTCATATCTCATCTTGACAAAACAATCCAAGTTAGTTCCCATGACAATATGGATGTTTGTTTTGGATGACGTGGCATCTTATTCAACAAAAAAAAATTTAAAAAACATAGGGGGCCCACATGTAACTGGACTTTCAGCTCTCCCTACCTATCTCCTCTCCACCTCTTCCTTCTCTTCCCAGTAGAGTGGTGTGCGGGGAGAGGGGTGGCAATTGGTGAGGAGGAGCCGATGGCGAAGGGCGGTTGGTAGCCTAGAGGTTGGAGATGCTAAGTTGGCAAGGGCGGCGCGAGGAAGAATAGCCATCCTCGTCGGATGAAGCCAACAATGAGGTGCAAAAGTCAATAGTGACGAGGAAGGAGTCGGAGGTCGGGGTCGAGATTAGGAGGCTGAGCCGGTCGACCCGAGGCAGTCCTAAAGGGGAGGGGTCAGGACGGAGCCGATTGACGCGGGCGGAACTTGGGGAGGACATTGGAACTTGGGGAGGACATTCGATTTAGTGCATGAGCTCACGGCCATGAGGGGGCTCTGGTGGCATGTAGCGGTGAAGGAGAAGAAGAGGGAGGCGAGGGATCCAACGAGCTCATACTCCTCTGCAGTGCACGTGGCACGCTTCTTGGTGGCGTCGATCTGGCGCTTCAGGCAGGGGCGCTCCTTCTCGCGGCGGCTCGAGCTCAGCATCAATGACCTTGGACGCTGCCAAAGCGTCGAACCTGGGAGTCCTTGCGGGCGGTTGTCTCGAATGACACGGACAATTCAAAGATATGATTTAAACTCGACGGAAAGATGAAGGATGTAAATCTGTTTGTATTTGATTTAAAGCCCTCCAAAAGCTCACTTAAAACCCTACAAGACAATACCACTTAAGCCCACAATAACCCACTTATATTTGAACAAAAACCCCACAGAGAAACAGACCTTACTATAACTTAACGGGCTTGCAGGAAGATCCAATAACAGATCTACATGTTCTTGTGATTTTTCAACAGCCGTTGATGGCTGATCCAACGGTAGGAAAAGTGACTGAAATTTTGCAAGTTTTCAGGCAATTGAAATAGACACCCATTTTTAAAAATGATAATATAAGTCATATCATCGTATATCACTTTAAAACATTTATTAATTAATGTTTGCTGAATCAAAGTCCGAATTACCCCTTAACTATTGGGTGAGTACGAATTACCCTCCTAAAGTACAAAACCATACATCCTTCATTCTCAACTTTTTATATCAGACAAATTACCCCCTTGACTGGCTCTGAAATAGTTTTGATCCTATGTGGCGCACACGGGCAATTCAGTCGGCATAAAAAAATTTTAAAAAGCAGCAGGGCCCACATGTCAGTTCTGCTTCTTCCTCTCTTGGTCTCCTCTTCCTTGACTCATCTCGGTCGCGTCGATCTCTGCCGTTGCTCGTCACCTCATCGGCCCTAGCCCCAAAGCCAAGCCCTTGCCGCTCATCGTCTTCGTCATCGCCACTGAGACTCATCGCACCCGAGGCCGGCACTCGCTGGGAGATGCCCATGGCGGCGAGGAGCTAGCACTCGCGAACAGACTAGAGAGCAGAGAGGCTTGGAGAGAGGTGGAGGTGACTAGCGGGTGCGCCGAGGTCATCACGGTAGCGGGGGGAGAGGGACGCCTGGCGGCGGCGGCAAGCGGCGACCACCCGTGGAGGCCACCGAGGAGGCCCACAACAGTAGGGATGAAAACGGAGTGGATAATTTTCGTCCGCTCCGGACAAAAACGAATACAGATACCTTTTGGAGCGGATAATTCTCGGATAGTTCCCATATGGATACGAATACGAATACAAATATTTTCTCCCGGATACAAATGCGAATATGGTATCGGGGTTCTCGACAAATACGGATAATAATACGGATATCCAGTGAACAGTGCTATTCGGATATCCGCTAAAGCTATGAGATATACCCCATTATTTTTATAAATTATACTATATTTTATATAAAACGAGCTAATTATATATGATGATATTTGTTCCTATTAGAAGTTGAGGTGGTTTTTGTGTTCCGAGAAAAATTTGTTTCCGTATTCGTGCCCGATCATATTCGATCCTTATTCGTATTTGAGATAATTCGTATTGTTTTCGTATTTGAGCTATTCGTATTCGTTTTCGTATCTGGCAAAAAATATGAAAACGAATATGGTATGAGCATTATCCGTCTGTATTTGCTCCGTTTACATCCCTACATAATAGGCGACAACGAGGAAGAGGTACAGGGCCCTGATGAGGAGGTGGAGAGCACAACTAGAGGCGGCACGACAAGGAGCCATCCCCATCCCATGAAGGGAGAGCAGATCCGCTGTGGCAGTGAGCAAGTTGTGCGGGACGGTGCTGGGCATGAAGGTCCGACGAGCCCGTGAGCTGCTCGTCGATCTCCGCCATCTTGCATTGCGAGAGGTGCGTCACCTCCCCATGGCCGACGCTGAGATGGCCAAAGACGCCATGGCCCGCCACCGAGGCTAGGAGGAGGACGTCGCTTGTGCCGCGGTGACGAGAGCGGGGCGGGAGGCGGCGCGGGCCAGAGGTGAGCTGCCTTTGCCGCTTCTAACTTCCTTCGCCTACCCTAGTGGCCTACGCCCCCCTCATCGGCCTGTCGCCCAGCCATCTCTATGGGTTCGGTGAGAGGATGTTGAAGAGAGAGAGGGGATGGGGAAAGAGACAGAGAGGTGAGGGAAAGAGATAGGGAGGGTGAGAACTGAGCAATTGATAGGTAGGGCCTATCGATTAAAAAAACGAATTGCTGACTGGACTGTCACGTAGGATCAAAACCACTCTAGATTGATTTAGGAGGGTTTTTCACCCGGTATTAATAGTTGAGGGTGAAAGATGTCTGGTCTTGTGGTACTGGGGGTTAATTCATACTCACTCAATAGTTTAGGGTTGTAATTCGGACTTTTTTCAAAAAAGTATTAGTAAGTTAGAAATACTTTCATTTATATATTATGTTTTAAAAGTAAAAATCAAACATTTTCTTTGTGGACCGTTTCGATGTCGTAAAAATCAAGTAAAAAGATGATAGATATAGAGTTTACACTTTTTTATATAGTTGAAAAAAAACTTAATTCTTCTCAGGTTATCTAGAAAATAGTATCCTTTTAATCCTTCTCATCTTTTAATCTCAACCATCTGTCATGTGGATTTATAACCTAGTAACCCATTTAGTGTAATTATTGCTATAAATCTTAATGCACATTGAATCATGTCACCTAGAAAAATAATAGCCATTTGATCCCTCTCATGCTCGATGCATAACCATCCATGTGCTATATACAAATGCAATTATACATATTGTAGTGCTTAAAATATCATTGCATGTACATCATTTATAATTATTTTTTTAGTTTTATTTAAAGTATTTTTAAATTTGTCGTTGTAACACACGGGGTATGCACTAGTAAACTATGGTATCAACTTCACGTCTCACTCATCTCCATGTATCACTTTAATATATAAAAATATACCTAGTACATTTTTATGTCCGATGCTAAAGCTGAAGCCTTGCCATATAGGCCTTTTATTTCTGAAAAATATATAGTGTAAACTTTATATATAGTGCAAACCTGAAAACTATCGAAGGATATATAAATAGATGTCTGAGATTTGTCCATGTGACCATGAGTAATTTTTTACTTTCAAATTTAACCTTGAGTAATTTTTGATTGGAAGTAAAAATATTACTCATGATAACTTGGATAAATCCTAGACGTCCATTTATATATTTTTAGGTAGTTTTCAAGTTTACACTACATTTTTTTTCTTTTACATGGCACAAAGCTGAATTTACCTAAAAATGTGCTATTTCACTAGCTGCACAAATCTTAAAACGCCATAATTTCCTTTTACTAGTTATTAATTATAAGCTTTGACTGATCGTCTTTTTTCAAAAAAAAGAATATAAATATTTGAAAAGATCATGTATTATGAAAATACTTTACATGCTAATATAGTTATATTTCTACGTTCATCAAAACGGGAACAACGTGCACGCACTTACTAGGTAGCAAATGTCAACGGAAATTCTAAAAGGAAATATTATATACGTACTTTTGAGAGCACTACACCCATGTGTAAAGTGCCATCTTCAAGCTCATTATATTTCGTAACAGAAAGATAAAATTCTGACATGATTTTAAGAGTATAAAGCTGTCAAAATTTTCTCTACAGTTTGTTTTAGAATTTTCGGTGATATTTGTTGGTGTGTATGAAATGGTGCACTGAAAGCTTATACGCATAGAATAGAATATGTTCCCCTATATGTAAACATGATAATTGACAATGTCGTCAAATAATTAACTGAGAGAAACGTACGGAGGGATTAGTAGTTAACATATACGTACGTACCCGATGGATTGGACCAAGGCGATGACGGTGACGTACCAAAAGTCCTGCTTCTTGATGAGTGTGGAGAACCCACCGAGCAGGACGACGGTCGCCCAGATGGTCGCCAGCGTGCCGATGGTGCTCATCGTCTTGTAGACGAAAGCAGTGCACAGGAGGACGGTGTTCACAAAATCTTCCGGCAGCCACGCGTCCTCTTTCAACTCCTCCTCCTCCTTCTCAACACCAACCGCAGCAGCCGCAGATGATGAGTCCATGGTTGCTTGCTTAATTAATTTTTACCCTAGCTAGGCACAGTGTTCTCTTGGGCATCATGTACTAATGGCACTACCTAGCTAGGTTATATATAGCTACTGTTGAAGTAAAGACGAGGTTTAATTTAATATTCGTTATTGAAAAAAAAAGTTTAGCCTGTCTAGGACGACCGATGCAATGCAAGCTAGCTGCATGGCCAGGAGATCTTTTGTTCCTTACAAGCTGTTTAGAATAATACCTCGGACAATAAGCAAGCAAGGTGTTGTTTTATAAGGGGACAATTTCTCTCCCTCTCTCTCTCTTTTCTTTTAAGAAAGACTTAGAGCCATGCTTTTAATAAAGCACATCCCAGAGACGTAAATTAAATCTTCAACGAGAAAATTAAAGAAATAACCAAAGGCTTTTGGTAACTTTAAGCCTGCTTTGCTTCTTTTTCCATCGTGATATATATACAGCTGCGGCCTCGATTAACCTTTTCTTTTTAACAGAAAAGTCTAGACAGACTGACCAAGGTCCCCATCCAACCAAACAGCAATAAAGCTGCTACATGACTAGCTACTAGATGTAAAAAAAAATAATTGATACTGGCACTATTTAGTTTAAACTTTGATAGCATTTTTTTCCCAAAAAATCATAAGTAGTACTATCGAAGTTTCTAGCGACATAAATATAACCATATAACTTTTATTCATCATCATATAACCATTTAAAAATAATTTGTGGTTAAAATGAGATATCTATTAGTTATTAGTTAATAGTGTATTCGAGAGCAGAGGCAGCAGCCAATTCAAGGGGATGAATAATCTATTCAGAAGAAACCAACGTGACTTGTTCTCTCTACCTCAACGATGTAGACATGACACTACTACGAAAAACATTTGTACCGAGGAGTTTGCGTTTATAGAGCCCATTGAGCCAACTGCATGTAACCCAAGGCCTGTGAAAATGTGTATTTCCATATGCAGGTAAACATCCGCCTCCATAAATGGATTTTTTATATGCGACTGACCTAACATGACCCCCTCATTTCATCAGAAAAACATGAACGCCTCTAAAAATCATTTCCTTAGCGGTCTTCCTCAAAGAACTTTCTGTGAAAATCAATGAGGTTGTTACAACCATCTATGTAAAATTAAATTTTTAACTTTTTAAATTTTTTAGGCGTCAAAAAGTATGAAAAAATTATTTCATATTTAGCTAATTAAGCCTCTATATGCGCTCGAGTATCGCGAGCCAAAGTCACATAATTTTGATAAAATTTGCTAAAAGACACTTAAAATTTGTATAATTTATTGGTAGACATTGTAAAAATATGTCACGGTTGAAAGACACTCTAAAAAACTGGTAATTTGCTAGAGGATATTTTCGACTCAATTGAAAAGAGAAATTCTTTAGAAACTGGAAAGAGGACACTTTTGACTCAAGTGAGGAC
This sequence comes from Oryza officinalis, assembly GCA_008326285.1. Lineage (NCBI taxonomy): Eukaryota > Viridiplantae > Streptophyta > Magnoliopsida > Poales > Poaceae > Oryza > Oryza officinalis. The sequence goes on from BDMV01000005.1 coordinate 3,129,926, forward strand.
ACTTTCAAAAGCTTGTGAGCTGAGACTGGAGTGAAGATATAATATAATGTATGCTAGTGATGTACTTGAGGTGATAACAAATTTAGAGTTACATAATTTTTAAATTTTTACTCTAACGTCATTTTTGAAGCATGTGGTCCTAGGGGCATTCTCATCTTTTTTAAGAATTTTTCTCTTTAATTGAGCTAAAAGTGTCATCTAGCAAATTACTAATTTTTAAAGATATCTTTCAGCCATGACACGTTTTTTGATGTCTATTAGCAAATTACACAAACTGTTATAATATCTTGTAATAGAATTTGCCTTGTTATAATATCTCGGATCTATTTTGGAAAACTATTTTTTAATACTACAAACGACTTTTGATGTAGATGTGCTCTACTACTCTATACTAAACTTGTAGAACTCGATGAGATTTACAACTTTACAGTTGATTACTTTTTGATTTGAAATCAGCATTATATGTTTCGAATAGGTTAAGTCAGAAGAATATGTGAGATTGTAAGGAGATTATATGCGGAGAGAGGTCCTGGATTCAAACCTATAAACCACGTGTGCATGAAAAATTATGTGCAAATTTTGCTATAGGACATCCAAAATTTGTGTAATTTACTGATAGACATCGAAAAAAGGTGTCATGACTGAAAGACATTCTAAAAAAATGGTAATTTGCTAGAGGACACTTTCGGTTCAATTGGAGAGATAAATTTTTAAGAAAAAAAAGAATGCCCCTAGGACCACATGCTTTCAACATGCCGTTAGAGTAAAAAAAAAATAAAAATTATGCAACTCTAAATTTGTCATCACCCCAAGTACATCACTAACATACATTATATTTCATTTTCATTCGATCCTCAGCTCAAAAGCTTTTGACCCTAGGGGTATTCTTGTCCTTTTGAAGAATTTCTCTTTCCGATTGAGCCGAAAGTGTCCTTCAGTAAATTATCAGTTTTTTAAAGTGTCTTTTAGTCGTGACACATTTTTAGATGTTTACCAGCAAATTACACAAAATTTAAGTGTCTTATAGCAAATTTTGCCTTTTTTTACTAAGGTCCCCATTGTCCATCTAACCAAACAGCGAGAAGCTGCTAGGAGTACATGACTAGGGTGTTCTATAAGAAATGGAACTGTTCCGTTTAGGGACACGTTTCTCGAGCTTCTAAATGGTGTGATTTTTGAAAAAAAAACTTTCCATATATGAATTTTTAGAAAACTAATTTAAATCTATTTTTCATATTTACAATAATTAATTCATTCATTTATACTCTCGAATAGTTACTGTCAGTTTTATAGATAAAGCATATCTAATACTTTTGTGTTAGACTCAACGGGGCCCATCATATACCAAATTTTATACATAATTATGTCTCATATATAAAAGGTGTTCCGGGTAAGAAAAGAGAAGCGGAGTCCTGCTTGGGCACGACAAGGACTATTTGGATCATATCCATACTTGCCTCTCTAGTTCTACTTGGATACGGAGGCACTTGAGGATATAAATACAAGACCCCTAAGAGAAGAGGAGAGACGTCAACATGAAAGATAAGTCAATACAGATCTAGACAAACCCAATATAGGATTCATATGTTAACGCCAAAATTTGGTAAGATTTTTTAATGAATTCGGTTAAGGGAAGAACACAATTAACCGATGGAAAGCTTATCCAGAAGAGACCGAGTTCAAGAAGGAATCGTGAAGATCATGTCACAGCAGCTTAATTTATCTATTAATTTGGCAAGTTTTGTATTTAGAAAAATTTGTGTCATGTCTAATAAATACTTTATGTTTTTCCTTTTATCTTTAGGAAAGTTTGTGTCGTGTCCAATTAGGACTTTTATTGGCCTAAGGATATAAATATGAACACCCATGGTCCTTGCAACTTATCTCTTGATCAATGCAACTACTTTTAGCGCATCGCCACCCTCTTTTCCGAGGTTTTTACTACCGGCAGAACTTGGCACCTGACGCGGGGCTGCATCGGCTTCGATCTCCGGCGAAGGGGTAAGTCCTAAGTTCCGCCGACCCTGACAATTGTATCGGCTATATTGGTGTTGTTCAAGGCTGCATCGCTTCGATCTCTTAGATTACTCTGGTTCAGTCGGTATCTTTGCCTATTTGATATCTCGATTCTAACTTTAATTGCATTGTGTTTAGAGATACATCGGTTTAGTTGGGACTGTCTCGGTTAGGTCTGATCTTCTGACTTAGTCAATATATCTCTACAACAATCATAATGTTGTTTTAGATAAATTCGTTATATCCATCAAATTAGACTGATTTATTGGCTCATTGAGTATTAAATTATTATATACAATTTCATGTTGCATCGGTTAGATTCGACCTACTAGATTGTTGTTGATAATCTAAATTTGGTTAAGCCGATAGATTCATGCTAATGTTTCATCAGAGTGTTAGCCGATCTTATCTGTTGTGTTAATTTTTTTCTTTGATGGTTTTACTATCTTAGTTAAATGTAATGCATGACCACTTTGATTGGTGTCGTATCGGCTTGCTTAAATCTATCAAGCAATTATCAACCATATGCTGCATCGATTAGGTTTGACCTATGGGGTTGTGGTTGTAAGCTAGATTTATTTAAGTCAATAGGCATCAATCATTGTTTCATCGGGGTCTCAGCCGATGAGTTATCAAAATGTTGCATTGGCCTATAAGGATTATATACAAGTTGGTTTTAGCCGATTGCAGTAAAGGTTTTATTGATCACTTAATCATTTGAATTTAATGACATCGGATTTCTAGCCGATGTATATTTTAATTATCGAATCATCATTTATTCTATCATACCATTATTGGCCGATTGATTTATGTTGAATTACATTATCATTAGCCGATTGTCTTTCTATCATTATTTATTCAAGTATCAGAATCTGCATCGGACATATAGTCAATTGCTCAAAACCCTATTGACATCGGCTAGTATCACTACATCGACTGATTGACCGATCGGCTCTTTGATCATCAACGAATTTATTTATCTTGTCAGTTGTTGGATCAAACTGACTGGCACGCCGGCATCTCATCAAAGTTTAGGACTTGCATTGTAATTAAGCAGATATCCTAGGCCATTGTATTTGTTGACATAGGTTGCGTCAACAAATATTTGGCACCATCGGTCGGACACGGATTTTGCGTCAACACCATAGAAGCCGACATGAACAATCTAAAGCTACCTCCAATCTCGTCGAGTTTATATTTGAGGAAGAAGACTACATTATAAATACGAGACCGAATTCCCGGTCCAACATGTGACTGACATGGCCCGACGCCACATGCCTGGTCTAGAAATCCTTAGTGCCCCGAGCAACCCGTGGTGGGGATCCGAGTCCCCAATTCTCCGATGGGCACCCTTTAGCCTTTTTGGCAAGACATGTGTAACGCCCCGATTTTCGCCCGTCAAAAAATTTATTTTATTAAAAACCTATTTTCAAAAATTTGGTTCTTTGAGTGTAATTAGGATTTTTGTGCCAAAAATCTCAATTGATTCTTTCCCTTGTGAACCCAGAATCTTGATCGTGACATCACCTCCCAAAATTAATTTCCATTATTCGAATTTTGCCGTTCGAATTTCCACTCCTGAACCTTTCCAAAAATTCGTACGGTTGAAATTTCAATTTCGGGATTTTAACCATGTCGTTAAATAATCTCCTTTCCACCCAGAGAGTCTAAAAATATTTATTTTTAGACATCGACCACCTGACCAATATTTCCTATACGTGTGCATATTAAAATCAATATTTCTGCGCACGTATCGACAGTCATTTTCCTTCCCGTTCAAGTATTCCGAAATATTTTTGGAATTCTACCGCCCGGCAATTATCTGTCCTTTTTCCTACACCTGTAGTTCTTCTCATTTTCATTAAGTCAGGCAAGTTAATTAGGTTCACCCAACACTTGTTCAACCACATTTCTTTGCCCCTATTCTTTTTCCTCAGCCCCAGGCCAAAACAAGGGTTAGGCACCGTCCCTGCAAATCAAAAATTAGGCACGAGCATGGTTAGGCACCGTCGCCGCGCCGCTCGCCGAGCAAGTCAGGCAACAACAGATAAAGGTTTCTCCATAGCAACCTCGTCGTTGCTCCTTGCCCAGTGCACCGTCGCACCAAGCCAAGGAATCTTTGAGCCAAGCGTCCACATCAAAAGCAAACGCCGAGTCCATGCCGTCCTCCATCGACCACCGTCCACCGTCCTCGCCCCTGTGCGGCCCTGCCATTGGCGTCAGACGGACAAAGCATTCGGCCCCGCTCGGCAGAGCAGCCTTCGTCGTCATCCGCCGACCGCAACGGCTATAAAAGCCATCCTTCTCGCTCACTGTCACCGTCACCACGACCGGCCGAGTCGGCGCCATCACTGGCCGGCCAGGCCAAGCCGTCGCCCTCCCCTGCCGAGCCCCTTCCCTTTTTGCCGGCCTCCCTGCCGAGCGCCGTGGTCGGCGTCGTGCCGCGCCGCCCAGCCGCCGGCCAACGCCGCGCCAGCCGCACCCGTCGTCCTCGCCGCGTCGCGCCGCAGCTGCGGCCGCTGCCCGAGCCGGCGCCAACGCCCCGCTGCCCGGCCGCGCCGCCGGCCTTCTCCAGCCCGGCCGCCGCCCCGGCCTCCCAGCCGCGCCCGCGCCGCACGCGCGCCGCCGCCCGCGCCGTGCGAGCCGCCTCCCGGCCGGCGCGCCACCGCCTCCTCACGGGCTCTCTCCTCTCTCCCGGGAAGAACACAGAGAAAGAGATAAGAAAGAGAGAGAATGAGAAAGAGAGAGGAAGAAGAGGATAAGAAGGAGAGAAGAAAAAGGAGTGGGACCCGCCGGTGGGCCCCACTATCTTGACTATCTCCCGGCGGGCCTTTGACCGCGGACTTTCAAAAAGTCTATATTACCTCCCTCACGTTGTCAGGCCAAGCCCATAAGTCCCCCATAAAAAGTCTACAAAACATCCCCGCTTTCATTGGGCCAACCGGCCTGATAATCTATCCAAAAGTCCATAAAACCTCCCTCATTTCCTCGGGCCGAGCCCAAGAAAATCCATTTCTGCAAAAAGTCTATATCACATCCTCCAGGCCGAAGTCCACCAACAAGCCACCCTCCTCACCAAAGTCTAACATATATCCCTCTACTCACCCAACCCCCTTTATTGAAGTCCATCTTGCCTCCCCAAGCCATTCATTCCTATTGGGTTGGTAATAACAAGATAAAATCTAATGCTCCTCCCCGGTACTGCTTCCGGCGACGACGTTGTCGTGCGCCGCACCGTCATCTGAACCCCGAGAACGACTAACTTATTGAACGACTAACCTCTAACATCTAACATTTGACTCATTGACTCACTAACCCGCTAACACTCTAACTTATTGACTCACTAACCCGCTGACACTCTAACTTACTGACTCACTGACCTCTAACTCGCTAACCCCTAACCCCTAACTTGCACTAACCCGCTAACATTTACTCCTTAACGCTGTGTGTTCATTTGTTGCCACCGATCGAACACGTGGTGTGTGAGGACGATCCGCAGGCCGACTGTCCCCAGGCTGTACATCGACGACCGTAGTTTCGTGTGAGGACCACCGCTCGGTGTGCCGCTACCCGGCTGCCGCAAGGTGAGCTCCTCTCCTGCTCTTCCTCTTGCTTTTGTTTCCTTACCGCCGTTGTTGCCGCGGCACGATGACGTTGTGAGGCACAACACCATACCCGTTCCCTACGCGGTTGCCCTCCGCAGCGACCGCCGCTGTGCCGCCGGCCATGCATGCGCCACACAGCTAGCTGGCGGTACGTGTGCATGCATGCAAGCAGCTCACATGCATGCAGCTAGCTAGCCGTGTGTATGCATATGCATGCATGCTTGTAGCTCGCCCAAGCCCTTCACCTCACCATGCGCACACTCTTTTAAAAACAAAACCTGTACGTGAGGAGTTAAGGGCGGTTCCACCCGTCAGACCTTTCCTTTTTCTTTGTTTTAAAACTTTTTCAATCTTTCGAATTCCATATCTCCCTCGTTTTAAGTCGGATTTGAACGAAACTTTCGTCAAAATCTTTCTAAAATCAAGATCTACGCAATGGCACTAGTTTGGTTATTTTTGATTGTTCTAGAATTTTTGGCTCTTTTGTGTTAGCGAGTAGTTTGTGACGTTATATTCAACCGGACAGGGTACATCTGCGAGGAGGAAACTGAGCTAATCGAGAACGAACCCCCAATTGAGCAAGGCAAGTCACTACGCCCCCTTCCTCGAACATGTTGATCCTATTTTTATAAATGTGTTGATTGCAAATAAAATTGCATGCTAATTGTAAAACGCGTACCTACATTTTCTTAATGCCTTACCTTTGATATTGTTTATCCTTATGTATTTACACACCTTTGTTACCTGAGTATATTACTTTACGCGTGATTATTTACTCACTGCTTAGCCCTGCTTACATAGACGTTATACACTCCATATGTGGGATATGTGGATGTGGTTACACTGATCACTCGATGGGAGTGATTGATAGAGATCGGGTGAAGACATAAGCGCCACCCACAGCATGAAAACCTTTGTGAAAACCCAAAAACTTAATTAAACAAAAGTGATTTCGACTGGGGCGGCACGGATAGAATATGGGTGGTTCTGGGAACGGTAAGCCACCGACCCTGGTCAGTTAAGGACTGTCACACCCCAAACTAGCCCTGAGCGGAGACCAGTGTAAGGCGATCCAAATTAACCTGTATTCCTGTACCAGTCCCAGGAAATAACGCTGGTACAACAGGAAGACCGAATATCACAACCACAGCGGTCTCTTTATTAAGAGTAGGATTACAACCAAGGTTGGAACTGCGGACAGAACCCGAGTTCACAACAGCATTACAAAAAGGCGGAAGCGGAAAGCGGAGACTAGCCCTAAGCCACAAGCAAAGCCTTGGGGGAAGGCCGAAACCCTACTACTGCTCGAAGTCGGCTTGCTCCTGGAAGAACTCTTCATCAGCAGGGTCCACCTCTTCATCTTCGAGAACTGGGGGGGTTTAATTATATAGAGCAAGGGTGAGTACGGGAGTACTCAGCAAGTCAGGGGAATTAAGTGTTTAATGCAAGCTTCAAGGGAAAGCCAGTTGTTTGCACAATTGATTTTAGTTTAAGACTTTCAGAAACAACTAAGTGAGTGCTTCTCGACGGCACGGACGAGAAAGTGCGTCTCATCCGGCCGGAGCAGTGAAATTGTATCAATTGATTCTTGTCGGCACGAGAGGCTCCCTGCCATTCGTTCACCGACCCCGGCTGCTCCAACAGCCACAACTCACACACGCCGGTACGAGAGGCTCCCTGCCAATCGTCACCGACTCCGGCTGCTTCAACAGCCTTAAACCAAGCACAGAAGGGGAAACCTCACACCAACAGCAGTTCACAAGGTGTTCAATAAAACTACGCTAAGGAATCACCTCACATCCGCCTATGACCGTGGGCACGGCTATTCGAACAGTTGTTAACCTCTGCAGAGGGGGTACACTTTACCCACACGACGTTACTAACCCTGAATCACCCAGCCCGCGACTCTCGGTCACGTCTGGCGACCTTGAGGCTTTCACGACAAGGCATTTCGAAAGCCAACTCAGGGTCATCTTGTGCCAACGGGAGGGGTCCCACGGACCAACACCAGGTTAGGTCCCAGACCATACTATGCCAGGAAGCCCAGGGGTCCTCCCCGACACCACCCCGGCGAATCCACTTGTCCCTTGGCATCAAGATTTCCCTGGCCTAGCTAATTACTCAGCCAGGGGCGTCCCATATCACCCATGTGGTCGTACTTGACATATGCTCGGATGTAATTCCCAAGGAATCGGTCCTTAGAGCGAGAACGGGCAGACTGTACCTCCAGTACGTCTCCCGTACCGCGAGTTTTAGAAACTCACTTTATTTTCAAGGCACCGACCCAAGTGTCGGGTTTTCCAAATATTTTGTAAACTCAAGTTTTACCCAGGTGATAAATTTTAAAGTTTGAGGGGGAGTCTCGACATTCGTACGCGAGGTACGGATACCGAGGCTTCACCTGAGGGGTGACAAGGGTGTTAGGGTATTCAAATATCAAGGAAGGTGAATGCAGCAAATGGGTAGGGCCTGCCGGTTGTATTGCAAACCGAGGCCAAGTGTCACGCCCCAAACTGGCCCCGGGCGGAGACCAGGGTAGGGCGGTCCAGATTGACCTGTATGCCTGTACCAGTCCCAGGAAATAGTTCCGGTACAACAGGAAGACAGAATATCACAACAACAACGGTCTCTTTATTAAGAGTAGGATTACACCCAAGGTTGGAACTACGGACAGAACCCGAGTTCACAACAGCATTACAAAAAGGCGGAAGCGGAAAGCGGAGACTAGCCCTAAGCCACAAGCAAAGCCTTGGGGAAGGCCGAAACCCTACTACTGCTCGAAGTCGGCTTGCTCCTGGAAGAACTCTTCGTCAGCAGGGTCCACCTTTTCATCTTCGAGAACTGGGGGGGTTTAATTATATAGAGCAAGGGTGAGTACAGGAGTACTCAGCAAGTCAGGGGAATTAAGTGTTTAATGCAAGCTTCAAGGGAAAGCCAGTTATTTTTCACAATTGATTTTAGTTTAAGACTTTCAGAAACAACTAAGTAAGTGCTTCTCAACGACACGGGTGAGAAAGTGCGTCTCATCCGGCCGGAGCAGTGAGATTGTATCGATTGATTCTTGTCGGCACGAGAGGCTCCCTGCCAATCGTTCACCGACCCGGCTGCTCCAACAGCCACAACTCACACACGCCGGTACGAGAGGCTCCCTGCCAATCGTCACCGACTCCGGCTGCTTCAACAGCCACAAGTCAACACATCGGTACGAGAGGCTCCCTGCCAATCGTCACCGACTCCGGCTGCTTCAACAGCCTTAAACCAAGCACAGAACGGAAAACCTCACACCAACAGCAGTTCACAAGGTGTTCAATAAAACTACGCTAAGGAATCACCTCACATCCGCCCATGACCGTGGGCACGGCTGTTCGAACAGTTGTTAACCTCTGCAGAGGGGGTACACTTTACCCACACGACGTTACTAACCCCGAATCACCCAGCCCGCGACCCTCGGTCACGTCTGGCGACCTTGAGGCTTTCACGACAAGGCATTTCGAAAGCCGACTCAGGGTCATCTTATGCCAACGGGAGGGGTCCCACGGACCAACACCAGGTTAGGTCCCAGACCATACTGTGCCAGGAAGCCCAGGGGTCCTCCCCGACACCACCCCGGCGAATCCACTTGTCCCTTGGCATCAAGATTTCCCTGGCCTAGCTAATTACTCAGCCAGGGGCGTCCCATATCACCCATGTGGTCGTACTTGACATATGCTTGGATGTAATTCCCAAGGAATCGGTCCTTAGAGCGAGAACGGGCAGACCGTACCTCCAGTACGTCTCCCGTACCGCGAGTTTTAGAAACTCACTTTAGTTTTCAAGACACCGACCCAAGTGTCGGGTTTTCCAAGCATTTTGTAAACTCAAGTTTTACCCAGGTGATCAATTTTAAAGTTTGAGGGGAGTCTCGATATTCGTACGCGAGGTACGGATACCGAGGCATCACCTGAGGGGTGACAAGGGTGTTAGGGTATTCAAATATCAAGGAAGGTGAATGCAGCAAATGGGTAGGGCCTGCCGGTTGTATTGCAAACCGAGGCCAAGTGCCAAGTGTAACCTAAGTAATGCATAGTTTGCGGAATCAAAATACTTAATTTAAATTATAGGTTCAATTGATCAAAGGTGACTTGCCTTGCTCGAGATCTTGAGCTTCTTCCTCGAAATCCGCGCACTGCGGGTCTTCGGGCTCCGAGACTACACGCGAAACGAGACGACTCAACAAAGCGATAAAAGAAGCCCTATTAAAGACCACTAAGCGTGCCATTGGATAGATCTCGATTTTTGAGGAATTTTGGAAGTGGAACGAGGTTAATCGGACGAACGGTTGAAAAGATATGAATTTCCGAAGATTAAAGGATTTTCTGGAATAAAGAAAAGGAATTATTAATTCCCTGAAAAAGAAAAGAAGGAGGGGCCGAAATTGGACTTTATTTTGGGCGGCTAAGGAGCAGCCCAAAAGATTTGAATGGGCGCGGCCGTAAATAATTGGGCCGGCGGCCCGAAGGGATTGGCCCATGGCCGATCGGCGCGCGGGGGGGGTGGAATGGCCGATAGGGCCGAAGAGAAAGGAGTGGCCGATGGGCCGATGCAGGCCTGGCGCCGAAGCCGACGGCGGGAGCCGATGGGCCGACAAGGGAGGCCGAGGGCCGACAAGGGAGGCCGATGGGCCCGATGCAGGCTGGCGGCCGAAGCCGACGACGGGAGCCGACGGGAAGAAAAGCGGCCGAGCCGACAGCGGGAGCCGACGGGAAGAAAAGCGGCCGAAGCCGACGGCGGGAGCCGACGGGAAGAAAAGCGGCCGAAGCGATGGACGGCGGATTAAGACGACGACCGACGACAGCGGGGCTCGGCCCGAGCGGCGGCGGCGGCGCGTGCTCCGGCGAGGGCGGCGAGCCGGAGGGGCGGGACGGCGTCGGTAGGCGCCGGTGGAGAGAGAAGAGAGAGAGAACGAGCCCACGGCTCGGATCGGAGCGGGACGCGACCACGGCGGATTGAGACGACAGCCGACGCCGACGGGGAGAAAAGGAAAGGGGGGTAACGGCGCCGGGCGGGGAGAGGACGAGCGACGGCGGTGCGGGGGCGGCGCCTAGGGTTCGAACGCGCGACGGCGGTGCTAT